>OW386553.1:19961767-20561767 GCA_936435175.1 Glyphotaelius pellucidus
ACCGACTGAAATTTCGCATTCTTATCAAAAAGCGAGGCCTTTATACGAATCAAACAAAGAACCTTGAAAAATAATGATTTGAAGAAAACTTATTGTTTTAACGGCGCTTTGTCACACTTGGGGTCGGTCAAAACATTGTCCATAGGGACATAGGGAACAAAACCGACTGAAATTTTTCATTCTTATCAAAAAGCACGACCTTTACACGAATCATTCAAAGATTCTTGCAAAGGAACAGTTTTAAGAAAACTTATTGTTGTAACGGCTATTTGCCAGACATGGGGTCGGTCACAACAAAGGCCCTATTGCCTTAAAACGACTGAAATTTAGCATTCTTATCAAAATGCATGGTCTGTACACCAATCCTTAAATGAATCTTGCAAAAGAACAATTTTTAGAAAACTTTTAGTTTTTAACGGCGCTTTGTCACACTTGGGGTCAGTAAAAACATTGGCCCTTAGAACCAAACCGATTGATATTTTGCATTCTTATCTAAAATCATGGAATGTACACTAATCAACCAAAGAACCTTGCCAAAGAACAATTTTAAGAAAACTTATAGTTTTTAACGGCATTTGACACACTTGGGGTCGGTCACAACAAAAGCTCTATTGCTTTAAAACCACAGAAATTTTGCATTCTTATCAAAATGCATGATCTCTACACGAATCGACCAAAGAATCTTGCAAACGAACAATTTTAAGAAAACTATTAGTTTGTAACGGCGCTTTGTCACACTTGGGTTCGGTCAAAACATAGGCCCTATGGAACAAAACCGACAGAAATTCGGCATTCTTATCAAAAAGCATGGAATGCACAAGAATCAACCAAAGAATCTTGCAAAATAACGAAAATAAGAAAACTTATTGTTGTAACGACGCTTTGTCACACTTGGGGTCGGTTAAAACATAGGCCCTATGGAACAAAACCGACTGAAATTTGGCATTCTTATCAAAAAGCATGGCCTTTTCACGAATCAAAGAAAGAACCTTGCAAAAGATAGTTTTAACGGTGCTTTGTCTAACTTTGGGTCAGTCAAAACATTGTCCCTATGGAACAAAACCGACTGAAATTTTGCATTCTTATCAAAAAGCATGGCCTTTACACGAATCATTCAAAGATTCTTGCAAAGGAACAATTTTAACTTCAAGTTTTTAACGGCGCTTTGTTAGACTTGGGTTCGGTCACAACAAAGGACCTTTTGCCTAAAAACGACTGAAATTTCGCATTCTTATCAAAATGCATGGTCTGTACACGAATTAACCAAAGAATCTTGCAAAATAACGATTTTAAGAAGACTTATTTTTGTAACGGCGCATTGTCACACTTGGGGTCGGTTTAAACATAGGCCCTATGGAACAAAACCGACTGAAATTTCGCATTCTTATCAAAAAGCATGGAATGCACACGAATCAACCAAAGAATCTTGCAAAATAACGATTTTAAGAAGACTTATTTTTGTAACGGCGCTTTGTCACATTGGGGTCGGTTAAAACAAAGGCCCTTTGTAACAAAACTGACTGAAATTTCTAATTCTTATCAAAAAGCACGGCCTTTACACGAATCATTCAAAGATTTTTGTAAACGAACATATTTAAGAAAACCAATAATTTTTAACGGCGCTTTGTCACATTTGGGGTCGGTCAAAACATAGGTCCTACGGAACGAAACCGTCTGAAATATTGCATTCTTATCAAAAAGCATGGAATGCACACGAATCAACCAAAGAATCTTGCAAAATAACGATTTTAAGAAGACTTATTTTTGTAACGGCGCTTTGTCACATTGGGGTCGGTTAAAACAAAGGCCCTTTGTAACAAAACTGACTGAAATTTCTAATTCTTATCAAAAAGCACGGCCTTTACACGAATCAAACAAAGAACCTTGCATAAGATTGTTTTAACGGTGCTTTGTCTTACTTTGGGTCGGTCAAAACATTGTCCCTATGGAACAAAACCGACTGAAATTTCGCATTCTTATCAAAAAGCATGAAATGCACACAAATCAACCAAAGAATCTTGCAAAATAACGATTTTAAGAAGACGTATTTTTGTAACGGCGCTTTGTCACACTTGGAGGCGGTTAAAACATAAGCCCTATGGAACAAAACCGACTGAAATTTCGCATTCTTATCAAAAAGCGTGGCCTTTATACGAATCAAACAATGAACCTTGAAAAATAATGATTTGAAGAAAACTTATTGTTTTAACGGCGCTTTGTCACACTTGGGGTCGGTCAAAACATTGTCCATAGGGACATAGGGAACAAAACCGACTGAAATTTTTCATTCTTATCAAAAAGCACGACCTTTACACGAATCATTCAAAGATTCTTGCAAAGGAACAGTTTTAAGAAAACTTATTGTTGTAACGGCTATTTGCCAGACATGGGGTCGGTCACAACAAAGGCCCTATTGCCTTAAAACGACTGAAATTTAGCATTCTTATCAAAATGCATGGTCTGTACACCAATCCTTAAATGAATCTTGCAAAAGAACAATTTTTAGAAAACTTTTAGTTTTTAACGGCGCTTTGTCACACTTGGGGTCGGTAAAAACATTGGCCCTTAGAACCAAACCGATTGATATTTTGCATTCTTATCTAAAATCATGGAATGTACACTAATCAACCAAAGAACCTTGCCAAAGAACAATTTTAAGAAAACTTATAGTTTTTAACGGCATTTGACACACTTGGGGTCGGTCACAACAAAAGCTCTATTGCTTTAAAACCACTGAAATTTTGCATTCTTATCAAAATGCATGATCTCTACACGAATCGACCAAAGAATCTTGCAAACGAACAATTTTAAGAAAACTATTAGTTTGTAACGGCGCTTTGTCACACTTGGGGTCGGTCAAAACATAGGCCCTATGGAACAAAACCGACAGAAATTCGGCATTCTTATCAAAAAGCATGGAATGCACAAGAATCAACCAAAGAATCTTGCAAAATAACGAAAATAAGAAAACTTATTGTTGTAACGACGCTTTGTCACACTTGGGGTCGGTCAAAACATTGTCCCTATGGAACAAAACCGACTGAAATTTGGCATTCTTATCAAAAAGCATGGCCTTTAAACGAATCATTCAAAGAATCTTGCAAACGAACAATTTTAAGAAAGCTAATAGTTTTTAACGGCGCTTTGTCACACTTGGGGTCGGTTATAACAAAAGCCCTATGGAACAAAACCGACTGAAATTTTGCATTCTTATCAGAAAGCATGGCCTTTACACGAATCATTCAAAGATTTTTGTAAACGAACATATTTAAGAAGACCAATAATTTTTAACGGCGCTTTGTCACATTTGGGGTCGGTCAAAACATAGGTCCTACGGAACGAAACCGTCTGAAATTTTGCATTCTTATCGAAAAGCTTGGAATGCACACGAATCAACCAAAGAATCTTGCAAAATAACGATTTTAAGAAAACTTATTGTTTTAATGGCGCTTTGTCACACTTGGGGTCGGTCAAAACATTGTCCCTATGGAACAAAACCGACTGAAATTTTGCATTCTTATCAAAAAGCATGGCCTTTAAACGAATCATTCAAAGAATCTTGCAAACGAACAATTTAAGAAAGTTGATAGTTTTTAACGGCGCTTTGTCACACTTGGGGTCGGTTAAAACATAAGCCCTATGGAACAAAACCGACTGAAATTTTGCATTCTTGTCAGAAAGCATGGCCTTGACACGAATCATTCAAAGATTTTTGTAAACGAACATATTTAAGAAAACCAATAGTTTTTAACGGCGCTTTGTCACATTTGGGGTCGGTCAAAACATAGGTCCTACCGAACGAAACCGTCTGAAATTTTGCATTCTTATCGAAAAGCATGGAATGCACACGAATCAACCAAAGAATCTTGCAAAATAACGATTTTAAGAAAACTTATTGTTGTAACGGCGCTTTGTCACACTTGGGGTCGGTTAAAACATAGGCCCTATGGAACAAAACCGACTGAAATTTCGCATTCTTATCAAAATGCATGGTCTGTACACGAAACCACCAAAGAATCTTGCAAACGAACAATTTTAAGAAAACCAATAGTTTTTTACGGCGCTTTGTCACACTTGGGGTCGGTCAAAACAAAGGAGGCCTATGGAACAAAACCGACTGAAATTTCGCATTCTTATCAAAAAGCACGGCCTTTATACGAATCAAACAAAGAACCTTGGAAAAGAATGATTTTAAGAAAACTTATTGTTTTAATGGCGCTTTGTCACACTTGGGGTCGGTCAAAACATTGTCCCTATGGAACAAAACCGACTGAAATTTTGCATTCTTATCAAAAAGCATGGCCTTTAAACGAATCATTCAAAGATTCTTGCAAAGGAACAATTTTAAGAAAACGTCCAGTTTTTAACGGCGCTTTGCCAGACTTGGGGTCGGTCACAACAAAGGCCTTATTGCCTTAAAACGACTGAAATTTTGCATTCTTATCAAAATGCATGGTCTGTACACCAATCCACAAATGAATCTTGCAAAAGAACAATTTTTAGAAAACTTATAGTTTTTAACGGCATTTGACACACTTGGGGTCGGTCACAACAAAAGCCATATTGCTTTAAAACCACTGAAATTTTGCATTCTTATCAAAATGCATGGTCTGTACACGAATCGACCAAAGAATCTTGCAAACGAACAATTTTAAGAAAACCAATAGTTTTTTACGGCGCTTTGTCACACTTGGGGTCGGTCAAAACAAAGGAGGGCCTATGGAACAAAACCGACTGAAATTTCGCATTCTTATCAAAAAGCACGGCCTTTATACGAATCAAACAAAGAACCTTGGAAAAGAATGATTTTAAGAAAACTTATTGTTTTAACGGCGCTTTGTCACACTTGGGGTCGGTAAAAACATTGGCCCTTAGAACCAAACCGATTGATATTTTGCATTCTTATCAAAAAGCATGGAATGTACATTTATCAACCAAAGAACCTTGCAAAAGAACAATTTTAAGAAAACTTATAGTTTTTAACGGCATTTGACACACTTGGGGTCGGTCACAACAAAAGCCATATTGCTTTAAAACCACTGAAATTTTGCATTCTTATCAAAATGCATGGTCTGTACACGAATCGACCAAAGAATCTTGCAAACGAACAATTTTAAGAAAACTAATAGTTTTTAACGGCGCTTTGTCACACTTGAGGTCGATTAAAACATAAATAAGCCCTATGGAACAAAACCGACTGAAATTTCGCATTTTTATCAAAAAGCATGGCCTTACGGCGCTTTGCCAGACACGAATCATTCAAAGATTCTTGCAAAGGAATAATTTTAAGAAAACTTATTGTTGTAAAGGCGCTTTGCCAGACTTGGGGTCGGTCACAACAAAGGCCCTATTGCCTTAAAACGACTGAAATTTCGCATTCTTATCAAAATGCATGGTCTGTACACCAATCCACAAATGAATCAGGCAAAAGAACAATTTTTAGAAAACTTTTAGTTTTTAACGGCGCTTTGTCACACTTGGGGTCGGTAAAAACATTGGCCCTTAGAACCAAACCGATTGATATTTTGCATTCTTATCAAAAATCGTGGAATGTACACTAATCAACCAAAGAACCTTGCCAAAGAACAATTTTAAGTAAACTTATAGTTTTTAACGGCATTTGACACACTTGGGGTCGGTCACAACAAAGCTCTTTTGCTTTAAAACCATTGAAATTTTGCATTCTTATCAAAAAGCACGGCCTTTACACGAATCAAACAAAGAACCTTGCATAAGATAGTTTTAACGGTGCTTTGTCTAACTTTGGGTCGGTCAAAACATTGTCCCTATGGAACAAAACCGACTGAAATTTAGCATTCTTATCAAAAAGCATGAAATGCACACGAATCAACCAAAGAATCTTGCAAAATAACGATTTTAAGAAGACGTATTTTTGTAACGGCGCTTTGTTGGCGGTTAAAACATAAGCCCTATGGAACAAAACCGACTGAAATTTCGCATTCTTATCAAAAAGCGAGGCCTTTATACGAATCAAACAAAGAACCTTGAAAAATAATGATTTGAAGAAAACTTATTGTTTTAACGGCGCTTTGTCACACTTGGGGTCGGTCAAAACATTGTCCCTATGGAACAAAACCGACTGAATTTTTTCATTCTTATCAAAAAGCACGACCTTTAAACGAATCATTCAAAGATTCTTGCAAAGGAACAATTTTAAGAAAACTTATTGTTGGAACGGCTATTTGCCAGACATGGGGTCGGTCACAACAAAGGCCCTATTGCCTTAAAACGACTGAAATTTAGCATTCTTATCAAAATGCATGGTCTGTACACCAATCCACAAATGAATCTTGCAAAAGAACCATTTTTAGAAATTTTTTAGTTTTTAACGGCGCTTTGTCACACTTGGGGTCGGTAAAAACATTGGCCCTTAGAATCAAACCGATTGATATTTTGCATTCTTATCTAAAATCATGGAATGTACACTAATCAACCAAAGAACCTTGCCAAAGAACAATTTTAAGAAAACTTATAGTTTTTAATGGCATTTGACACACTTGGGGTCGGTCACAACAGAAGCTCAATTGCTTTAAAACCACTGAAATTTTGCATTCTTATCAAAATGCATGATCTCTACACAAATCGACCAAAGAATCTTGCAAACGAACAATTTTACGAAAACTATTAGTTTTTAACGGCGCTTTGTCACACTTGGGGTCGGTCAAAACATAAGCCCTATGGAACAAAACCGACTGAAATTTGGCATTCTTATCAAAAAGCATGGCTTTTTCACAAATCAAACAAAGAACCTTGCAAAAGATAGTTTTAACGGTGCTTTGTCTAACTTTGGGTCGGTCAAAACATTGTCCCTATGGAACAAAACCGACTGAAATTTTGCATTCTTATCAAAAAGCATGGCCTTTACACGAATCATTCAAAGATTCTTGCAAAGGAACAATTTTAACTTCAAGTTTTTAACGGCGCTTTGTTAGACTTGGGTTCGGTCACAACAAAGGACCTTTTGCCTAAAAACGAATGAAATTTTGCATTCTTATCAAAAAGCATGGCTTTTACATGAATCATTCAAAGATTCTTGCAACCGAACATATTTAAGAAAACCAATAGTTTTTAACGGCGCTTTGTCACACTTGGGGTCGGTCAAAACATAGGCCCTACGGAACAAAACCGACTGAAATTTTGCATTCTTATCAAACAGCATACGAATCAACCAAAGAATCTTGCAAAATAATGATTATAAGATAACTTATTGTTATAACGGCGCTTTGTCACACTTGGGGTCGGTTTAAACATAGGCCCTATGGAACAAAACCGACTGAAATTTCGCATTCTTATCAAAAAGCATGGCTTTTACATGAATCATTCAAAGATTCTTGCAACCGAACATATTTAAGAAAACCAATAGTTTTTAACGGCGCTTTGTCACACTTGGGGTCGGTCAAAACATAGGCCCTACGGAACAAAACCGTCTGAAATATTGCATTCTTATCAAAAAGCATGGAATGCACACGAATCAACCAAAGAATCTTGCAAAATAACGATTTTAAGAAGACTTATTTTTGTAACGGCGCTTTGTCACACTTCGGGTCGGTTAAAACATAGGCCCTATGGAACAAAACCGACTGAAATTTTGCATTCTTATCAAACAGCATACGAATCAACCAAAGAATCTTGCAAAATAATGATTATAAGATAACTTATTGTTATAACGGCGCTTTGTCACACTTGGAGGCGGTTAAAACATAAGCCCTATGGAACAAAACCGACTGAAATTTCGCATTCTTTTTAAAAAGCACGGCCTATAAAGGCCGTATAAACTTCGTATAAACGAATCAAACAAAGAACCTTGAAAAAGAATGATTTTAAGAAAACTTATTGTTTTAACGGCGCTTTGTCACACTTGGGGTCGGTCAAAACATTGTCCCTATGGAACAAAACCGACTGAAATTTTTCATTCTTATCAAAAAGCACGACCTTTACACGAATCATTCAAAGATTCTTGCAAAGGAACAATTTTAAGAAAACTTATTGTTGTAACGGCTATTTGCCAGACTTGGGGTCGGTCACAACAAAGGCCCTATTGCCTTAAAACGACTGAAATTTAGCATTCTTATCAAAATGCATGGTCTGTACACCAATCCAAAAATGAATCTTGCAAAGGAACAATTTTTAGAAAACTTTTAGTTTTTAACGGCGCTTTGTCACACTTGGGGTCGGTGAAAACATTGCCAAGGGCCAATGTTTTATAGGGTTCTAAGGAGAACCAAACCGATTGATATTTTGCATTCTTATCAAAAATCATGGAATGTACACTAATCAACCAAAGAACCTTGCCAAAGAACAATTTTAAGAAAACTTATAGTTTTTAACGGCGCTTTGTTAGACTTGGGTTCGGTCACAACAAAGGACCTTTTGCCTAAAAACGACTGAAATTTCGCATTCTTATCAAAATGCATGGTCTGTACACGAATTAACCAAAGAATCTTGCAAAATAACGATTTTAAGAAGACATATTTTTTTGTAACGGCGCTTTGTCACACTTGGGGTCGGTTAAAACATAGGCCCTATGGAACAAAACCGACTGAAATTTTGCATTCTTATCAAAAAGCACGGCCTTTTCACGAATCAAACAAAGAACCTTGCAAAAGATAGTTTTAACGGTGCTTTGTCTAACTTTGGGTCGGTCAAACATTGTCCCTATGGAACAAAACCGACTGAAATTTTGCATTCTTATCAAAAAGCATGGCCTTTACACGAATCATTCAAAGATTCTTGCAAAGGAACAATTTTAACTTCAAGTTTTTAACGGCGCTTTGTTAGTCTTGGGTTTGGTCACAACAAAGGACCTTTTGCCTAAAAACGACTGAAATTTCGCATTCTTATCAAAATGCATGGTCTGTACACGAATTGACCAAAGAATCTTGCAAAATAACGATTTTAAGAAGACTCATTTTTGTAACGGCGCTTTGTCACACTTGGGGTCGGTTAAAACACAGGCCCTATGGAACAAAACCGACTGAAATTTTGCATTCTTATCAAAAAGCATGGCCTTTACACGAATCATTCAAAGATTCTTGCAAAGGAACAATTTTAAGAAAACTTATTGTTGTAACGGCTATTTGCCAGACATGGGGTCGGTCACAACAAAGGCCCTATTGCCTTAAAACGACTGAAATTTAGCATTCTTATCAAAATGCATGGTCTGTACACCAATCCAAAAATGAATCTTGCAAAAGAACAATTTTTAGAAAACTTTTAGTTTTTAACGGCGCTTTGTCACACTTGGGGTCGGTAAAAACATTGGCCCTTAGAACCAAACCGATTGATATTTTGCATTCTTATCAAAAATCATGGAATGTACACTAATCAACCAAAGAACCTTGCCAAAGAACAATTTTAAGAAAACTTATAGTTCTTAACGGCATTTGACACACTTGGGGTCGGTCACAACAAAAGCTCTATTGCTTTAAAACCACTGAAATTTTGCATTCTTATCAAAATTCATGGTCTGTACACGAATCGACCAAAGAATCTTGCAAACCAACAATTTTACGAAAACTATTAGTTTTTAACGGCGCTTTGTCACACTTGTGGTCGGTCAAAACATAGGCCCTACGGAACAAAACCGTCGAAAATTTTGCATTCTTATCAAAAAGCATGGAATGCACACGAATCAACAAAAAAATTTTGCGAAATAACGATTTTAAGAAAACTTATTGTTGTAACGGCGCTTCGTCACACTTGGGGTCGGTTTAAACATAGGCCCTATGGAACAAAACCGACTGAAATTTTGCATTCTTATCAAAAAGCATGGCCTTTACACGAATCATTCAAAGATTCTTGTAATCGAACATATTTAAGAAAAACAATAGTTTTTAATGGCGCTTTGTCACACTTGGGGTCGGTCAAAACATAGGCCCTACGGAACAAAACCGTCTGAAATTTTGCATTCTTATCAAAAAGCATGGCCTTTACACGAATCATTCAAAGATTCTTGCAAAGGAACAATTTTAACTTCAAGTTTTTAACGGCGCTTTGTTAGTCTTGGGTTCGGTCACAACAAAGGACCTTTTGCCTTAAAACGACTGAAATTTTGCATTCTTATCAAAATGCATGGTCTGTACACGAATTGACCAAAGAATCTTGCAAAATAACGATTTTAAGAAGACTCATTTTTGTAACGGCGCTTTGTCACACTTGGGGTCGGTTAAAACACAGGCCCTATGGAACAAAACCGACTGAAATTTTGCATTCTTATCAAAAAGCATGGCCTTTACACGAATCATTCAAAGATTCTTGCAAAGGAACAATTTTAAGAAAACTTATTGTTGTAACGGCTATTTGCCAGACTTGGGGTCGGTCACAACAAAGGCCCTATTGCCTTAAAACGACTGAAATTTAGCATTCTTATCAAAATGCATGGTCTGTACACCAATCCAAAAATGAATCTTGCAAAGGAACAATTTTTAGAAAACTTTTAGTTTTTAACGGCGCTTTGTCACACTTGGGGTCGGTAAAAACATTGGCCCTTAGAACCAAACCGATTGATATTTTGCATTCTTATCAAAAATCATGGAATATACACTAATCAACCAAAGAACCTTGCCAAAGAACAATTTTCAGAAAACTTATAGTTTTTAACGGCATTTGACACACTTGGGGTCGGTCACAACAAAAGCTCTATTGCTTTAAAACCACTGAAATTTTGCATTCTTATCAAAATTCATGGTCTGTACACGAATCGACCAAAGAATCTTGCAATCCAACAATTTTACGAAAACTATTAGTTTTTAACGGCGCTTTGTCACACTTGTGGTCGGTCAAAACATAGGCCCTACGAACAAAACCGTCGAAAATTTTGCTTTCTTATCAAAAAGCATGGAATGCACACGAAGTCGGTCAAAACATTGGCCCTATGGAAAGAACCGACTGAAATTTTGCATTCTTATCAAAAAGCATGGCCTTTACACGAATCAACCAAAGATTCTTGCAAAATAACGATTTTAAGAAAACTTATTGTTTTAACGGCGCTTTGTCACACTTATGGTCGGTCAAAAGTTTGGCCCTATGGAACAAAACCGACTTAAATTTTGCATTCTTATCAAAAAGCGTGGCCTGTTCACGATTCGACGAAAGAATCTTGCAAACGAACAATTTTATCAAAACGAATAGTTTTTAACGGCGCATTGTCACACTTGGGGTCAGTCACAACAAAAGCCCTATTGCCTTGAAACCACTTAAATTTTGCATTCTTATCAAAAAGCATGGAATGTACACTAATCAACAAATGAATCATGCAAAAGAACAATTTTAAGAAAACTTATTGTTTTATCGGCGCTTTGTCACACTTCGGGTCCGTCAAAACATAGGCCCTATGGAACCAAACCGACTGAAATTTTGCATTCTTTTCAAAAAGCATGGCCTGTACAGGAATCAACCAAAGAATCTTGCAAAAGTTATAAATAATAAGTTTACTAAATATTGTTCAATATTATCAAAAAGCATGGAATGTAAACTAATCAACAAATGAATCATGCAAAAGAACAATTTTAAGAAAACTTATTGTTTTTACGGGCGCTTTGTCACACTTTGGGTCCGTCAAAATATAGGCCCTATGGAACCAAACCGACTGAAATTTTGCATTCTTATCAAAAAGCATGGCCTTTACAGAAATCAACCAAAGATTCTTGCAAAAGAACGATTTTAAGAAAACTTATTGTTTTAACGGCGCTTTGTCACATTTGGGGTCGGTCAAAACATTAGCCCTATGGAACCAAACCGACTGAAATTTTGCATTCTTATCAAAAAGCATGGCCTGTACACGAATCAACTAAAAATCTTTCAAAATAACACGATTAATTTAATTACAATATATGATAAGTAAACAGGATAAGTAAATATAATATATTAAGATATATTATATTTAGATTATATTAAACGATTATGATTATTATTATTATTAATCGATTATGCTATTATGCTATATAGCATAATCGATTCTTTCTTAAAAGCACAGTCTGTACACAAATCAATCAACTAATCTACCAAAAGAAAAACTTTAACACTCTTTTTTTTTAAGGATGCTTTATCACTTTTAGGTTCGGTCACAACTTATTCCCTAAGGCGTTCAACCGAAAACAAATTTTGTTTTCTTATCAAAAAGCATGGTCTGTACACGAATTAATCAAAAAATCTTCCAAAATAACACTTTTCAGAAAACTCTTAGTTTTTACTGTTGCTTTGTCACACTTGGGGTCGGTCACAACTAAAGCTCTAAAGTACCATCCAAAATTTACCATCCATCGTCGGTAAGAATCCAAAAAGCATGGTCTGTACACGAATCTACCGAAAAAGCTTTTTGCTTTATGTTATACCTAAATATTTTCGCTTATGCCTGTTTATTTATCATAATAGTTTTTTTCCAATTCTTCTGTTTTTCACCATAAAAATACTGTTTCTGTATTATTCTCAACATTTGCGTATCACTATGTTGGTAGGTATCTTATATGTTGTTACATGTATGTTGTTGCTACGCTAATGCGTTTATGATTATTTCATTTATTGTTGTTGTAACATTCTTTCCCGTGGAACAAATCTCCTGCTGACAAGCTACTTGCTTATAAAAATAAGTTTAAAGAGCTCCCTCCTTCTCACATTCGTATATCTCTCTTTCAAACCATCTTCATCCTCTTGTTGGACGATTACAGATCGAGAGCCCCTGCTTTGGACGTCCCCAACCTCTCACCAGATGGGTTTTGAGAAGCGACTGGTTTAACACTCAGTATTGTCTCCGGAAACTAGCTCGGAATGTTTTTTAATGAATATTTAAATAAATTCATTTTTTTACTGCTGATGCTAAAAAGTACCTACTACTTACCTTTTCTTAAATAGATTTTCAACATGTGCCGAAGTCTGGCACGGACCCGTAAAACCGATATTGACCATCTACAGTCAGTTCATTTGCGAGCACGGTCAATATTATATTAGCTCGGATATTCGACCCACGATCGGTAAATTTTAGCGCGGCCTCCAGAGTATCAGATAAATGTAACCTTATGCCAAATTACTGGCTTATGAACGGTTTGAACAAACGAAGTTAATAGAATTGAAAAAAGTCAATTGATCAATGATCAGTAATTTGCCTGTGTTATATCTGTATGTCTGTATATTTTATGCCTTTTGTTTGTAGTTAATTTAAAAGTTATTCTTCTTTTATAATTTTAATATTATAATTTAATTTTATAATAACTTAAGTTATTCTTCTGTAGGTATCTATTTTGCTATTGTTGTTTCGTATAATATTTTGTGCTTTAGTGTTTTATTAATATTAATATTGTCAAATTGACCTGCTGACAAACTGCTTTGGCAATTTAGCGGGTGATTAAAATGAAGAAAAAAAAAACGTATTTATTCTTATTGTACAAGTTGCTAACAACGCACCTGCAAAATACCAACGAACATGGTGCGAAGATAGAAACCATAAATAAAAACATGTTTATCTCAAAGCAAACCTTTCACATCATTGGTGACGCGTAGTGACATCTATGAGAAGATAGAATAATTTGACAAACAAAGACCAGCTATTTCAGGTGCGTTTCTCGAATATTTCAGCCAGTGGAGCAGATTATTCCGTTAACTTACGTACAGATGTCACTAGTTATAAATTTGACATAATTAACTTACTAGAATATTGAAAGGGTAAATTCTGTTTGATTCTTCTAGTAAAGTTTATGTTCTATTATTATTTCACTCTGAAACTTTTCAAATAGTTGTGATACACAAGTTCTTCTCTCGTAAACATCTGCTTTAGGATTTAGGAGAGCATATGAAATATTTATGTCGATCAATTACGTAGTATTAAAAATTATGGAGAAACGTTATATTAATTATATTTTACTTATTTTAGATATACAAGTAATTCATTTTATTCCTTTAATCCATCTTTCATTTTGGGTTTGCAAGTACAATACATATTAACATTTTGGGAATCTTGCATACATAAATATATAAGCAAATTTAAATAAAGGGTTAATTTTTTTCGCACAGCACGAGTGATGGAAAATAATCTAAATAAATAATAAAAAATGAAATCTCAAAAAAATTTCGGAAAACAAACTTGGATTGATTATTTTTTTATCTTTGAGGATGCCGCGTGGAGGGTCTTTTTGAGAAAAGGTACTAACGAAACTGGATCTTGAAGAGACTCTTCTTGTAGGAGAGTAGAAACAGAGGACGGACAATCATTAGGTTATCCGAGCTATAAAATACAAGAATGAGTCGTAGAAACTACCCGTTCTTGTATAGAAATATTATGGGCGCGCGTCGGTGTCAAGAGAAGTCATCGTATGTCAAACGTGTAATATGAACCCAGGGGCGTAGCCATCGCCGTAGCAGCCGTATCAATGATACGGGGCCTCCGGGCTTTTGTTTCTTTTGTGAGAAATCTTTACCCTTCATTTGAGGCCATTTGGGCCCCCCCCCAACTAATTTTGATACAAGGCCCCTCAAAGGCACGCTGCGCTGCTGTATGAACCTATGTTATGTGAAGTACAACTATATAAATATATATTTAAGTATCATTGAAGAAGAAGATAACACTTATAATCTAAATGAATATATGAAAGAAAACAAGACACAGAAAAATAGAAAAATAGAAAAAGACAATGGTCGCAACTGGGACTCGAACCCAGACCTCTCGTCTAACCGGGACGTGCGCGTTATCCAATTTCGCTATTGCCACCTTCTGTCAAACCGTCATATTTGTCAATCTCATATTTCAAATATTTAGAATCAACAATATTATCTTCAACTTGTTCTTTTTCCATATTATAGGCAACAACTCTTTTATTGGAAACAATCATTCTAAGAATTGGTTTGTAACCTGAATAGCGTCTCTGTGTCTTGTTTTCTTCCATATTTTTCTTCCATTTAGAATATAAGTGTTATCTTCTTCTTCAATAATGTATTACGTTGGTGGGAATAACCTTCAAAAGTTATAAAAAGAGAGTTTTTCTTATAAAAAAATTGAATATATTTAAGTTTTTAAATTTTAAAAGGCGTAGGTAGTCTTGGCGCCATTTGAGTCAACTGTACTGTATTTGTTTTTCTTTTGACTTTTGATACAACCGAGCACAGAGCTCCGGCCCAAAAAGGCCCCCTTTTCTTTAACCATGAATTTATAATATATGTTTGTTGAAAAAATGGTTTATTTTGAAGTTTGTTAAAAATTATTATATTATTCTGAATGTACTTTTTACGCCGATTACATATACCATAAAAGATTTGTAATAAATACTTAATAAATGAATATGGCTGTTGGTGAGTATTTAATTTTCCAGTTCTACCGTAAAACGAGATGATAGAAGAGCTCGAAATCAAAGGATTACCACCTACTAGTGAGTGTAAGGAAGTTTTCTTTGAGGTATAAAGTTAAATACGCATATATGTATCCTATGTTTAGCTCGTAAAGATTAAGACAATCCTCACGCGAGAAGTGCAAAAAGGTACAAATAACAAGGCATTACGTAACTTGAATGATAAAGGCATAATATTCCTTTTGGAATAAAATCCTTCAGCCTCTAGTTGACACCACCGCCGCTGGCCGTATTCAAATCTCTTTATCCAAAAGATTCCTTAGAATTCCCGCCGCACATCTTTACGCGTATTCCAAGCGGGATTTTTTACGCCCCCCAGATTTACATAACAAATAACGTGAGAAGGGTAGGCGGGGGCGGTGTGAGAGGGGCGATAGGAGGTGGGGGCGGTGGGAGGCTCTAGGCAGGGGAGGTTAGGAGTTAGGACGGACCAGGGTTAGGGGCAATGCGAACCAACGAGGAGGGAGAGATAAGACAGCCTTTAAGGCAGTGTTCGCCAACCAAAACTACACTTATTTCTTTCCGTAAATGATCACTCTTCGGTGAACTGATGAGATAATACTTGAAAACCCTACTCGTCTTACAAAAACGTTCCTAGTACAAACAAGCACAACTTCTGACGTACAAAAATTATCCTTACAAATGTCACCTTTTAGGCTGCCTCAAAGAAAACACATTTATAATTAATTAATTTACACGCACCTCCATTCCACTAACAGAAAATCTCTAGAAATGCGATTTAAGCCAATTCGAAAGTAAGTTTTACATAGGTCTTTTCAAAAAGGCCAAAAATATAGATTGTAGATCTGTTCAAGAAGGAATGTCGATATGTACCTACCTAGCTAAATGACTTTCTTTGATCAATTAGGTATGTACATCAGAAGTGAGATAAAATTGACTTTCAAATGGGCACACAGATACGCCCACAGGACACTTGTATCGGTATATCTCTTTAGTGTTTCATTCCATTCCTTTCCTTCACTTTCCCTTGCGTTCCTTCAAGGGAAGGCATGTAAAGATTGCCAAATATATCTACTAATTTTGGTTGTCTGTGATGATGTGAAATATTCCTGCGATATGCAAATGTAAAGCGTAAAATTATTCAAATTCAAAAAACTTTAAATTTTTAAAATTGGAACTGATTGTGAGAACCTAATAGCGATACTATCATTATTTTATTTGAATAATAATTTAAATATGCATTTTCTTTGATAAATTTTTTGACCAATGTTTTTTTTTAAGTTGCTAATAGCCGTTTTACATCATCTCTTTTTTCAGCCCGATTCCCACACAGAATATTCCCAGACCAAAATTTTTTGCTGCACACTATTTTCATATCTACGATTTCAGTTGGCGTCGCTGCAAGCAACACATGAATCATGGTTGTTTGCAGTGATGCCAACTGAAACCGTAGATATGAAAATAGAGATCACGTAAAGCGAAAAATGTTGTCTTTAGTATCTGTACGGGAATCGGGCTAAAAAGAGAGATGGTGTAAAACGGCTATAACTGTGTTAATTCGGCATCTCTCAAATTATTTTTATATTTGAGGTTACGCTCCTGAGGCAAATACGTGTTGATATACGGTTTCATCTTCGCAAATCTTACAATTATAATATTCTGTGATTTTTCATTGGTTCGTAGTACCTATAAATAACTTTGTTATTTAACTTTTTCAATTTCGCACATATAATTAGCCATTCATAAATTACGTCACACGAATTTCATGATTTTTTTACCCCCCCCCCTGTCCCTGTCACTTACCGTCACATTTGTGAGCCCCTTCCCTCCTAGTGTGATGTCACATTTTTTGCAATTTTACATCTAGAAATAATAAAAATTCAGGTTTTTACATGTGACGTCACAGAGCTGATGACCCCACCCCCCATACCCCTTGTCACACTTCTCTACTCAGCTCCCCACCCCTTTAGGTGTCACGTAATTTATGGATGGCCCTTAAGAATGGACTTCACTACTAAGTACGACTGGAACCAGGATATAGGAAGTATCTTCAAATTAAGTTAAAAATTAGAATTTGTGGAAATTTTTAAATAATAAATGGCGTGAGTTTAGTGCATGATGCTTAGTTCACACTGAGCTATATATCTGCGAGCAGATATCTGTTGATTCGCGAGCGCTTATCTTTTGTCCTTTCACACGAGGCTATCAAATATTTCTTCCTGTGGTAGGAGAGGGGGTCACTCGAATTAGGGAGCGGCAACGAAACGCATATTTTTTGTACTGAAATCTGTCAACTTGACATCTGTCATCCACTGGTCTAGGCAGCTCCGTAATTACAATGACCCCCTCTCCTTTTTTATATGAAATACCGCACAAGAGTCCCAACTGCTCCCCTCTGGAGCCAGTGAGACTATGGCATCCCCAATTGGGGTATGTTGTGTGGCTGAAGGTAGTGGGGAGGGGAAGGAGACAGGGAAGAGGAAGGTGGGGAAGTACCTGGCTATTCAGATATGGTCACTAAACACGGCTAATGCCATTTCGAGCAACGTTTCAATTCTGAATGGTGGTCTTACACCAGGGCGATACTGATAGTATCTTCCACTCTGGAACGTGGCGTAAATATACTATATATTATTTTAAATGAAAGTTCTCCTGTTTTAGTCGAAGAAGGGGAGAGTTATCTTCTGGGATATCGCGTCTGGAGCGGTTACGTCTGAGATGTGTATTGTCTATGATTGATCTGCGCTTAAAAACGCTTAGGTGTGAACGGTCTGAAGGGATTGTATGGAGAGCGTTATTTGGCGTGCTATGATCTTTTATATTTGATAGCTGAGTGTGAACCAGCTCTTAACGTCTCTAAAGAAGTTATATTTTTTCACGTTCAAATTTGGGTTATTCTTGGTAGAGCCTAGTTGTCTGTAGGATTTATATAATAACTCTTTTGAGGTTTAGATTTAAAAAACCTAAAGCACGAGAACGAGAAAACATGTTGTTAGCCCCTCGTTTTGAGGAGGGGAAAAATGTCCGTCTCCGTTCTCCGTGTTTAGTGGGGCGCTTTAAGCGCCTATTATATGTTTTACGGCCAACACGGTGTACGTACGGTTGCCTGCACGCCGTAGGTAGGCGCACCATATCAAACAATCTGGGTACTTACTGAATTATTTCTACGTATCATTATTGCTTACTAGAATAATTTATTCGCATTAGTATTTTTTTATATACCTCAGACCAGGATAATTTTTGCACAGGAGACTGAAAGAATTAGTTGGTATGAATCTCTGTGGGTGTGTGGAAAATTTATTTTTTGTTTTATTATTTATTGTTTTAAAAAGTACCTATATGGATTCATTGTATTTTGTACTTTTCATGTCAAATTAACCAAATAATTTAAAACTTATTTATATTTTCTTCTAACTGAATTTTCTCGGGTACCGTCGGCGGGGGTGAAGTGGTACCACTTTTCGAGGTTTTTTAATGCAACAAGCTTATTTTATGACAAAATATTATGAAAAAAATAGTGTAGATGGTTTGACCTGCCATTAAATTGATTCTGAAAAACATTTAAAGATTTTTTTTTAATAGTTGTATATCTTTATGATTATAAAAAAATATAAGTATATTTAAAAGGTGTTCTTTCACCCCACACTTAAGGTGAAAGGGATCACTGTAATCATTTAGCGTTATTTTTAGGTTTAATAGTTTTAAAAATTAACTGCTCTGCATTTAAAGTGTGTGTGTATGAAAATAGGCGAGACATTTTTTTTTTACATTAACTCCCCAAATATGACATAGGCCCTGAGGAAATAAATTTCTCTAAGGGCCTATGTCATATTTGGGGATGCCGTGTGGTGGGTATTTTTAGGGAAAGGAAGGAGAGGAAGTTCTGGGAAGGAAAAAAGGTGAGGGGTGGATAGGAATCTGGGTATCAGTGTGTCCAGGAGTGGCGGTAGTATGAATCTATCCCTGACCACTGCGGTGCGAGGCAATGTTCCGAGAGAGTCCTTCTGTAGAAGTCAAAAGATGTTCCTCAACCAGTCTCTCCTGATCCAGCCTGCCACGCAGGTTGTGTGCAGACAGATCCGGACAAATCTCACCCCATGAACCCGGGCACCCCTGCTAAGTCACCAAACGAAGTAGCGAACCACTTGGGGTGACCTATGGCAGAGGTATTGGTTATCCAATAAATGGTTCCCGGGGCGGCGGTGCCCATACCCGCCTCCCAAATTGAAATGCAGATGTAATATTGTTATTACGTACCTACATCTTCAATCGATGATTAAACTAAAAAGTATTTTATTGTAATTGTTATCATGATCCCTTTTCTCTGGTTTTAAATCTTACCAATTATTGTTTTTGAAAATATTAAGAAATTATAAATTTTAAAATGTGCTATGATTGAACCCTGCCCTCAAAATGCAATGAGTAGTTTTTACTAAGTCAATTAGTTTTATTCTGTGCACCAACAAACACTATATTCCAATCTTCGCTATCTTCCCCTATTTCAAAATTGTGTTTATGCTACTATAGCCCCGTACATCAGCCAGTCCTTGCTTTGACATTCCTTGCTCCAATTTAAGCCGGCTAAATCTACCGCTCAAGCTTTGATAAGCCGCAGAATAGTTCTTATTTTAGACGCCGAGGCGCTAGCAGTCATATGTCATTAATTCACAACCAAACGAAAATATTGTTTTTTATTATTTATTTATTTAAGGAACATAAACAGTCTTAGTAATATAATAAACACGAGAGGATGATAAAAAACAGACCAATGTTCACAGATAGGTATTTAGAAACAAGACTTACTAAATGTAAACTAGAATATTTAAGAAAAAAAAACAGAACTAAGCAGCAATTAAAAAAGATAATAATAATAGTACAAATCTGAATTCAACAAATGATTAACCAATACACAACAATAAAATAAGTGTGATTATCACTAAAACAATAGGTATTTGGTTTGGAAAGAGTAAGGGGAGGAGAGGGATAAGGGAAAGTTGCCACGCAAGTAATATAAAAATATTAGATACAATTAATTAATATTCATGAATATGTGTTATTCGCACCTAGAATGTTATACAGTGAAGTTCTGTAGCGACAGTAACTAGCAGTAAATACGTCAGCACGTGTGTCTATATTTGCAAATTTGTTGTTATAGTAGTTACATGTCCTTTGTATAAATTCATTTTGATTGGAATTGGTGTTGCATCTATCAATATAGAAAAGGGTATTTTGTCTACTATATCGAATGGACGTGTGGAAATTTATTTTGTTTAGCAAATCCGGGCAGTCAAATTTTGAGTTAATAATTTTGTACAGGAGCATCTGATCAGCGACAAGCCTCCTGTTGAGTAGTTTTGTGATTCGAAAATGTTTCTCGAATAAATTTATAAATTATAAAAGAGTCAGAGTCGGGACAGTTTGTTTTCAACGGTTAATTTCATTAATAGTGCACTGACTCTAGCAAAACAATTACTAATTTGAATTAGAGTGCTCGCGTATAGCACCATGCTGATTGAAGTGTGGAACATTATCAAAAAATAACTCGTAATTTATTAAACCCCCCTAAAAATAATCTGCTGTTGCTTTTGAGACACTGCGATCACAATATCGGGATTTCCCGGCGCACAAAGTTGTAAAGGGTCTTTCATTAAGCGCTTCCTATCTTTAAATTTAAATAAAACAAAGTGTGTGTGAGATATCTTCGAAATTTTTTATTCGTTTGAAAGGCCTATCGATGCCATTATGTCTGGAATATAACATCGTTCAAATGTCCTTCGCGGCTTCTCTGGGTGGCGCGCATCCGAAATGTCCAATTTTCCATGACTCTGGGGCATAAATCAGGCTGAATTTGACGCATGGTATGGGTTATGTTGGCTTTAAAAGCCGCTTTGGTTTGCGGCTTATTTGCAAAAACCTACAACTTAAGAAAACCTCACAAGAAAAAGTCTAACGGGGTCAAATCGCACGATCTCGGTGGCGGTTTCACATCATCTCCACGTGAGATTTTATCATTAAACAATTAATTAAATTTTAAACAATCATTTGCATTCCTATTAGAAGACCCTTTTTTTGTGTGCATTACCGATTAACGTAATCCTATTACAATACACATAAAATATTCATAACTTTTTAACAAAAAAAATTGTTGTCTAAAATTACTCTTGAAACCTTCAAGGCCAATGTTGAAAATGTCAAGGGACCTAGAGATATCATTAAGCAGCACCATACCTCTTGTCATGCTGTGCTTGGCTAGAACATCTGTTCTGCCGTGTGGGATACAGAACAAGTCATGGTGACGACCCTGGCAGTAGTTGTTCGGTACGAACAATTTGTAGCATTATAAGAGGTATGGGCTATCAATGTAATAGTTTATAATTTTATAAGCTGTTACTGTAAGGGTTCCATTCCTTCTAGATTGGAGACTTTCATATGTTTATGACAATAGAGAGCTAAAATTACCACTCACGTATACAGTAGATTTGATTTTCAAAGAAAAATGAAACACGTTGCTCTATTTAAGTTCATAGGCAATACATGTAACGGTGACTTCTAGGCTTTCGACCTACACAGGGTGTATCAGAACGTACCTAACCATCGATTCCTGAGCATATTTGGAGTAAAAAATGTAGTTGTCATTTTGGTGTCCGATGATATTTTTTTCTATAAAAAACAAAAAACACATTTTTCAACTACACGTTGGTATTGTTCCCGTCGTGATGTGTTTGAGCGGTACGCGCTGTTTCGTGTGGTAATATGCTGTTAGAATGAGACGCAACACTTATCAAGTGCCCGCTAGGCTACAAACGTGCCAATCTTCTAACTAATCAGTTGCGACGTGAGATGGAAAAATATTTTTAATGTTTTTAATAGGAAAAAATGTCATTGGACAGCAAAATGACATCGACATTTTTTATTCCAAATATGCTCAAAAATCACTGGATAAAATCCCTCGGGTACGTGCTGTTACGCTCTTTATTTGTTGAATTGTATTCCAAGCTGTGCTAAGCTCAATATTCCAACCAAGCCGAGCTTATAACCAACTGATATACCGGGCCTACGCAAGATTCTAAAGCAGCACTTTGTTATTTTATTACGCTAAACTTAATCTGAATCCTGCTACATATACAGATAGAAGGTAGGATTGTTTGTATAGGCGGGTCCTTGATATATAGATATGTATCTACATACCGTTAGTATTAGGCAGCGCACATTCACTCAACTTAACGCAATTTTTATTTATCTAGATTTTATTAAACCCTTCAAAGGTCTCACAAAACATTTCTCGGTAAGAATAAAAAACACAAGTCGCAAGATTAATACAATGTTTTGTAGGAAAAAAATACAAAATTCCTTTGCGCGAACCTCGTTTTCCGAGAAACGTTCAGATTCTCATATTCTTTCAATTGGTTTTGGTTGAATTCTCCGGGAGCGTTTGTTTCGTCTTAATAAACAACAAAGAAGGCTACGAAAGTTGTTTTCTGCGAAGAATTGCCGTCCTTGCCTCCGCGGCCCGAGGGTGGGGTGAGAATGGGTGTGGGGGGGAGTTGGGATGGGGGGAAGTGGGAGAAAGGGTGGCCATTTGAAGCGAGTTGACGCTTAGGGCTGGCATCTTAAAGTAAGGAAATTTCGTGAAAAATATGCACATTTTCAACTAGAACAACAAACATCGACTCTGAGTATAAGTATATGATATACACCTGTATAATGTCCTTATTGTGACCTTGCTATTATCCTGACCTATCACCGATATTAACCAAATCCGCCGTTTATGGTAAGTTACCAATATTTCCGAGCGATCTAGCGAAAAATAAATTTTATGACCTTCGAAGTTCATGCCATAGCAGCATTTGTTTTGATTAAAAATAAATTTTGTTTTTTCTTTTCGGATTACTAGGAGGGTTGCAATCGTGTCAACCAGGGCGCGCCATATTTTTGAGACTCCCCACTTCAATACCCTGTAACTTTTAAATTTTTAAATTTTCGTTTAAATTTTTTTGTGTGTTTTTTTAATGTTTAATAAATATTTGGTAAACTAATGGCTACAAAAATATTATTGGGTTTTTTTATTGCACCTGAAAAAACACCTACAATTCATGCTTCTAGACTAGAATACCTCCTTAATTCAACCTTGTATTGACATTGCACGACAACCAAATGTCGTACAATGTCTTGCAGTTGCAAAAAATCAGAATTATTTTGTATTTATCTTTGTAAATGTATCAATAACGAATGTCTAAATAAAAATGAGTAATTGTTTGCCCAGTTAATGTATATTTCTGTTTAATTTCGCTGTTTTTATATATATGTACATCTTTTTTTTAATTAATAAATATGATTTTATTACTTTTATTTTAGCTTTCTTTTTGATTCAAGAATCCATCCTCACTATTTAGAAAAATAACTATAAATTATAACTGAAATAATCATTAAAATGATTTAATATCGTGTACTCAATACATTCCCTTTACAAATTAGAGTAGAGGGGGTAAAAAAATGGACCAAAAAATTGACCGGCAAGATCCACATTATTAATCTTTGACCTTTTTTTAACTCAAATCCATCGCTGGAATTCGGTCCTCACATTTTGCATACTCAACTACCTCTAGCGCCCGGTATATTAGTATTAGATACCTACATCCATATACGCATATTTTTGAATTATGTTGTTCGATATGCAAAATTAGTGGCATAATAATTGAACGCATTGAACTAACGAAGCTCCTAGAAATTAAAGAAGTCGTAATCCATAGATTTAAATAATGCATGTAAGACGCAATCAATTTATTCCGTTCGATATTTTGGGAACGAACGCGGTTGAAATGTGAATACACACTTAATTAATTAACTCCCGTTTCGCGTTAAAAAGTAAATGCGGACTTCCAATGCACATTTGGTACAATAGTGAGTAATTTGTGAAGACTGCAAAAAACCAAAACACCTTTTATATAATACCACCAAGTCAAAAGTTATGGTTTTCAAATATAAAAACGAAATCATCCAAACACCCTCAGTATGGCTAGATGGAAGAAAAGTCAATGTTAATCATAGCGTTAAGATGAAGCCATAGTAAATAATGCAAAATCACACAAAATCATGTGTTTTTGTTTTGAAAATTTGATCGCTTAGAAATATTATAGATGCTTCAATTAAACACTGCGTGTAGAACACATCTTGGCCCTTAAAAATATAGGTCATTTTTTTTATAAGTCTTTTAATAAGCCTAGAAAAAAATAAAGTAATAGGTCTATAAAAAAACACTTTCAAGTGCAAACTCTCCTACTTATGAAGATCTTTTCGGATATGGTTTTATTGTTTATTGTAGCAAATTTAGTTTCTTTTATGATAATCACAAAATAAATTAATATTTCCGCCCGATATTCACAAAATAAAATAAAATATGAATTTTTACGTTGTTATTTTACAATACGGCTGGCAGCCGACGAATTAGGATTTTCAAAGTGACCCTTATGTCGTTCACCGAAGGACTACTGGCTTGCCAAACCCTACATTCTTTCAGAACTGCCCTGGCCAGAGCAGGGAACAGAAATGTGACTCCACGTCGCTCGGTTCCGTGAATCAATTTTTAATTTCCTTGTTATTACAATAAACAATGTTTAAAAAAGGTGTTAATGTTTTTTTAGGCCTTTACGAAATCAACCTGTAAAAAAATTCTCAAATAACTTTTTCAACCATTCCAAAAGCTTTTTCTCAAATATTTTTTAACTCCTCCCACAAAGGGCGTGAATTCCGATTTCCATTTTTCCCTGGAATATTGGATCCCCTTAAGGTGATCCAACAGTCCAGGGGAAAATCGAAATCGGAATTCACGCCCCTTTGTGGGAGGAGTTTAAAAATACTTGAGAAAAAGCTTTTGGAAAGGTTGGAAAGGTAGAAGAGAATTTTTTTACAGGTTTATTACGTAAAAATCTGTAAAAAACATTAACCCCTTTTTTAACACATTGTTTATTGTAATAACAAGGAAATTTAAAATTGATTTCACGAAACCAAGCGACACGGAGTCATACGTCTATTCCCCGCTCCGGCCGGGGCCGAACTGATACAAAATGGGTATGGCAAATCGGTAGTTCTTGGGTGGACCGCATAAGGTTCACTTTGAAAATCCAAAATCGTCGACTGCCGGCCGTATTGTGAAATAACAACGCGAACATGTAAATTTTATTTTATTTTGTGAAGTTCGAAAGTACCTACCTAAAAATCATTTTTTTGCGATTTAATAATCTTTTATAATTAAAAGACACTGAATTTGCTAAATTAAAGAATAAAACATATCCGAAAGGGGTTTATAAGTAGGAAAGTTTGCACTTGAAAGTGTTTTTTTAAAGACCTAACACTTTATTTTTTCTAGGCTTATTAAAAGACTTGATGGATATTATTTATAAAAAAAAATGATGGATATTTTTAAGGGCCATGATATGTTCTACTCGCAGTATTTAATTGAAGTATCTATAATACTTCTAAGCGATAAAATTTTCAAAACAAAAATAGATGATTTTGCGTGATTTTGAATTATTTCGCATGGCTTCATCTCAATAGAAGAGATTAACGTTAACTTTCCGTAGGCACTCATGTTTTAAATATAGCGTTACAAATTTTACAATTGCATCTTCGTTCCAACGAAACGACATTTTGGCTGCAGCTAATGAACTCTATCAAAACAATGGGTTTGAACTTGTTTAGTGGTTGAGCCAGTGAACAACAGTGAAACGCTTTGAAGGACCTACTCTCCCGAAAAAAATATAGCAAAATAGATCGACTCGACTAAACCACTGATTAAACTTCTCGACTAAATTTATGTTGTTCTTACACGTTTAGCTACTAAACTACTCGCCACTCGATTAAATTAGGTATCTACTTACTAGCCTAGTTCGAACCAGCCTTCAGTAATTTAGTTAAAGTAAAACAGGGTTTGATAAATTCGTGCATTGATGAAACTTTTCTGATTCATTCTTTCTTTGAATAAGAAATAAAGATATACAGAGTCTGCCTAAATTAACCCTAGATTAACCCTTGTAAATTTCATGTTTCTTTACTAAAAACCTGTCTTATCTCACTAAACATTAATACTACCAACTTGGGAGTGATCTCATTCGATTCAGGACACATGAAAACACAGTAAACGATACCTCACTCGACCGAGTTAAAAAAACATTTTTTTTCAAAAATCCCCCCCCCCTAGTCGGGTGGTCTGTGGCATCTTCATTTAGGTACACTGCCAAGAAGAACGTAGGTACCTACGAGCAAGGTTTCAAGAAAATTGTAATTTTTTTGCATTAGATCCACACAGGAGGTCTTGAGGGGAATTATTTTCCTGACATTCCATCATAATATGTCATCATTGGGGGTGGAGGGTCTTAAAAAAGTATAGGGTAAAGGTATTAGGAGTAGGGATCTGGGGGTCAGTGAGACGGACATATGAATCCACCCCTCCCACTGCGGTGCAAGGCGATGTTCCGAGAGAGTCCTGCTGGAGAGGTCAAAAGGTCTCCCTCAACCGGTCTCTCCCGATTTGACCTGCTACGCGGCTGGTGGGCAGAAGCACCCTCCGCCAAGACCCCGATAAACCTCACCCCATGAACCTGGGCACCTCTGATAAACGTAGCGAAACATTTATTGGTTCTATTATGGCAGAGGTTGTTGGTTATCGGGGTGGCGGTACCCAGATTACATTGCTTTAAGATCTTAAGGTTATAATTATTTATGATGTAGGTAGGTGATAGTCAGTCAATATGCCAACTTAGAGAATACTTAAAATTTCGCAAAACAATTTCCATCCCTGCAAGTTGTCGTCAAAGGCAAAGATCCCCTCTTTCCCCCACAATCCCGGACCAATGTGTACATTGTGCAGAATATTATTTGCATAACGGGGCATAGCGGGGCATAATGGATCCGCTATACACGCCCCCGCTGACATGTTGGCAGCTCGCCCCGCCCTGGCCCCGGATTGGCCAAACCTGCCCCGGCCTGCTCCGTCTCGCCCCGCTCTGCCCCGCTGCACCCCCCTCTCCGCGGGGAGCGTAAATGTTTTGCTTGCCAAGGTATACTGGGGTTAGAATTTGCGGTGCAGGGGTGTAGCGTGGAAATCTCTCTACGTTTGCTGGATTATCATTTATTCATTGAAGCGGTTTATCTAATACATTTATGAATTGAAGTTTGAAAACAGAACGATTTTAATTTCATAGACGTTATTTTTCTTTTTATTAATTAATTAATTTATTTATTGTTTGAAACATTTACAATTATTACAATAATAGAATTGCCATTGAGATGTACGTAGATATTAAAATGAAACCATGCGAAATAATGTAAAATCATGTATTTTTGTGAAAATTTGATGGCTTAGAAGTATTATAGTTGCTTCAATTAAACACTGCGTGTAGAACATATCTTGGCCCTTAAAAATATTGGTAATTTTTTTTATAAATCTTTTAATAAGCCTAGAAAAAATATAGTATTAGGTTTATAAAAAACAGCTTCAAGTGCAAACTCTCCTACTTACAAACCTCTTTTCGGAAATGGTTTTATTGTTCAAAGTAGCAAATTTAGTTTATTTTATGATAATTGCAAAAAAAATTGATATTTACGCCCGATATTCACAAAATAAAATAAAATGTGCATTTTCGCGTTGTTATTTCACAATACGGCCGGCAGCCGACGAATTTGGATTTTCAAAGTGACCCTTATGCCGTTCACCGAAGGACTATTGGCTTGCCACACCCCACTTTCTTTTACTTCTGCCCCGAACGGAGCGGGGAATAGACGTGTAGGCTCCACGTCGCTTGGTTCCGTGAAATCAATTTTAAATTTGCGTTTTATTAGTATAAACAATGCGTAAAAAAGGAGTTAATGTTTTTTACAGGCCTTTACGAAATCAACCTGTAAAAAAAATCTCAATTACCTTTTCCAACCTTTCCAAAAGCTTTTTCTCAAGTATTTTTAAACTCCTCCCACAAAGGGGCGTAAATTTCCTGGTCTATTAGTAGTCTATTAATATTCCTGGTCTATTAATAGTCCAGCGAGCACCTTAAGGGGATCCAATAGTCCAGGGAAAAATCGAAATCGGAATTCACGCCCTTTGTGGAAGGAGTTTAAAAATATTTGAGAAAAAGCTTTTGGAATAGTTGAAAAAGGTATTTGAAAATTTTTTTTACATGCTGATTTCGTAAAGGCCTAAAAAAACATTAAGTCCTTTTTTACACATTGTTTATGGTAATAACAAGGAAATTTAAAATTGAGCGACGTGGAGCCACACGTCTTTTCCCTGCTCCGGCCAGGGGAGTACTAAAAGGAAGTGGATGGGGCAAGTCAGTAGTCCTTCGGTGAACGACATAAGGGTCACTTTGAAAATCCTAATTCGTCGGCTGCCAGCCGTATTGTAAAGTAACAACGCAAAAATTCATATTTTATTTTATTTTGTGAATACCGGGCGTAAATATCAATTTATTTTGCGATTATCATAAAAGAAACTAAATTTTCTACAATAAACAATAAAACCATATCCAAAAAGATGTTCATAAGTAGGAGAGTTTGCACTTGAAAGTGTTTTTTTATAGACCTTTAACTTTATTTTTTTTTCTAGGCTTATTAAAAGATTTATAAAAAAATGACCGATATTTTTAAGGGCCAAAATATGTTCTACACGCAGTATTTAATTGAAGCATCTATAATATTTCTGAGCGATCAAATTTTCAAAACAAAAACACATGATTTTGTGTGATTTTGCATTATTTACAATGGCTCTGTCTTAATGGTAATAAATACAATATTTATTGTGCATAACTGAACTGCTTCAGTAACGATATTTTATATTTGTTTAAAGATAAACTGAAGATGTCCACGGACTTGGTGTAATTGTTTCCTTCCATTAGTATTCTGGGTAAAGAGGAATATATATGGTAGTTAGTCCCAGAATTTCTGCACTGAAATAAATCCTGACTTCTTGTATTACGTTATGGAATCCGGAAGTTTATCAATTCAAGCAATACCGGAATATCAACTAAATTATGTAGAATTTTATATAGAAATACCAAGTCAGTGAAAATTCTTCTGTCTGACAATTTGAGCATATTCATATTATTTAACAGAGTGTTGTAGTTCAACATTATTGTTGGAATCCCCATTTTGAAATTTAGAAAACGTAAGAATTTTTTTTAACCATAGTTAAGATGAAGCTCTACGTAAAATCCCATTTAGATATTGTTTTCTTTACGACAAATCGGTTAACATTATGAACATCAAAAAATGCTACGGAAAAATTGAAGCCTTTACTAGCTTTTTTTGTATTGGAATCACAATAAAATTATTGTTTACCTAACAAAAACTTTAAGCGTAAACCACTAAAAAAATATTTTTTCCACCTTTTTTTCATTCTTATAAAATTATGCACAAAATAAATAAAAACCAAATTTTTGCTTATTTGCCTCGTGCAAATACTACGCGCGATTTTAAATTTTGTAGGCATTAGAATCGAAATATTTCTAGCGTTTATATTCCTCTTGAGTCGGTTTTTCACTGTTCCGACCTTTTTCACCGCGTTGTATTTTCATCGCGTTTATAAGTAGGTATGTATATGGAGAAATGTATTGTACCAATATATGTAGGTGTTATCTTTATCATTTGAATTGCGCCACCTATCATTTACCAGCAAAACAAACCATATAAGTATCTATCACCTATTTCACAATGAAACAATTTCTATTGTGGTAGCTACTATCTAAAAAAAGAGACTAAAATGTACGATTTTCTGTAATACCGAATTCCCTAGTACCATATATCTAGAAAGCATATTCCTCCAAATATCAAATACCTGCCATCTATCTACATGACAATGCCAGTCTCAAAACAACCCCAATTGAACGGCGCATCTCCCGTCCGCAACCGTTTAGCGGCGGAATTACCGGGGGTTGGCGAGTTTAGTCTGCCGGTGGACCGTTATGAAGCCAGCCATCGATCTCGCAGGCCACGCCCCGGGGCGGGCCCGCGCTGCCCGGCCCCCGCGGCCCCACTGCCCCGTCACCGCCAGAGCCGGGTACGCCACTGCCGTGTCGCCGCTACGCGCGGATACAAGCCACCCGCCCGCTACATTCGTTAGTCGTGTAACGGCGTTACGAGATGAACTGACAGTGAAAAACATCGCTGCAAAATGCGCTAAAACTTAATTCAAAGCGATAAATCAACTTCAAACGGTTAAAAATACACACAAAGTTACTTTATTTCTAAGTTGTTTAAGTAATTTAAAAAAAATCTCTAACTTTATTGTGATAGTTTTCTGAGTTTTCCCGATTTTTTGACAATTTTAAGCATGCGTTGTTTGTTTTTAACGAGTGTTTTGTGAGTCATGCTACCAGGGTGTCACAAGTGAGAGTGGATGAGCTATGAGGAGTGGGTCACGGGGGGCACGGGGCAGGCGCTGGACTTGCGCCCCTTGCCCCCCGAGGACCGCTACCTTCACCTCTGCGGCTCCAAGCAGGAACCTGACTTCTACCCCTCCACCAGAGAAGATAGCGAGATGGAAGAATATCTCAGGAAGCGAGAACAGATGTCGTTAGAATACATACAGAAACACGAAGAACCGCTATCAGTTGATGATGCTTCGCCCGTATTCATGTCAGGTTCTACAGAAAGCAACACTTCTCCCTCAGCTAATAAACCTAAATCTGGTTTGATCAAACCTCCGTATTCCTACATAGCACTCATAACGATGGCTATCCTTCAATCTCAACATAAAAAGTTGACCCTGAGCGGAATCTGCGAGTTCATCATGACGCGATTTCCTTACTACAGAGAAAAGTTCCCAGCATGGCAGAACTCAATAAGGCACAATCTTTCTTTGAACGATTGCTTTATCAAGATTCCTAGAGAGCCTGGAAATCCTGGAAAAGGGAATTACTGGACCCTGGATCCCTTGGCTGAGGATATGTTCGATAATGGAAGCTTTTTGCGGAGAAGGAAACGGTACAAGAGGCCAGCTGGAGGCATGTTACTAAGAGAGCAAAGAGCTTTAGCTTCACTGATAGGCCCAGAAGCGTACTGTCTGCCACCTTTACCGCTCCCTTTATCATTGTTTCCTTACTGCCTGCCACCGCTCGGGCTGCCACCTCCTCCCCTTCTTGCTCCGAGACCTTTGCGCCCCGCTCCGAGAACTGAGATCCATTCCACCAGGAAGCTGAGTCAAGGGTTCTCCATCGAGTCTCTCTTGGGTCCTTCTGCGCCTACGCCTCCCAGCATGCCCCCCGGAGCCCGGCGCTCCGCCTTCTCCCCCTTGGCGCCCCCGGACGACTGGAGTAGATGAAGCCAGAGATTCTACACTCTTGATGAACATTACACTTTGAACAATATCAAAAACTTTTACGCCAACGTACCAAGTAGTGTTGCCAGTTTTTTGAGTGAATCGAACTGACATTTCGATATTTTGAGTCTGTAGTGGCTTGAACGCTGAACTAATGTGCTCACATATTTGTGGGATCCAATGTTCAGAAATTTCTAATGACATTGAGTGACATAAATTCGCGTTTTATTGCGACAGCTCCGAAATATTTTTTTAACAGTATAAATATTTGTTTGTAAAGTTGTAAATTAGTTGTACATTAAAATATAATATTGTGAATCTAGTCATGTGTAAATATTTATATTAGATACTTAGCTGTAGTAGCGGTAGGCGTATGAATTTAATGATATCATAGTATAGGTAGGTACATGCTGAAGTTTTTCGTTTCATAAATTTATTTGAGGCCAAGTAGAAATTATATTACAGAGTGCAAATAATTTGAGTCAAATGAAATATATAACATAATATTTAAATGATTTATTAAAAAATCTAAGTAATCAACAGATTTAAAAAACATACCATTTTTCTGCATAACTTAAATAATACATTAACCAATCCTTATTTTTGAATTAATTTATAAAGCGAAATGGCAATAATGATAATATTAATCTGAAATAATTTCTATGTTAAAGCAAAGATTTATATTATTTCCATGAATCCCAGCTAAGTATTATTTAAAAAATGAAATTATAGACACTTACTAAATTTGTTATATTTGGATTACCTAACTCTGTATAAAATATTTGAAAACTTGAATAATTAACTATTATTTTTATGACTTGATTTTGACATTTAAGAGAAAAATTAACGTTTTTTTAATTATTTTAAAACAAATTCTCTTCGAAATCGAATACCTAAAATAACTTCCACAGTATGAACAGGTATGAACCTACCCATAGGTAAATCATTTTACAGATACCATTGCTTGTGTATTGATATACTGAATGGATCAAAAAACATTATAATTTAGGTAATTTAGTTTTTGTTGGAAAGCTGAAGAATTAAACAAAAATACATAAAAATAAGATTGTCAAATTGAAACGCAGGTCAAAATTAATTTCAATGAATTTATGCACCTAGTATCTTTGCGCAATTGCGGGGTAAGAGGGGACTGCGGGCGGGTGTTTCAAAGTAGTTAGACAAAACTTTTGATACTATCGATGTAAACGTGCACAAAAACATTCAAATGAGTTATCTTTAAAATTATTTGCCCATACCTACTCTCAAGCTTACTAAATTTTCAAAGATTAACATTTCTTCAATACTTTGAAGGTTTTTTTGAATCCTCTGCAAAACATCTTGGTGACCTGGCAGTTGATCCACCGAAATGATATAACATTATAATTTTAAACGTAAAAGATATTCAGCTCGACTTCAAAAATCGTTTTTAATAATAATTTGGTACGAATATCAAAGGAATTGACGAATATTGAAGGAACCGTGTATACACAGTGTCGATTTTTTTTTGTATTTATGTGCTAGTATGCATAATAAACAGAGAAGCAGATTTTTCCTTGATGCATTTGAATGAAAATATGTTTGATTCTTTTGTTATTCGGCGGTACATCCTCTCTGCACATCCCTACGTGGATATTTAGTTATATTTTGTATAATTAGGTAAAACGTATTTCCCCTAAAGCTACTGCACATTGCGTATGCGTACGCCGGGGGGGAGGGGCGAATTGTCGGCGGATCAGCTGTCATCTAACCAATAAATAGTGCAGAGAATCGTGTTGTATTTGAATCAACAAAACTATCGAACGGTACGCACTGGCTTCAAGAAAATTACACACCGTTTTTGTCCAAAATTTCTAGGTCAACGCAACTTTTTCAGATCCCTGGTGCATTATAAATCACGAGTTATTGAACTTTTAAGTAATATCCATCAGGAGATAATAGGACGCCATATCGATATTAATTTTCAAATTGGTTATCAAAAAAAAAAATTACATGCCTACCTAAAGGATAAACATATGTTTCAAAATTGTTTCCAAATTTAATTATAACAATATTCGTTAGCTATCTACACTGAGTTTCCACCTCAAATATTTTATGACTTAATTTCATAGAATTTCAGTGAGAACTGGCTTACTATGAAAAAGAAGCCCATGGGAGGAATCGACTTCAACATTCGTTCTATGAAATATCCCATTGAATAGACAAGGTGCAAATCTAGAATTATTTATTCAATTTTTTTAGTAAAAACTCTAATGCACTTATATTCCGGCAGTTCTAAAATTTGCCCTTTCTAAAATAGAAATAGAACATGATGGTGTTTTGCTGTAAAATGTTTTGTTGGTATAAGATTTCAAAATTAAACATTTATCTGTACTTATTATCATTCAACAACTTTACTATGAATAATTTCTAAAAACTGTATCACTAAGTTAGGTAATGATTCCTTCATTATGTATGAAAAAAATCTATCGCAAGAGGTCGAAATAAAAAAGCATCTATTACTGTAATTTGTTTGTTTTATTATTAAAAAACACATTTAATTAGGTAGCTACCTAGAAAAATTTAACATCAAAACAGCTCCCTTGAGGTTTTTTTTACAAAAACGGCGCTACACAAGTTATCCAATTTTTAATTTTTATTTTTGGGAGTTGTAAATAATTTTCAGGCTGAAGATTTTTTGGTTTTCACGTTTCGGAATGCCTTGGAGTTTTTATTATTAACAACTTCACTAATATTATTGTTATCAAGTAATTTGAAAACAACAATTTAATTTAAAATTTTGTTTGTTCGGGAAGTTAAGGGATGTACTTGAATTAATTTAACCAGTGATTCCTGATATAAATAATAAAAAATCTAACGTATGTAAATACTCTAATGTATGTAATCTAACCAACCTACCTAGGTCTAGGTTATGTGTTGACGATATTTAGCACACAAATATCAAACTTCTTTCCACTTGTTTTAGGTGTAGTACGTAGTACCTACCTATTTTTGTCTAGGTGATATTCAGACAAAACGGAAAAATGAAAAATGTTGACAAACTGGATACCTTTGTATTTTTAAGTTTTCTTGGTACATGTTTTAATGAGTTTATTACAGGTCGCACTATTCGAGCTAATGTATTGGGTGCGTACACACTTCTGACAAAGATGTCCTTGCCAAGCGTCACTGAAAAACAGCCTTTTAAATTTTTTAATTTAATTATTCATCAAACCTTTGCTTTTCAATGGATTTTTTTTTCTTGTTGAATAACGCACTTGAAAAGTGCCATATGCAAGCAATGCATTTATGCGAGTACATACATGCTGTGTTTGGCTTAACTCTGGTCATGATACATACCTATTGAACGGAATTTCAAAAATTATTTTATTAATATAGGTATGTGTAATAATGTGAGATAAATTGCACTTAGATAAATCTTGTTATTTTGACAACTAAACGTTCTGGGAATAACAATAATATTTACTAAATTTATTTAACCACCATCATCTCTTACTTAATTCTCATAATATTTATTCAAAGTAAACTTGGTATCTAGGTACCGCAGCTGAGACGTACTAACTAGGAGGAATGAGCGAGCTCTGGTCGTTTTTGAAAGGAAAATTTTGAGGCGTATCTTCGGACCGGTTCTAGAAAATGGATTTTGGCGCAGACGTTACAACAATGAGCTATATACTCTAATTAAGGGAGTATTCTAGTCTAGAAGCACGAATTGTAGGTGTTTTTTCAGGTGCAATGAAAAAAACCAATATTATTTTTACCAACTTTTATTTTATCAAAAATTTATTAAGCATTAAAGAATCCATTAAAAAAACAGTCGAACCAAAAAATTAAAAATTCAAAAAGTTACAGGGTGTTGAAGTGGGGGGTCTCAAAAAAATGGCGAGCCCTGGTTGACACGATTGCAACCCTCCCAGTACTCTTAAAATAAAAAATCTGAATCCAAACAAATGCGGCTGTAGCCCGAACTAAGGAAAAGTTAAAAATAAATTATTTTTCGCAAAATGGCGGCTGTCTGAAATAAAAAAGACGTTTTTCGTACCAGTTTTTTTGACTTTCCAATTTCTTTAAAAATAGTAAAAATTGATTTTTTTTATAGTTCTAGTTCCCGCCATAGAGTAATGAATAGAAAAGGCTCACATCAAATTTCAAGTAAATTGGTTTAGTAGAACTTGAAATATCGTGTCAACCGTCTCGAAAAAGTGGTTTGGAGAAAAATGTGTTTATAATTTTGTGGTGTCTAGATTTTGGTTAGATTCCGTCTAAACCGCGATATTAAAATGGTTATAACTTTTAAAATAATGGGAATTTCTAAAAATCCTTTTAAGGAGATGTTTTGAACATTTAAGCTTTGGAAATATGAAGAAAAAAAAAATTGATTTTTTTTTCCTAGACTAGAATACTGCCAAGGAGCTAAGTTACAAAGTTTAAGTCATAACATGTATAAAACTTGGAAGAGTTCAGTGGCTGAGTCATGTGGAGAGAACGAACGAGCATCAAATACCAAACTACCTGCTGAACTCAAGACCGATAGAGTGGGGGGAGACTCCTAAGAAGGCCAAGACCCACCAGGGGTTGCAGAACCATGAGTGATGACGGTGAAACTAGGTACAAGATTGATAAGTATTTTTTTTTTAAATTTGCTCCACTTTGAGGAAAATAATTTCCCTCAGGCCTGTGACATCTTAGGGGATGCTGGGGAGGGTTTTTTAAGGAAAGGAAGAAGATGAAGTTCTGGAAATGAAATAGGTATGAGGGGTGGGTAGAAATTTGAGGGTCAGTGTGTCCAATAGTGACAGACGTCTGAATCCATCCCTTCAACTGTGATGCAAGGCGATGGGTCGAGGGATTCTGGCTGCAGAGGGCAAAATACCTCCCAACTTAGCAGCAGGCCACTAAGACCTTGACAAACCTAACCAAACCTTTGGCAGAGGTGTTGGTAACCCAATAAATGGTTTCCGGGGCGGCGGTACCCGTACCCGCCTCCGAAAATGAGAGTAGGTTTTAATGTCGTGTGACTTGGGTAAAGTAGATAAGCAAACTTGGTTCCTTAAGTAGGTACAATTAGGAATTACAGTACATTATTTTATTATTATTGAGAATAACATTCTAACTTAAATAACAGCATTTTTTTGTGATAATTGGATTTAATAGTTAACATAATTTAGGTAGTTTTAACCTTTCAATGCAAGCTGTCACGCCGGTGACGTCATAATAAGCCTTGTGACGTCACTTTCGCTTACTTTGTATATCATCAGGGTCAACTCAGACGGTCTCATAATAAATATCTTTCTATTTCCTTTTGCATTACGGTGAGATATATAATGTAAGCAATGTTAGAAATATACTCGTATGACACCACGCTTCTATATCCATCTAAAAGCTTACTAGGCACTTCCAAATAGTATGTGAATTTTCAAAATTTATTTTATACTAATTTGTTCCAGGCATGCGTTACAAAGACATATTCAAAGAAATAAATTGTTTCTCCCTGCATGACCTTTCCCGTGCGTCCCCGTTCCCCTTCCGCGTCTCCTTCCCCTCCCGCGTTCCCCTTTCTACCTTCCCCGCCTTCCCTCTCCCCTCTCCCGCTTCCCCGTCCTGTTAAATAATTAAATAACCTTAGAAATAATGAGCGTCCTAATTTTAAATCCGCCATATGCAAGCTGAGGACCTCATATTTATTACCGCAAGCAGCCGACAATATCCTCGTGGAAAATGCTTGTATGAATACCTCCTCTACCTTCCTATCTCCACGGGGTCAGCTCTGGTTGCAGTTAGTACCTACCTATACTAGCCAGTTACGGAATGCTTAGTAGGAATGACAACTAGATACCTGCGACATTTTTATTTCCATTGCTGTGCACTGTTTGGTGAATTTAAGATTTTATGAGTTTACTCAGACAAAGAAAAATATTAACTAAGAACACTAACATCACTAAGCTTTTGCAAATGAAATTCCAGAGCTTTTAGAAATAGGTATTAATTCGGGAGGCGGGTATCGGTACCGCTGCCCGGGAATAATTTAATGGATAACCAACACCCCTGTCGTAGGACACCACAAGTGGTTTGCTACGTTTGATGACTTAGCGGGGATGCTGGGGTTCAGGAGTTTTGTCTACATCTTGACGGTCGATGCGTTTGCCCGCTACTGCGTGGCGGGTTGGATTGGGGAGGTTGGTTAAGGGAGGTCTATCCCAGACCTCAGATTCCTGCCCATCCCTCATACCCTTTACCTTCTCAGAACTTCCTCTCCTTCCGTTAATAATAATAATAATAATATTTGGATGTATAGCGCCGTTTTGGTTAAAAATCACCTCAACAAAAAAATACCCTCCACACAGCATCCCCAAAGATGACATAGGCTTTGAGGATTTTTTTTTGTCAAGGCCTCCTGTGTGGAGCTAATGTATAAAAAGTAGACACTGATTTTATATTAAAACACTAATTTTCATAATTTGTCATCACATCTTTGACCTTTAGGTAGTAAAATTTTTAATTTCTTTTAATTAGTGATTCTAAGAAATAGACGAAAGGGTTTTTTATTTTATTACTATGTTTTTCTAATCTCACTACCAATGTGTTGCTTTTTCCGTTTAATCATTTACTTTTTTCCCCATTTCGAAAAAAACTATTAGGAGAGTACAGTATTTCGTACTGTTTCGCACTTAATTTCAATACTGTATGTTTGAAAAGGATTAGAGAGGTAGGGTTAGGTTCAAATAAATAACCATTTCACTGGGTACGATACTTATTAAAATAATTTTTTACATGCACCTGGAAAGTTTTTAAATTAAAAGGTTCCGAGAGATTACGGATGGAGAAGCCAAAGGGACTCCCTCAACCATTCTCTCTCGATCCGGCCAGCCATGCAGCTGGTGGGCAGACACATACGCTGCCAAGACCCAGACAAACTTCACCCTGCTCACAAGGCGAACCATTTGGGGTGACCTATGGCAGAGGTTATCCAATAAATGGTTCCCGGGCGGTGGTACTCATACCCGTCTCCAAATTGAGAGGTTAATACTTCGGTGGTCTTATTAGAATTATTTTGATAACGCAGGATCCAAAAGAGACTAAATCTGGAGAATGGGTGCACGAAGATTTCAACCAGTAATCCAATTGTAAATTAAAATAACGTTCTTGGTACACTTACGTACCGGTGGTACGATTTACCATACCGATTCGTCAAATCGTACCGAAAACCATTTTTACATAACTTTGATTTTGAACACCTTCCAGATGCCTGAAAAATATGATTCAAATAAAAATCGTACCCAATGAAATAAATATTTATTTAAACCTAACTTCACTTCTCTAATCCACTTCAATCATTCAGTATTGAGAGTAAAGGAAAGTGGTACGATATATCATACTCTCCGTGATATAATTAAAAATCAAATGGAACAATGAATTTAACATTTACATCGGGCCGTTTTCACGAGAAAAATCAATTAAACTTGACAATTTTTTTGTTGTTGAAAACCTGTTTAAAAATTCAATTTCCATTTAAGTTAAACTCCTTAAAATTGCCATGTAAATGATGTGTGCGTGATTGTAGGAATTCTATGCTGTAATTAAATAACGACATTAAAATTCTCTGTCATGATAGCATCTCACATTTCATTTTCAAACAATGAAGTATTTTGAGAGATTTATAAACCCAAATTACACAATCCACGTTAAGCACTATGTTGTGTACACGCGGATGAAGATAAAAATGTTTGTTGAAATGTCGAGCAAACAAGAGAAAGATGAACAAGTCGCAAGAGAGTGAGCTCCAAACTCCTTGAGACAACAACTCGAGGAACCAGACTCGGATCCGTTGAGCTCTCGAAAACACATGCCGGCCGCTTCCTTGTTTCCTTGTTTGAATGTTTGTCCCCGCCAGAAAAATCTGAAACTCTTGCCTGATTGTCAAAACTACTACAAACTATAGGACAAAATATTTTAATTGGGCATATACACCGTGTTCTCATAGAAACTCGTGAAAAACTTGGTAAAAAATTTTGGCATTTTTTCATTTGTGCCCAAATAAAATAAAAATTACTATACTTTGGGCTGTTCTATTTAAGATTTGAAATGTGAAATCCATTTGATTATCCGAACACGTGCATTACTTGCAAAAGTAACGCTACGATTACATTAGATAATTTTAATAACTTTTTTGGCAGTTATAATTGCTTTATTAAAAACTTTCTTACATTTTTTTTATAAAATTACCGTTATCATGATGTACCCACATACGACAATAGAGTTGATTCCGCTTAATCGGTACACCTGTTTATCGGGACAGCATTAGAGGTATTTATAACTTAAGTTAGTAGGTTCATAATTATTTGTAAGAAAAATTTTTTTTTTTTCAATATTATTTATATATTTTGATAAAAACGCATTTGAGAGTGGGTACTCGAATAAATTAAATATGTGAAACCTTTAGTAAAATAAAGTAGACAAGATTGGGAGACTGTTTTTTTAACAATGTGAAGGTTTTTTCCATATTTTGTCGTGCACCTTTTCCTATCCTACATTTGGTCATCTTATTAGTATTTTCTTTTTCCGAGTCGCTAGATGTCGCTTTCTTTGTATTTTATTTGCCTGTTCATTTTGGAGTGGTTTGAAGATTGGATATTGATTTTAGAAAAAAAAAATGTTTTTCAGATTTTGTAGGATTCGAACCTTGGTCCGTTGAATGTCTGGCCACCTGTCAGGTTCGTCAGGCGCTTTATTCCACTGACCATAGGAGACTTGCGTGGGACCGTGAATTTATATTGTAGGTAATATAAATCCATGGAATGGATATTACGTTGGAACCAAGTAAAAGTGAAATAAATAAATATTATATTGCTATCTTATTCTCTCGCAGGCTAAATCCTACAGTTGTATGTGTTTGCCTCTTTTTAGTGTTGCTCGCTTCCGTCTCATCGAGTTTCAAATCTAAAAAAGTTTTCACTTCAAAAGTACAATAATTCTTCCTACAATAATATTGTCAAATTCTGAAATATTTTCTCCCTGGTAGGTTTATTTTCAGCGTATACCGTACCTACCCGGAAGATAATAAATAAAACTAATGTTTGTATTATTTTTGGACAAACGAGAGTTGTTTTTCGGCCATGAAGTTAATTTTTACGGCGCATTATTTTAAGACACTTATGAAAATTCTGTCAAAAAAGACGCACTAATTTCTAATCTTTATAGCAATAATTCCATCAACATTATTGCGAGAGATCTGTTCTTGAAATGCGCAGTGATTTATACTCACTTTATATTACTCTTTACCAGAGACACAGAAAACAGAAGATTGGTCCTTTTGACTAGTGAAAAGGCCCTGCTTCGTAATATTTTGCAAATGCAAGTTTATCTAAATCTTGATGTGAGTGCGTTCTAGGGTTCTAAACTGCCAAAATTTAGATATGAGTTTCAGGGGTCACAATACGAGATTAAGATGAAGACATGCGAAATAATGCAAAATCAAACAAAATCATGTATTTCTGTTTTGAAAATTTGATCGCTTAGAAGTATTATAGATGCTCCAATTAAATACTGGGAGTAGAACATATCTTGGCCCTTAAAAACTTCGGTCATTTTTTTCAAAGGTCAAGGCTTTTAATAAGCCTAGAAAAAAATAAAGTATTAGGCCTGTAAAAAAACACTTTCAATTGCAAACTCTCCTACTTATAATCCCCCTTGCGTTTATGGTTTTATTGTTTAATATAGAAAATTCAGTTTCTTTTATCATAATTGCATAAAAAAATGATATTTTCGCCCGAACTTTACAAAATAAAATAAAATATGCATTTTGGCGTTGTTATTTCACAATACGGCCGGCAGTCGATGAATTTGGATTTTCAAAGATTTGAAAAGTTATGCGGTCTACCCAAGGAATACTGATTTGTCACACCCATTTTAATATTAGTTCGGCCCCGGCCGGAGCGGGGAATAGACGTATGGTTCCGCGTCGCTTGGTTCCGTGAAATCAATTTTAAATTTTCTTGTTTTTACAATTAACAATGCGCAAAAAAGGAGTTAATGTTTTTTACAGGCCTTTACGAAATCAAACTATAAAAAAAACTCAAATACTTTTTCCAACCTTTCCAAAAGATTTTTCTCAAGTATTTTTAAACACCTCCCACAAAGGGGCGTGAATTCCGATTTCGATTTTTTCCTTGACTATTGGATCACCTTAACTGAAAAGGACAACCATTGGAGATGTGCTTGAAATTGAACACCTGTTATTATTTTCACTATTTCATAAAAAAATGATGCAAATGAGGTGGCTTGGACATGTTGCTCAGAATTCAGAGGAACAAAATACTATCGGCAATTAAACAAGGGTAAATAAATGGATTCACGTCAGTAGGATTTTTTTCGATATTGTAGTCCGGTCACCAACGACAAAATGATTAAAAAAAATCGGACAAAAATAAAAACATTGAGTCGGGGCCACAACATTTTTACTTTCCTTCGGTCTCGGAAAACAATTTTTTTTTAAAACAATTTTTTTTTAAAAACATTTTTTTTTAAACAGAGGAGGCCCTGAGGAAAACAATTTCCCTCGGGGCCTTTGTCATCTTTGGAGACGCTGTGTGGAGGGACTTTTTAGGGAAAAAGAGGAGAGGAAGTTCTGGAAAGGAAAAAGGTTTGGTGTTGAGGAACTTGGGCAAAGATATTGAAATATAAGAAGATGGGCTATCGGCAGTTTTTACTGAGTGGGACTGTGCTTCCTGGTGTCGCCAATATTTTTAATCAATAGATACTACTGTACACCTTCGAAAAATCAACTAAATCCCGTATTCAAACTAGCACCATTAGACCGTAATTCGCTAACAGTCGAGGGGACATCACAGTATATCTCGTTATATTTCGATATCTTTGAACCTGGAGGTCAATGTTTTCAGGAGTGAGGGACATATGAATCTTATGACATATAACATATGAATCATACGAATCCATCCTTCCCAAATGCAATATAAGGCAATGAGTTGAGAGAGTCTGACCGGAGAGGTAAAAAGATTTCACAAAAAATACACCCTATAGTCCTATCTTTAACTTGTTTCCGGCCATCCATCCCACCCCATGATATTATGTTTGTGTTATATTGTTATTCTGAGTCCCTTAATTATTTATTTCATCCATATCTAAATATTGTTCTTTATGTTAAAATGTAAGATGCATCAGACTTTTTATTATATTATTGAATACTGTTGCCCATTTACTTATGCTCATATATACACTGTTGTCTCCTTCCCCCTAATTGATATTCATCGTACCTCTGTTAAATTAATTTGCTCCCGTCTAATTATGTTCTTTTGTATTATTCTTTTTCTGTATAATGTACATTGTTGTCTCCCTCCCACTAATTGTTTACCCTTTGTATCCCTTGCATATTAATTTTGTCTCTGTCTAATTATTTTCTTTTGTGATTTTCTTTCTCCCTCTGTCATTCCACTTATATATAACCGATATCTCTGCCTTAGTAGTTAGTTATTATTATATTATATCCTGATGAAGCTTGGTCGAAGCGAAACCGGTAGATATACAAAATAATAAATTCGTGGTTTAAATACAAAGTGTTTTAATTCTTTTAAATAAAAAGATTTCCCTCAACCAGTCTCTCCCGATCCCTGTCGGGATGAATTTGAAGAATTCGTGTGACAAAAGCAAGACTTAGACAGACCTCACCCAATGAACTCGGGCACCTCTGCATTACCAAACGTAGCGAACCACTTGTGGTGACCTATGACAGGGGTGTTGATTATTCAATAAATTGTTCCTGTGGCGGGGGTGACCATTCCCGCCTCTCTTATTGATATGGCCCTGTCTCAATGTTTCATGTTTGCGCAAACATACGGTTCAATGTTGTTGGTAATATTGTCTCTGGATACGCGGCTTGAGGTCTTCGATTAAGTCTTCCTAATTTCGTAACATGGAGCAGAAGCAGGTGGGTGAGTTTGTGAATTTGGGAAGTGTGTTTACGAGAGATGGGAAGGCTGATAGAGATATAATAAGAGATATAAGGTTTAATGGAGGACTGAACGCCGTTGGCGCCAACAATTTTTTTTTCCAAAAAACCAATTTTCTTTGAAAGCCTTCCACAATGGAGTGCTGGTACCTACCCTGAAGTATGGCAGTGAGGCATGGTAATATGGCATGGATGTATGGCATGGAGGCAGATGAAGTATGAAGAAAGTAGATTGAATGCTGTAGAAATGAGATTCCTAAGGCGTATTTGTTGTAAAACCATGTACGATCGTGCGAGAAACGTGGACATCGACAAAGCATGCAAGGCTGTTGTAAGCGTAATGAGTAATATTAAGAAAGGGACTCTCATGTGAGTGAATGATTGAGGAAAGGAGTGTAAGGAGAATATATGACGCAAAATGTGAATCGTAGAAGAAGTAGGGGACGCCCTAGAAAGATGTGAATCAGATACTTGAGTATGAATGTAAACGATGTAAGGAGTGTGTGCCAAGACCGAGTTGTTTGGCAGTCCGTCCTCTCTGCCTACCCCTGCGGAACGATGTGATGGTTATTTAGTTAATTAATTAATTTAGTAACCCTTTTACAAGAAATTTGTCGTTGGAATAGAGGACCATTTCCAGAGCTACCACGGAAGACGCATCTAGTGTGTTGTACCGCCGAACGCAGACTTATTTCACGTTGCAGGTACCGTAATAAGAATTGTTGTTATCTTTCAAAGAAGTACGTAAGCCTCTACGTCTGGGATCTAAAGGCCTAATTCACGTGTAAACGTGTTGCCTCAATATTATTCTTAGATGAAATAATATAGACCGATGTTGTGCTGTAACAATTTGACTTACTAGTTACAGGGTGGTGTTTGTTGAAATAAATATGGAATTTTTTATTGTTTTTGGGGTGTTATGCCGTGTTTCGCTACCTCCTTCTTTAGCCAACGTTTCGGACAGCGTTACAGTGTCCATCATCAGGGCAGATGAGCGATGGCTTGGCTGACGAAACCTTGGCTAAAGAAGGAGGTAGCGAAACACGGCATAACACCCCAAAAACAATAACAAAAATACTTTTTGGCCGTGAAAACCTAAAAACATACCAAATATGGAATTTATTATATTATGGTTTAATTATTTATCGTTTCCATATTTGTTGAAATAAATTTGAAATTTATTATTTACTTACATGTACATTAATATATTTCTGAACGGAAAGCTGTTTGAAAGCTTTTATTATTAATTTTAAATGTCACAGTCCCAAATGCCTGGAACTACTTCCAATCTGGAACAACAGGATCTGTGTTATTTTTTGTTGTTGATGTGGGAAATGACGCCTTACAGTACCTACGAAGCGTAAAACTGCCCTCAATGGCCGCTTTGATTATGATACCACTTTTTAAGGCTTCTAATTGTTCAGTTATGAAACGGAAACGACACATTACAGTACCCACGAAGCGTCAAACAGCGCTCATTGGCCGCTTTGTTTATGACATCACTTTTCAAGATTCCTATTGGTTGAGATTGTTTTCGTGAAGTTTCGCTTCTACCGCTTGTGAACTGCACTCGATTTTTGTGTCATGAGGTATTCATTACCCATACACTTAACATTATAGATACCCACTTATTAAGAAGAGTGTCTGTTTTTATACGAATCTATGGTATTATTCCTCGATTAATGAAATTGTGCCCATTTGACTTTCAAAATAAGATAACTGTCTGCACGAGGTTTTGAAAATCCACCCATCCCCCTTTTCCAGACCTAAAAGCAGAATTTTAATATTTCTTCATGAAACTTAGCACATTTAGTCCTACAAATCAAAATTAGGTGACACTCTATATAAGACTTCAAAAAAGCACCACAACCTTTTCCCACCCCTGGGTCAGAATTTTGATACCTCTCGATAAAAACTTTGAACACTTGATGTTCAAAATAATATAATAAGGAATTATTACACAATTTGACAATATCGACCACCACAGCACGGGCATGTGTCTAGCATGGTGGTCGAAAAATGTAATTTATGTAACAAACAATTTCAATGAATAAAGAAAACTTAAAAAAAAAAAAAAAAATTTGCTTGCTTGTTTGTTCGTTTGTTTGTTCCTTACCCGTTCCCAAACCATTCAACCGATTGCGATGAAATTTTGATGATTTGATGAGCGCATGCCCGCGATGGTTTCTATATAAAATAGTGAGCTCTGGCGTTATGAAAATATTTCCTATACCTACTACTCATCCGATTGCGATGAAACCTTGGTGAGTTGTTGTGTGCAGGTCCGCGAAGGTTTCTGTATACACTGGTGAGCTCTGTCGTTATGAAAATTCTTTAAAAATTTTGCAATAGGTGGCGCGCGAGTTTTAAAAAAAATGAGTGTATTTCATGTAGTTTAGCGGCAGGGAGAGTAGCGGGAGGGGGAGGGGAGAGATTCGCATGAGAGGGGATTGAGGGAGGGAGGAAGGCGAGGAAAGTGGAAAGCGGGAGGGAGGTTCGCGGAAAGGGTGGAAGCGGAAAAGGTTGCGGGAGAACGTGGGAGGGGAAGAGGAGGCGGAATAGGAATGGGGACGAAAAGGAAAGGACACGCAGGGAGAAACAATGTCTTGATTTAAGTGGCATTGCAACGCTTTCTTGCTAGTTTAAAAAAAAAATCCATTATGCATCTTTTTGTGTTCACCCTGTTGGTAACTTTGTTTAAAATTTATAACTCCACTATAATTTTCTTTAGAATGTATTTTGTTGCACGAAAGAATGAATGTTGACTCAGTTTTTGTTTCGTAAGACTTGACTGCATTGTTTTACGATAACACATTGGAATGAGTAACAGAACCTAACTAGCGTAAAGTAAATATTATGTAAGCGCAAACACAATAATTACTTTGAACAAAACGTTTATAAATTATACCTAAATTACAACATAGTGTAACAAACAATGCAATATATAGACACGCACCTGGGTTTTATCCAAGGCGTTTGGAAAACGAGTTGAAAACTATACCTATCTAGTCAAAAATTGACTGATACAGACCAAATATTCAACAATTTTGACGTACCTACTAGAAATACATGGGTCTTTTCAAGACCCATGTTCACTCCATCCTCTCCTCAAAAACTCCCTCCACACAGCATCTTCAAAGATGACATAGGCCCTGAGGGAAATTATTTTCCTCAGGGCCTCCTGTGTGGAGTTAATGTAAAAAAAATCCGAATTTCTACCGACATATTTTACAATTTATTCATTTAAAATAATATAATAGTATATTTGCGGCACGTTCCAGAGTGGAAGATACTCAGTATCGCCCTGGTGTAAAACCATCGTGCAGAATTGAAACGTTGCTTGAAATGACTTTAGCCGTGTTTGGTGACCAGATATGAATAGCCAGGTACTTCCCACCTTCCTCTTCCCCATCTCCTTCCCCACCCCTCTACCTTCAGCCTCACAACATACCCCAATTGGGGATGCCATAGTCTCACTGGTTCCAGACGGGAGCAGTTGGGACTCTTGTGCGGTATTCATATAAAAAAAAATATTTATAAATATATATGTAGTTTATTTTTTTATTTATTAATAAACGCCCATTTTCGGGGCTTTTACATATATAGCATAGTTAGAAAAATACATATTTATTGTACATAACTGAACTGCCTCAATAACAATATTTTATATTTGTTTAAAGATATATTGAAGATGTCCACTGACTTTGTATAATTGTTTTCCTCCATTAGTATTCTGGGCAAAGAGGAATACATTTGGTAGTTAGTCCCAGTAGTTTATTATAACATATTTCCTGGGCACTGCTTTGATGCTTTTAAAAATATAGTATCTAGGTACGTTATTTTTTAAGATAATCTTTTTTAAGATAATCAGTCAGACTCCAAGTTGAAATGCTATAGGTACCTACTATTAATTAATTAACAGTTCCGACCGTTGTTGCCAGTCCTACCGATCAAACTGTTCTTCCCATTGCAACTCTATGCGACCTTCAATTTTATCCTCGAATTCTTAGAGTTGACGTTTAGTTCTTCGTGATGTGTAACCAGCAAATTCGAGATTCCAAATTTTTTTAATCGAGTTTTGCATATTATCTTTCTTTCTTTCGAAAAAGAACTTCTAAATTAATAACTTCGGCCCTCCAAGTGTTTTAAATTTGCATATATATTTTTTTTCATTTTGTCGACTTTCCGAGGTATCCAGGATTTTTTTTTTATCGTAAGGTAACAATTTTGGAGGTGGGTATGGGTACCGCCTCCCCGGGAACCATTTAGTGGATAACCAACACCTCTGCCATAGATCACCCCAAGTGTTTCGCTACGCTTGGTGACTTAGCAGGGGGGTCCGGGTTCACGGGGTGAGGTTTATGTAGGTCTTGGTGGCGGAAGCGTTTGCGTGGGAGGCCGAATCGGGTGAGACTGGTTGATGGAAAACTTTTGATTTCTCTAGCCGGACTCTCTCGACCCATCGCCTTGCATCGCAGTGAGAGGACAGATTTCATTACCTACAGAATACATTGACTCCAGATTCTTACCCACTCCTTATACCTTTTTCATTCCCAGAACTTGCTCTCCTTTCTTTCCTTAAAAATACCCTCCACACAACATCCCCTGAGATGAAATAGGCCCTGAGGGAAATAATTTTCCTCCGGGCCTCCCGTGTTAAGCTAATGTAAATTTATGAACATTTACCTTTTTTTAAACACAGAAAGATCGAAAATATTTTCATGTGGGCGTAGATTTTTTTTTGATATTTTCGTTTTTTTTTCTATTTATAACTAAGGGTTTCGATTGACCTGCAGATTGAAGATATAAGATGTATTTTTATATTGTCAAAATATTTTGAGAATTTCAAAGAATTGTAGTTTTTTGAGACATAGTGGTAGGGTTACTGAAATTCTTCGGCTGAATGTAATAATTCAATTTAAAAGTGATTTGTTTTTGAGTGCCTAAATCTTTTATTTACACCCCCATCCTCCTGCATAATCAATTTGCCCCGCTTCCCCCTTCAGTACTTATCCGAAGTATTCTCGTACTTACTCACTAAGTACCGACGCAGTATCCCCACTTACCCACCCTTCCGCTGTAATTATTGTTTTATATCACTACCTACGATGATACCAAAATAAAATTGTAGAAATTCTCAGAACTTTTTCTCCTTACCTTTTCCTAAAAAGACCCTCCACATAGCATGCCCAAAATGAGATTTTTTCCTCACGGCCTCCTGTGTGGAGATAATATTAAAAAAATGAAAGATATGCGTTTGTTGAATAGATCGAAAAAAGGTAAAGCGCCTAGATTCGATATATATCGGTGAAAGCTCTATAGAGACCTATCAATGATAGTTCATAGCTCATCTCCTTTGTTTCTATTATCAATGGCAGAATCTACCTACCTTCCTCAAAAGTGTTTAACCAATATACTTTAACAAAGGGAAAGAAGATTAAGTTTTAATTTGTTTTATCGTTCTGATGATTTGTTCAGAACACCCTTTGAATTAGTTTCTTTATCCGCATTATCTGTTTACAGTCACGCAAATGAAATCGTCCCTTATTCGAATGAAACTTAGCTTAGTTTAATGGTCTGTTGGTGCAGGTGGTCGCCAGGGGTGGAATCTAATAAGTGTTTGCCGCCCCTGACATTACTACCCTACACCATGCCCTACGCCCTACGCTGGGATAATCAACCTTTTGACGAGGTACCTACCTATTTCATTAAAAAAATACAGTCGATTCCGCTTAAAATTAAATCATTCGAATTAATACTAAATCATACAAAATCATGTGTTTTTGATTTAAAATTTGATCGCCCAGAAATAATATAGATGCTTCAATTAAATACAGCGAGTAGATCACATCTTGACGTTTTCGAATATTTTTTAAATGTCTTTTTGTTCTGGAAAAAAATAAAGTATCAGCTATATAAAAAATATTTTCAAGTGCCAAAATATCCTACTAAAGAATCCATTATCGAATAAAGTTTTATTACATAAAGTGACGAATTTTACAAAATAAAACAAAACAACACAATTTCGCGCTGTTTTTTCGACAAAAATTAAAATGGGCGGCGTTCAATGAATTTCGAATTGAGAATTAAACCTAATGCCGTCCGCATAAAGACTATGTGCATTTTGTACCCGGTTTATTGCCATTTTATGCCGTTTATGCCCATTTTACACCCGGCTGCGATGACAAATGGACGTCCCTAGACTCTTACGTCTCTCGGTTCCATGAAATCGATTTTAAATTTCCTTGTTATTATAATAAACAATGCGTAAGAAAGGAGTTGATGTTTTTGACAGACCTTTATGAAATCAACCTGTAAAAAACAACTCTCAAATACATTATCCAACCTTTCCAAAAAAGTCTTCTCAAGTCTTTTCATGTATTTTTAAATCCCTCCCAAAAAGAGGCCGGCCCTTCCGATTTCGAATTTTTCAACGACTAGTGGATCACCTTAATTGGGACACATAAGAATAAATATTTCAAAAACGCCAAGTGGAAAGAAGTATTATTTTTGGCCTTTTTTAGCTTCCTCGCGTGTAAAATTTTAAAAAAATGATTACTGATAAGTGTCATGATGGAAGATTTAGATTTGAATCCACATTCAAATTTATTTAAAAAAAATTTGGTATCGGAAGAAATGTGTTCCCTTTAAACCGTTACTTCGAAAGACGAATCACTTTGTATGCGCCGCAGGTGAAATTTTGTGACCAACGTAAGCGCCAGTTAAATAAAAACCATTTATCGCATTACAAGCATTGGTGCATGTTTCGGCACTTAAACCCCCGGTGATCGATCCCTTCCACTCACCCCTATCATTCACATCTCACAACCGAGTGAATATATTACACTGTCCCCATTGTATTATTGCGTTGCCCACTTCTGCATGCCACAGGAGCTGTGGAAAAAATATAACACTTGTAAAGCGTACTGCGCACTAACAAATGGTTGATTACTACTATTTTCAATGGAGTGCTAAGTGTCAAAACTGCATAATAATACATGTATGATTTGATTTGCTTTTTAATATTTTAAGCTTGTAACACTTCACACCTGTTTTTCATCGAAATAATAGTGACACCAGCATACACTTATCGATCAGTGCTTCAAATCATTGTTTTTTAAAGGGTAGGAATCTAAGCTTTACAGTTTAAAAAAACATATTAGTATGTACGCACCTACGTTATTAAAAATAAGTGGTGTGTCTCTGTGTAACTCCGGTTCAATGGTGGCCGGACAACTCAGAAACATACAATTTCAACACCTTTTTTGAAAAGTCAATATGGGTTAGGTTATGGGCTATTTTTCAATTTTTTTTCATAACCTTTAATGACATTTCAATGGGATGTTGAAATTGCATGATTCTGAGTTATCATGGAACCGGTTTAATAACCTCTACAACAGGGATTTGGTTTCAAGATTGGAACTGATTGTGACAAGCTATAGAAACCAAAATTATTTTATTAATTAATAATTCAGTATATGAAATGTGTATGTCTCTTGTTTTAATTTATAACAGGTGTGATAAATTTTTCTAACTGTTCATTCGAAACCTAAATTTCTGATTGTCTTTTGAAAGGCAATGATCCCGAGGTAATTAAATAATTCAAGAACGAGTCATATAAACGTGCGTCAAATTTTGCTAAGTATAAAGGTTGAGCGGAGTGATTCCCGACTATGCACAATGGCTCACAAGGGATCAATAACACTATGAAATCAATACACTACTTATTACTAAATGTAGAATGATTAATTGTTTGCTTTTATAGTAGCATTATATAAATAATAGTGGATTATCCAAATTAATTAGTCGTCTAATTCACGGGAATAACCGCCATTGGAATTTCTAAATTTTGTTTCGCAGCGTATAAGTAATTTTTAGGTATCGTCTGAAATATTGTTTTTAGAATCTAGTTTAATTCGAATAAATAATAAGAAATGAAAAATATAAATATTAATAACGATATATATATGGTCGAGTGTCTTTCGAGTTTGGGTTTTTACGTTAAGGGGATCCAATAGTCCAGGGAAAAATCGAAGTCGGAATTCACGCCCATTGTGGGAGGAGTTTAAAAATATTTGAGAAAAAGCTTTTGGAACGGTTGAAAAAGGTATTTGAGAATTTTTTTTACAGGTTAATTTCGTTAAGACCTAAAAAAAACATTAACTCCTTTTTTACACATTGTTTATTGTAACAACAAGGAAATTTAAAATTAATTTCACGGAACCGAGCGACGTGGAGACACAAGTCTGTTCCCTGCTCCGGCCAGGGCGTTTCTGAATGGAAGTGGGGTGTGGCAAGCCAGTAGTCCTTCGGTGAACGACATAAAGGTCACTTTGAAAATCCACATTCGTCGGCTGCCAGCCGTATTGTGAAATAACAACGCAAATATGCATATTTTATTTTATTTTGTGAATATCGGGCGTAAATATCATTTTTTTTTGCAATTATCTTAAAATAAACTAAATTTGCTACAATAAGCAATAAAATCATATCCGAAAAGATGTTCATAAGTAGGAGAGTTTGCACTTGAAAGTGTTTTTTTAAAGACCTGTTAATTTATTTTTTTCTTGGCTTATTAAAAGACTTATAAAAAAATGACCGATATTTTTAAGGGCCAAGATATGTTCAACACGCATTATTTAATTGAAGCATCTATAATATTTCTAAGCGATCAAATTTTCAAAACAAAAACACATGATTTTGTGTGATTTTGCATTATTTACTATGGCTTCATCTTAATCCCCGTGTGAAATTTTGGGAGTGCACTTGGCATCTGTTCGACTATAGTTCCTCGTAGCACCTTCCATTGACGTATAGGTAGAACGAGGACAGCAATCCACCTATAAAGAAATATAAACGAAAACAAGAAGTTATTCAAATGAATAATGTAATTACATAGAGCAATACAATAAAGATGTTCTAGTCAACACAAATTGTTCAACTGATTAAATCTATATTCATAAATTTAATAACAAAGAAAATAATATCCTTACTTCCGATGACTAAAGAAATTACGAAAATTCCACTTTGATAGGGTGTACGTTTCGATATGACAGAGTGGGTAGGTATCTTGAAAGGAATACCTTCGTCTTTCTCTTTCAAGGGTTCCGCACCTTCATCAACACAGCATTTCTCAAACTGTGGTGCTCATAATAATGAAGTAGATATCTAATAATTTTTAAATGAAATTATCTTATAATTCGCATCGATGAACTATACATTCCGGGTAGCATGGCCGATCGATAAAGTTTTTATCGATAATGTCGATAACTTGTCATGGATCCCATAGACGACCGCAGATCGCTAAAGTACAACCCATCGAATACGTTAATTCACGTCGAATAGATTAAGAACAGTTAGTCGTTGTGAACTTGTTCGTTTGTTGGCGATCTACAGTCGTGTACGGGAAAATGACAGGTTACCAATATTACCGACAATATTATCCAGTAACATCGTACTGAAGGTAAATAAATACTCAAGCGCAATCAATAGTTCAAATAATCAAATTCAATAATCAATTAGTTCACCGTTTAACTAAAAATGCTCTTTTTACTACGTATGTGCTTACCCACCTCGTGAAAACATGATTCGAAACCAGCTAACGTAAACTAAAATAGTACTTCTTAAATTAAAATAAAATCACTCCAAATGCTTTGCAATGTAGCAACGCTAAAACAGAGTGTATGGTAAAAGTGAAACCTTCAGAAAACGAAAGCAGAGAAGAATGGGGAGGCTACGGAGCACCGCACAAATAAAAATCTAAAAAATAGAGTGCAGTTCACACGCGGTAGAAGCCCATACAATCTCAACCAATAAAAAGTGAAAAGTGACCTCAGTGCCTTGAAAAGTGACCTCATAATCAAAGTGGCCTATGCGGTAAGGTTTCAATCTATCTCATTCTCTCGCAGGCTTAATCCTATGGAAGTATGTGCTTGTCTCTTTTTAGCGTCATTTCCGTTTCACTGAGTTTCAAATCACAATAATGCTAAAGAAGTTTCACTTAAAAAAAATTTCAATCACCTGTTGCCACTACATATCATTACACTGGTGTTGTTACAGAGTTGCAGATTGTTACAGAGCCCGTACCACGAGCTACTACTAGTGGCCACGTGTAAACGCTAGACAGGAATACACAAAATACTATAAGCAGTCGATATTGTCAGCTTCAAGCATCTGTCTGCATAGATTTTATAGAAAAAAACATTACTAAAAAGTCAGTCAGTCCTTGTACTTCGAATATCGACCGTTTGTAGCAGTCCGCGATGTTCTGCCATATATTCTTTGTTGATCGCATTTTACGGAATTGATTACATAGGAACACATTACACATCCTATATTGAAAATAATTTCCTTGGGTCTAGCCAGCCAAGTTAACAAAGCACTTGAATATTTTCATAATGAAAACAGTAAACATAAAAAAATTAATTAATTAAAAATTTTCGAATCTTAGAAAAAAAGATTGAGAAACCTCAGCAAAGTCCGTTTGTCCCCTGATTAAGTCTGCTAAATTAAATCAGCAGAAAAACGTACAGAGGTGGCCCTCCAACCAGAGCTCCCGTTTCCCCGGCAACGGTGGGCCCCTAGTACCCATCAGGGCGGAGGGTGGCTGGTTCCACTTACTCGGGGCCCTCTTGAGGGAGGAACAGATACCCTACTACCTATAGATGGAAAAGAATATAGAATATAGAATAATATTAGAAAAAAATCGCATTTTTAAAATAAAAGGTTTTTGTTCTTCAAAGAAAGATTCACGTTAGAAGAAAAAGGAGATTGTGATGCTAAAGGTTGGAAAGTCTTGCTATTCTGATTTGGCGACTAACATGCCTTATGCCGCTTCAAGCAATCGATGCGACGTTTCGATGTCTTCGTTTCGATGTCCAGGCCGCTTTTAGATTGTTAGTGTTTACCACACTAAAGCCTCGATTACATAGAGCGAGTTTACAAGCTACTAGCCGGAAAGTTTAAAAGCGGGTGAATCGGCGAGTGAGATTGTCATGATGACACACAAAACTGTATCGACAGACAAACTCGCTCAGTAGCGAAAGTAGCAGTTAAAATAACGACTCTCGCGCAAACCAATTCGGTCAACATTTTGTAAAAAAACTGAGCTCGCAGCTAGCGCCATACGCTAGCCAGTAGCGAGAATTACGGCTCCCGCGCGAATTTATTCTGACAGTTACGAAATCAGCTGTTGGTAGGCCGCCATCTTGAGCGAGTAGCGAGTAAAGTTGACCGCCATACAACTTTTTTCAGTGTAATCATATATACTAGCTAACTAGCAGATTTTACACTGAACAAGTTTACCAGTAGATAGTGAATTCGCCGGCTAATAGCTTGTAAACTCGCTCAATGTAATCGAGGCTTTAAACTGAGCGAGTTTACTAACCGGTAGTGAATTTCCCAGATAGTAGCTTGTAAACTCGCTCAATGTCATCGAGACTTTACACACTAAGGACGGGTTGTTTCAAAAAAATTGATGGATTCATCAAATATTTGAAGTTAATTTTCACGTTCTGCGTAAATTCTATTCAAGTTCTATTATTACATCATTATAGACCAGTTGATTCACAAAATTGAAATCATCACAGAACTTGAATAGAACTTTCGCAGAACGTGAAAATTAACTTCAAATATTTGATGAATCCATCAAATATTGTGAAACAACCCGTCCTAACACTCCGGAATCACCGCAAATGTACTTCTTTTTGGAAGGTGCCCACCACTTTCCCGTGGCATTCTAAGGAAACAGATGGTTTCGTCCTTCATCTTACACGTCAGGGTTCTAAGTTTTGTGTTGAATTTTAGTTTAGTTTAGTTTAGTTGAAGTTTATAAAGAAGCTCCTTTTTATTATTAGACATCCAATGTCCGGGCATACATTGTTAGGAGGCAGTAAGTTGCTGCGTACATGTTGTTAGTTGTTTATTTCACTGTATCACGTCTCATCTACGCCACTTGCAGCTGAAATAAAAGTTTATTAATATAAAAGAAGAAGAGTTATTGTACTATACACATAGTTTTTTTGGTGATGTCGTATTAAATAATATTTTATGTGAAATAACAAGTTAGTGTCAATCAAATACAAATTTCATTGTGCAGGCCGGGTTTAATCTGAGATTTACATCCAAGGATGTTAACCGTTCGGCTACGGACATATTTTTGTCGTTTATTTTTTGCATGAATTCAATTTGTGAGACTGAAACGGGTACCGCCGCCCCGGGAACCATTTATTGGATAACCAACACCTCTGCCATAGGTCTCCCCAAGTGGTTCACTCCCAAGTGGTTTGGTGACTTATCTGGCGGCGGATGACCTAGACACACTGAACCCTAGATACCTACCCGCCACTCTTACCTTTTTCCTCCTCAGTACTTCTTCTCCTTCCTTTTAAAAGGAAAACCAAAACTTCCTCTCCTTCCTTCTTAAAAAGACCCTCCACACAGCATGCCAAAATATGATAGGGGCCCTGAGGGAAATTGTTTTTCTCTGTGTGGAGCGAATGTAAAAAAAAAATGAATACCGTACAAGAGTCCCAAGTGCTTCAGACAATACTGAACTAGTGGGGAAATGGCATGATGGCAGCCTCAAAAGGGATATGTTGTGAAGCTGAAGGGAGAGAAGAGAAGGAGATGAGGAAGAGAAAGACTGGAACGTATCTGGCTATTCAGATCTCGTCAACAAACACTGCCAAAAAAGTCATTCCAAACAACTTTTCGATCCTCGTGTGTGGACTCCTGTGCGGTGTTCACATAAAAACCCTGAATGGTCTAAAAATGGCAAACGAGTCCACGCAATATGAATCCTGGATTTAAAAAATCCGATGTATTTTTTACAACTTTGATGTTTGAAATGGCAAAATATTCCAGAAGCGTAAACATTTTCCGACTCGAGCAAATTTACAAAGGATTTCCTCCACAATAAACGCATGTATGAGTAACGGATGAGAGGCGAAATCAAAAAGGCCCAATAGGGTACAAATTAAACTACACTCAATAAACCGTCCGGGGGGCGATAGGGCTTTGGATTAGCGGGCCGCAGCCCCGGGGGGTTCAGGGCTGGCTAGGGGGAGCAGGGGGGACGGGGGGACACGGGATGTTGTGGGGAAGGGACGCAAGAAGGGCCATTGTTCTTCAGATGCGCAAATATACACTCGATGCAATGTTACATGGGTAGTTGGAAAACGTTGAATGCTATTTCACTGGATAATTAATTCATTTCATTTACGTAGGTAGGTTGGTAAATTGTTGATTTCTTAAATTTTATTACAAAATACTCTAAGTATTATATTTGTTTATCGAAAACATTACTACATTACAGGTCAGTATTTTTTCTTGTTCCGTAATATTTAAGGTTTTTAAAACAAAATTTTCATTTTTCACCAAGTAAGATTTGGCAAGTAAATTGGTAACAGGGGAGGTAATTTGCTTACAGTGGGTAGTTTATTTGGTGATACAAAAAACTGTCTAGAAGGAACACATTTATCTAATAAATGGGACGAAGTACCTAGTAGAACTATAAACAATCCATACTAATATTATAAATGCGAAACTGCTCGAGTTTGTTTATGACCTTTTCACGCATAACACAATATAAAGACTTTAATAATTCTTTCACCAATATAAAGCTAAATTATTTGCGCAGACTACAGGTTGTATATGATGGTAAGCTCTGGCGTTATGAAATTATAAATATTAATATATTATATTTGTTATACGTTTTCTGTCGCTAAAAAAGCGAGTTTTTGCTAACGTCAGAAAAAAATCTTTTCCATGGAAACAATGTTGATATATTTTTGGGCTCTATGCTGGTAGGTACTCAGTCTACTGGTCAGCTACTACTACAGAAAATTCAAATATTAGAATTCGTTTTTTTTTTGGACAAGCTAGGAATAAATTTCAGATGAGAGTTCCTATATTAAAAATATAATTCGTAACGATTATAAAGACTTAATGATAAATAGAGTATTTTTTATTATTTTAACGAACTTCCAAATATTTAAATAAAAATACAACATCCGAAATGTTTGTAAGCGCATAAATACCGAACGAATGAACAAAATTGGATAAGTAATTCTTTTTTTCTTTGAGCATTTTGAAATTTAGGTGGTAGGTGAGATGTTTGAAAACTGAATGTAAGGGAATGAATATATGGAATGCGGGAGGGGATGGGGGTGGGTTGGGGTAGAGATAATTGATAAGTGCAAGCGCTACAGTAATTTCCCGTAATACCATGCGAGCGAAGCCGCGGGGAAAAGCTAGTATAAAATATATTCCAAAACTTCATCAATGTGATTTGACTCCTTTGATAAAAAAATGGGTAGATAATTTGGTGATATGGAACTTTAATATAAAAACATGCTAATAGAAAACAAACCAACGGTACGGGACGGGCAGCGTAGTCGCCAGCCGCACAGACGATGTAGTGGGGAGGGACCGGCTGGCCGCTTCGACGCCTACGGAGAAAGGTAGAAAAAAGGGAAAAAGAGGGAAAAAATGCGGAAAGAATGGGAGAAAAAAGAAAAATTGGCGAAATAAAGGGAGAAAAAGGGAAAAATTACCGAAAGGGAGAAATGGCGAAAACGAGGGGTAAATCGGGAAAACGAGGGAGAAAAAGGGAGAAGTGGAGAAAACGTGGGAAAAACGTCGAAGGCAAGAAGGTAGGAAGGTAGAGGGGAAACCTGCGCCTTGAGAAAGGCGATCGAGATTGTACTGGAGTATTCTGGAGAACAAGTCGACCAGGGAAAGAAGAAGTTCAAGTTTCCAGTAGTCGATCGGAGAAGGCAGAGCAGAGAGAGATGTTGACGTGGCGACGGTTGCTAACGAAAATATAGAAATGCCCCTAGACTCTCTACTCACGGCGCAACATGGTACCTAAATAAAGCATTAATCTTACATATAAAAATCATTTTTATTTGTTTGTTTGTTCATATGTTATGCGCTGCCATATCGTTCATCTGATTGCAATGAAACTTAGGTGATTTGTTGTGCGCACGCCCGCAAAGGTTGCAGTTTTTATTTAATGGTAAGCTCTAGCGTTATGAAATTTGTTTAATTGAAAATTAGCGTATTTATATATTTTAGCGGCAGGGAAGGACCGCATGAGGGGAAGGGTAATGGAGGAGGTGGGGTTAGCGGGAAGGATGACGAGAGAGGGTAAGGTGGGGGGATTCAGGGAGTAACAATTTATTTCTTTGCATTGCAACGCATGCCGGGTACCAGCTAGTAATAAACAAAAATGTAGATATATAATCCGGTAGCAAAAAAATATTATTAAAAATGGCGAAAATCGTAACAATGCCGATCTATGTTCTCACACAACGGATTTTAGGACAAAAATTAAATTTTAGATTTTAGGACTAAATTACCTACTCTCACCCTACCGACTAGCTCTGACTTTATTTTACTGTTTATTTTTATGTGAAGACCGCACAAGAGACCTAACTGCTCGAAGCCATTGGGTCTGTGACAAATACAATTAGGGTGAGGTGTTTTTAAATGTGATGGTTACGCAAATGTGATGGTTAGGCAGAAAGAACGGACCGCCAAACTCGGTCTTGACACACACCTCTTGTCTCGTTCACATTCATACATCGTCTAATACATACTCGTCCATTATTCTGACTCTTGACATGGCCCGACTCAAGTATCATGCCATCACTTGATCGTACCGTGTCTTCCCCGATATCTTCTACCATTCACATTTGTGTCTTATATTCTCCTTAAATCCTTTCTTCGTTCATTTGCTCTACATACCCAAACAATCTGAGCATCCCTTTCTTAATTATAACCCATTACGCTTACACCAGCTTTTGCGGATCTCCACATTTCTCACACAATCATACATGATTTTTTCACACAAATCCCTCACTGATCTAATTTCTACAGCATTCAGTCTACTTTCAAACCTTCTTCTGCCAGTTCCAGAAGGTAACAGCACTTCATTATGGACCGCTAGCTTCGCTCCTTTCGATAGTTTGTTGTCAGCGCCAACCGCGTGGAGAATGAAAACATTGGTAAAAACTGGCCTGTTTTTGTTAAAATTTTTATCTGTGTTCTAAAGCTCTCCGTGTGAAATTTACCCGATATTTTTGTTCTCAGTTTGAGTGCAACACCAACAACGAACAAAAACTGAAACACCCTGTTTCTCAACACTACTCCAAGCCACCACTTTAATCCCTGACACGTAACAAAAAAGTCACAATCATACACATTTCATTTCAAAATACACAAACGGATACTAATATTTTTTGCACGTAGGGTAAAATTTAACGTGCATTTTTTTGTTTCGGGTTACAAATTTATATAGCTTTATAAGGAAAAATCGCAGGTGGAAGCGAGACGGATGTTTTGCTTTAGTTCGCCGCTTAACCAGGCCGAGACTTATCGAGTGGAAAATTGTACGAGTGCAGCTAAGCTGACTGAAAAAATAGGTAGGCGCTTTCGTATTAAGTTGTTCAAACTCAAACAGCTAAGGGAAAATAAACCGTATGCTGTGTTGTCCGAAGGCTCCAATTTGATCGGGCGCTCTTGTAAACCTCATATAAGGAGATTGTAAGAAAGAAGAAAAGTAAACTCTTTGAATTGTATGAATAGGTAGTGTGGAGTTTAAAGCAAGCAAACATTTGGATGAAATCTGATTTTTAGTTGGGAAAAATCGTAGAATACACAATGCACGACAAAGTGTGCAGAAATATTAAGTTTTTTTAAAATTTTTTATAGGTTTTCACAAGGAAAATTGTGCATTATAATATCCTAGCGCAGATAAGTGATATAATGATTGTAGGATTTATGAGGCTGAAAGAATTTACTAATAAAAAGTTGCCCAGCCTAAAAGAAGAAATTTACTCAACACCCATATCGCTTTATTCATCAGTGTGCGTGAAAAGGCTACCTATTATCAATTTTATAAGAAACATTTTTCTGTGTGGTGGCTTTTCGATTTTCCAGAAAAATATGTGTTGTTTTGGTATTTTTAATGCAACCTTTTTTGACATCAGAAAATAACTATAATTATTTTTTTCTGCAAATTTAATTGAACTTTGAAACAACCATAATAATATCTGTGGCGGAAGAATTTTGGTTTCCCTAAATGGTTTGCTACTTTTGATGACTTGGCAGGCGTGTCCGGGTTTGTGGGGTTAGGATTGTTTAGGTCTCGGTGGTCCGGATTTGGAGAGACTGGATGAGAGATACTTTTTTACCTCACCAGCAGGAATTTCGACCCATCGCCTTGCACCTCGGTGGGAGGAATGAATTCAAACACCGTCATCACCTTTGGACATACTGACCCCCAAATTCCTACTCACCCTTCTTACCTTTTTCCTTTTCAGGTGATCAGCGCCCTTGAGGCGATTTTTCACAAAAACGGCGCGATACAAATCATCCAAATATTTATTATTAACTACGCCAAACGCGCGCCCAATATTTGTACACAGTTGACATTTTTTGTCAAATGAGAATCGTTCTTGAGAGTTCAAAAGCTCGGCTGTTGAACGATTTGCCGGCCTCTGTGTTTCCTCCCTCCCACAGCATGGGTCTCTTCAGGATCCGGTTTCATCGATTCCTTTCCACATAAAGATCCCCCACGCAGCATCCCCAAAGATGACATAGGCCCGGAGCGAAATTATTTTCTGCAAAGCCCCCTGTGTGAGCTAATGTTTAAAAAGAAAAAAATTAATAAAACAAGAATAATAACGAATAAAACGAGTTGGTTGTATCGGGAGCGCATGAAGCCAGCGGTTAAAGCCAGCATGATGTTATGACGGCTGCTGTATTATTCGGGTTCTCTCGTCTGGATATTTCCGCCCCTACAATGGCTGAAAGAAAACCGCGGCAGCCTGTTTGGTGATTGTGCCGCGGCGGTTTGCCAAACATCCTCAAATCGGTTTGAGATGAATTCATAATATTATAATAAATTTACTTGTACTTAATTGATTGAAGTATTAAGTTGGTTATATCATACGTCTTGTTGAATACAAAGACATCTCAAAATAATTTGTTTGTAATAAAATGCAATAAAAAACAAAATTAAATGTTTTGGAGAGTTAGAATTTTTTTACGGATTTATAAAGATTCATTATGCTTCTGTTGTAATAAGTGTAATAGTTTTAATATGTTCATTAAGCCGCCGCTACCCGAATTTCACCGATTACTTACAAATCTCCCTTAAACATTTGAAGTTTTTAAGCTCTTAAAAAAATATATGTTATTTTTGAAGATAATATCTAGATACGTTCCACGCCGAAACGCAAATTATATAAAATTCCCTCGATGGAAAAAAATCGCAAAGTATGCTACGAAAATTATTTAAAACAAGTCTATTTCTATTATTTTACAAGTTGTATTTGTGAAAAAAATAAGATACCATCCACGAGATTTTGCTCTATTTTAAACGAGTCATGTTTTATTAAGCATTTTCACAATTTTCGCTTCAATTTTATCATTTAAAATATTAACGCGCTCTGCCCAACATTCGTAATTACATATCTCTCCATCTTCTTCTTTTTGAGCGGGGTAGCGCCGCCTTAAGAAGTATTTGTGGGCGTTTTCGTGTGCTTAGTAGGCCTAAAAGTTTTCCTTACTTTTGGTGAATAAGATCAAATAAATTGAAATCGGTGTTAATTAATTTATTAAATTCATTTATTTTATTTTAAATATTGTTCTCTTGTGGTGATTTTTCACGAAAACAGCGCTATATAAATTAGCCAATTATTATTATTATTAAAATTATTGCTATATTTTTGGTGTTTTTATTTCTTGCTTGGGCAATCCTGATGAGTTAACAGAACTCATTTTAGTACGGGAGGAACTTACAATTCATAGGTGGAAGGAAATAGTTACAATTTTACATAGGTATTAAATATTAAAAATATAAGTTTCACATACAGTATAGACAATAAATAAAAGACAGGGTAAGTAGAAACAAACAATAGAAAACAAATTAAGAAAAAAAAAGAAACAAGATTATAAAAATATGGATGATAACATATCCATGGAAAATGTAAGGAGAGAAAAAGAAAAAATACAGAATAGAACATGACAAGAAAATAAAATAGTTTCATCCTTAAACGTACTTAAAAAATATTCTTTTAAAGCGTTACTCTGATTTTTATTTTATTTTGCAGGATTCCGTTGTACGTATCTGGAAGCGAATTATATAGTGTGGAGACGTGTAGGCAATATAGTTTAGACATTTTAGTAGTGTATGATTTAGGTAAGCTAATTTTATTGCTATTTCGAGTATTGTGAGTGTGGATGTCTTGAGTGTAAAGTCGCTTGATATTAGTGTGAGTTGATTGTTGAGTAATTTGTAGAATGGTGCTTGTGATTTCATGTTTAGGAAGGATTGTAATTGGAAGAAAGTGAAAAAATGTCTCTGATATGGATCCCATGGAAGTCCAAAACTATTCCTGAAAGCTCGGTTTTGAACCACCGGCAATTCGTAACCAATAATAAACAAATATTATATTTTGTTATGTAATAATAACATTTTGTAATTTTTGAACTTCAGTTGAAAATGTCTACGTCGGCATTACCAATGGTAGATTAGATTAGTTAGGAACAACAAAAGTCTTGTGCCTGCGCGCTCTCGTGAAGTTGTCGGGACCATAAGGCTGGGCATTTGCTGAGATACAGACCGCGCAGATCAGGGCAGAAATGTCGCCGCAGGACAAACGACGCAGAAATTGGTGACCAGCAAGCGACGCAGCTTAGTTCAGCTTAGTTCAGCTCATACCAGCTTGGGCAATTGTCGTTTGTGAGACTGTCAAGTACCCGAGCACGATTCTGACTAAAAAAAAAAATTGTATTAATTTGTAGTCTTTCAAAGCACAAATACCTGAAAAAGTGAGATTCTGATGGGAGTACTGTCCGCCTGCGCAAGTCGTGCAGAATCTGCGCCGCGGCCACAACTTGGCGCAGAACAGAGTAGAAGCGTTTCTGCGTGCCCAACAGCGTATGTAATTTCATACACGTCCAAACATTACAAAATCTGCCCTGCTCGGATCTGATCTGCTGGGCGCGGCCTGCGTCTTAGCATATGCCCAGCCTTAGACTGAAATTTTTGTATCATATCAGGAATACAGACGTGAACGTTCAGAAAATTATGTGTTGTTGTCAGCAAAACAGTTTTCCATCTATCTGCGAGGCTATTAATACCCAGCGTACTGTACAAAAAGACATGCGATATAACTAGGAATAATACAAAGTCTCTAAGATATAAATATTTCAGAAACTTCTTTTGTAATTTTTCTACCACAAGAGAGTAAGTGAAATCCATGTTACCCACATTACCGAGCCGCTTTTCAAAATGCTACATATTAAACTATAGTTTAGCGCACGAATCGCGGCAAAGCATGAAAATATGTAGTTTGTAATACTATTTTTTTTAATATAACATCTCACATGGGCGTCCCTGTCTGCACAGTGTAAAGGCAGAGGAACTACATCGCCAACCGGTTGGGCGGCGTTGTGAGGCGGGTTGTAAGTAGGGATTTTTGAGGAGACCTGGATTATACGAAGGAGAAAAAAACAGATGCAATACATCAATAACTGGCATGGCTAAACTAACTCACTGGCCAGATTTTGAGAAGATTTGATAAAAACGCAACCATTCTTTCACAAAATCTGCTGCCATGTTAGATTTTCTGTTTGGATTATCACAGTTCTTTGGTAGACGGTACCACATCTGACAAAAACACAACTAGGGAATGCAATCTCGTTTTCGCGAGATCTCGTTCTCGCGAGATCTCGGCCTTTTTTAGCGAGATTGATCTTGGACGAAAAAAGGGCGAGATCTCGCGAGTTTAACGAGATTGCACTCGAGCATAAAAACGTCTTATTCGAGGCGCGGACTGACACGGACGGAGTTGCGATCTGTCGTAATCTGTAATTTCTAATAGTCTGACTAGTTGGTATATTTTGTTAATTAATCTGTAATATCTAGTGGATCTACTGAGTAGATATAGTTTTATTTGATTGATAATAATATCTCAGTTTAGTAGTCAACTCAACTTAGATAATAAGTTAATTTTTTTTTGACTTCTCGTTGTTTTATTTGTTATAAAAGAACTGTTTTATTACTAAAAGATTTTTGTTTGATAATAGAAGAGAAGACTACTTGTTTCTTTCATTTTTTATTTGATGGATAAGTACGTCAAAGTTTACTACTTAGAAGTTTATTAAAAAATTATAGACAAATACGTCAAACAATTTTTGGTGCATAAAAGTCTATTGAAAAATTCGTGAAAATAAATGTTTATCTTATAATACTTTTAATTTTTATTATTTTATTCCTAATTTATTCAAATATTGTGATTATTTGCAACAAAAAAAAACACATAAAACTGCCAATCTCGCGAGATCTCAAAATTGGCGAGATCTCGCAGTATTGTTATTCATAAACTCACAGGATCTCGCTTGAGCCCCAATCTCGCGAGATTTGCATTCACTAAACACAACCACTCTTTCACAAAATCTGCGGTCATGTTTGGACTGTCGCACTACTTCAGTAGATGGCGCCACAAAGATCATTTAAAAAATTAAGACAGTGTTGTGAAATTAAGACAGTGTGCATATATATTACAAAATATATATTACAATATATATTCAAATTAAACGTTTTTTTATATCCTGTCTGTTATTGGAGCCCTTCTAGATTTAGGGTCCGTCACTACCTTCTAAAAATTGTGATGTAACACGCAGAAAATAAAGCAACCCTCACCTGCCCTTATCGTCCAATTGTATGCGTCTCGCTTCCGTATGAATACTAAAACACAAACCTACACTTTTACCAAGCGATTGATTTCATTGTAAGAGCGGGCGGGATCATCCCCATTAGCTCACTCTACTGAAATCCTCCCCTATTGTCACTGTCTCGGCGGGGACTCCAACCCGAGGACTTAGGATTCATGATACCGATGATCTCATAGTAAACGTCACACCGTGTTGCGACTTTTTATTTGTGATGGAAGGGCAATTATATTCATACCACTGACTGGGTTGATTCTGATAAGGGTCGCACGGTGTGAATTTAATGTACAGAAAGATGTTTGCAAATGCAATATTAGATAGTGATAGTTATAAATACAGGTTTTACGTAAATTAACCTGAATAGAATTTTTTTCTTTAATTTTCAATTCTTATTACAAACATCTAGAAAAACAAAATCTTCATTTTCTTTAATCATGTAGGAACCTAACCTATATGTTTTGGTCAATCGTGTAAATCGAGTCCGAAGTTGGAATTTTTAGTGGTCAAATTAAAAATATTCGATCGGCGCGCGTTATTATCAGCTCGACGGTCCCGAAGAACAATGTCGGATCTGCTAAAATTGAAAATGGCGTTGTTGGCTTATTTTAATTTCTTTTTGTTCATTTAAAAATCTGAATATTCGGCAAATTTGGATTAAATGAAATGAGACATATATATTTTTCTTATATGCTATAATTCTTTGCTCTTACAATGCAGAAATGAGACTTTAAACAGCTCTACCGCAAAACTACATAACGCCCATCCGACGTTGTTCTTTGGGACCGTCAGATTTCGTTCGAGATTCATTGTCTTTTAAGATGAAGCTATACGTGAAATCGTATTTAGATTCATCTTTACGATGAATCGGTTTACATTATGAACATCCAAAAATATGCTACGAATAAATTGAAGCTTTTACTAGCTTTTCTATGTATTAGAATTACAATTAAATTATTATTTACTTAACAAAAAATATAAGCGTAAACAACTAAAAAAAAACGTTTTTTCATGACTTAACTATGAAGTAAATAAGAAAGAATTTAAAAAAAAATACTCCTTTACAGCTAAGACTATTTTTGAGGTTTTGTATGTTCAAACTTTTTTCATTCTTATAAAATTATGCACAAAATAAATAAAAACCACTTTTTCGCTTACTTGCCTCGTGCAAATCCGACGCGCGATTTTAAATTTTGTAGGCATGAGAATCGAAAAATTTCTAGCGTTTTTATTCCTCTTGAGGTGTGCCGAAGCGTAGACCCGGGTCCATAAGGTTTTCTTAAGCCCCGATGAAGAAAAATTAAAATAAAAAGTTAAATTAAATTTTTTTTTTTTTTACGTGAGCACCACACAGGAGGCCCTGAGGAAAATAATTCCCATCAGGACCTATGTCATCCTTGGGGAAGCTGTGTGGAGGGGTTGTGGTTGTGTGTGGTTTTTTTTTTAGGAAAAGGAGGAGAGGAGTACTGGGAAGTAAAAGGGTTTAAGGGGTGGGTAGGAATCTGGGGTTCAGTGAGTCCAGGTCATCCGCCTCCAAGACCTAGACAAACCTCACCCCATGAACCCGGGCACCCCTGCTAAGTCACTAAACGTAGCGAACCACATGGGGTTACCTATGGCAGAGGTGTTGGTTATCCAAAAAAGGTTCACGCGGCGGCGGTACTCATTCCCGCCTCCCAAATGTAAAATAAATTGCTTAGAGAGAAAAGGATGCTTCCATGTCGACTCAGAATCAACACAATCAATTCAACACCTCTCTGAAAAGTCGTTAAAAATTTGAAAAAAAGGCCCATAACCTAACCTAACGTAACCAATTTTAAAAAATATTTTTTCATCGCTTTTAATGACTTTTCAAATGGGGTGTTGAGTTGATTTCTTTCCGAGTCGACCGGTCACCAAAAAAATTTTTTTTTTGGGTTCTCTATATGATATACCTAGATTGAACAGTTTTTCGCTTGTACTATGAGTGTCTATGAGATACCGGACAACGTGCAGGCCGCGGAGGCCGTTTTGCCTTACTTTTTCTTGTGGGGCGACAAAGTGTACAATGTTGCAGATTGTATATTGTATTGAAGTTAATTTTAGCTCCTATTTTAATTTCTTGTAAAATAGAAGTGTCTACTAATAAAAGCATAATATTATTCAATATCGGCCCGTTATTGCATAATGAATTTACATTCTGTTTTGTTGGCACAGCATTTTATAATGTCAATGACCTGGTTATTTCTATTTTGTCATAATGTTAATAATTTAGAATGTGTCTAAATTGTAAACATTATGATTGTTCTATTTTAATTTGTTGTAAAATAGTAGTTTCTACCAGCCCCGGATCTAAGGAGGAGCAAACCGGGGCGCCTGCCTCGGGCGGCAGTTTTAGGGGGCGCCAAAATCGTGATTTCTATGTTTGATTAAAAAAAAAACTTGATTCACAAAGCGTTTAGCATCTAGCACACGATGTTTTATCGATTAGTCATTTGATTTTAAAATACGCAGTTCGTTTTTTAACACATCTTAAGTTGATTTATGAACGTAACCTAAGCCGATTTTGAACGCGTGCAAAGTGTATTTACTTCATAGGCTCTCCACGTGGGCGATAACGCCCCATTGTGGGCGTTTGAGACTTTCAGGGGGGAAGTAGAAGACCCATAGAAAATTAGGGGGTTTTGAGATGGCACAGTGAGGGCGTGGGCGGTTAAAACGTGGTCTAGAAAAGACGAAAACACGCTTATCATCTACTAATACTAACAAAGTAAACTTTAATATTGGTTAATTTTTTTTGTATGTATTGTAATCATTTATATTATGTGTGCAAAAATTCACATATTTCTGTAATTCTGAAGAGGATGAAAATTGAATTGAAGGATTCCATTAGATTAAGATCTACATTAAATTAAATGGAAGGAAGGAGATAGCAACCCGGTACTTAAAATATAAAAGATTTGCTTTTTTAACTTGCTAAACGGTATAACTAAGGTATAAAAAAACGTAGGGGGCGCCGCTACCAAGTTTCCCCGGTTTGAAAAAGCCGTAGATCCTGGTCTGGTTTCTATAGCACAATATTATTCAATCTGGGTCCTCTATTGCGTAATGAATTTACATTCGGTTTTATTGACACACCATGATAATGACCTGGTTATTTCTTTTTTGTCATAATGTTTGTAATTTAGAATGTGTCACATTGTATCCAAATTTAAGAATACGTTATTATTTGTTGTTTGATGATATCTTTGTAGTTACTGTGCACTTTTAGGTAATTAGTTAAAGATATGTTATTAAGGCAATAATAATTGTGGTTTATTAAACACGTTGTTAGCTCTTGTCTGTGGTTATACGTTAAGGTAGGTATATTCATTGACGTTATTAATTTAGATAAAATGCCTAGCTATGACACTCGTATTTTTTGCGTGATAAAGAACACCCACTGAACTTATTAATTGTACTAGCCAAATTTTATTTATTTCTTTTTCAAACACAAAACTAACTTATTTTCTGGCACTATTTTAATTCAAAATCAATGATATACTTTTATAATAAAGGGTTTACTTAAAGCTAAATCAATCCTGATGAAGTAAGCATTGCTTCCGTATTATGTAGGGTTTTTTAAAAAATAAACGTGGTTAAAACTAAGTATTTACTAATTTAGTATTATTTATTTATTTACGCGCTACGGACTTTTACATAAAACAAATTAATAACACTTGAGTATTAAAATTGACATAATAATAAAAATAACAATAGTTTATTGGCAAACTGAAGAATATGAAAAAAGGTATAAAAAAATTAATAATATTAGTCATTCAACAAATACAAAAAAGTGAGGAAAAATTCATGTAAACGATTAGTAAATGATTTCATAAATTAACACAAGAACAAGTAAAGAAGGGTTTGAAAATCATCATAAAAAGGGAAGTTACAGATTACATTTATAAAAATAATAATTTGGGTTGTGTAACTTCGGTTCAATGAACTCGAGAACTCGAATTTGCTTTGGCATCGAATAGGCATCATTTTCAAAATTGTATACTATTTGCTCAAACAAATTCACACAACCGATAAAAGTACCATCCTACAATACAATTTTCTAAAATAATTGTAATTATTAAAATAATTTTGGTTGTGACTACATCTGTCTGCAAGTTCAATGAACGCTAGAACTTTTGCTTTGAATTTAATTGTCATCTTTTAAAAATTGGAAGAGTTTGAGAGAATTCAGGCGAGCGATAAAGTGACTGCATATAAAATAAAAATTTTAACAGAAAATTATAGTGATTGGCATTTTCAAAATTGGAAATGAATTGCCGAGAATTAATACTACCCCTGATTTTCCACGGGTCTAGTGGATCTAGTGCAAGGGTCGGAATTTACGACATCAATTGCAATTTCACCTCTACTCAACCAGCTTTATGAGATGGAGCCGCCGAACGATTATTTTTTTTAATAAATGAAAATTAATAATTTTTAATTTGCGAAGTTTGAAGAAGATTATTTTTTTGTATTCCGAACACAAAACTGGTTTTAATTTAATAAGGAATCTATGCGCGAGTCTGTTTATAGAAAAAATTAAACGAGCAGAAGTGTGACAATGCAGTAAGAATGTAGATAACACAAAGAAAATCGTAATTATCGTTCCACCACATTTTTACCACAATACGATTACCTCAATACTGTACCAAATGGTACAAATTTCCAAATTCACACGGTCCTTTTGCCTGACTGACTGGTCTATTTATGTCAACTGAATAAGGAATATGTGAGGACCATAGACATTCATATGTAAGGACTAACATACTATGAATAATAATCGCTGCAGGTATCCCTATCTTACATCGGAAGTGCTGATTTAAAGAAAAAAAAACAACCCTTAAAGGCGACTGTGGTTTTGTACCTGCCCAACAAAAATGGAGTGTTCAGAGTTCATATTTTTAATATTGCTTTATATTTATTGAACTTTGAAATATATTTAAAACTAGCGCAGAACCGTGAAAAATCAGGGGATACTCATAGAAGAGCTATTGCGTAGGTATCTCGTGGAAACGTCTTTCACTATTGTCCCACGAGTAGCGTAGAGTAGTGGGCGAGGACCGGATTCGGTAGTTTACGGTCGTTTGGTGTTAGAGCTTTGGATGTCAAATTGGACTAATTGGAGGTAAAAGCGTAACCATATTTTGCTTCGAGTCTCAAATTGGGAGGCGGGTACGGGTACCGCCGCCACGGGAACTATTTATTAGTTAACCAACATCCCTGCCATCGGTCACTCCAAGTGGTTCGCTACGTTTGGTGACTTAGCAGGGGTGCTCGGGTTCATGGGGTGAGGTTTGGTTTAGGTCTTGGCGACCAATGCGTTTACCCTTCTACTGCAAGGCGGGTCGGATCGGGGGAGTTTGGTTGGGGGAAACCTAATCCCAGCAGGACTCTCTCGACCCATCGCCTTGCATTGCAGTGGGAGAGATGAATACATATGACTAGACACATCGACCCCCAGACTCCTACCCACCCCTCATAACTATTTCCATCCCAGAACTTCCTCTCCTTAAAAAAAACCGCCACACAGCAAATCCAAAGATGGCACAGGCCCTGAGGGATATGTTTTTCCTCAGGGCCTCCTGTGTTGGTCTGATGTGAAAAAATTAATAATAATAAAATACATCAATGGGGATAGCTTGAAATCCCGACAAATCAATTCAAATATGTTTCTATTAAATATAAAAGGTTTGTTTGTTTTTTGGTTGTTGGTTGGTCTTGAATTGGTTGTCTGTAGAACGATTTGCCATCCACTGTGTTTCCTCCCTCGTAGAACTTGGGCCTCATCAAGACCCGTGCTCACTCATTCATCTCTTCAAAAAGACCCCCCTCACAGCATTCCCAAAGTTGACGTACACCTAGAGGAAAATTATTTTGCTCAAATTGTATGGAAATGTATTATCCTCAAAAGTATGGAAACTTAGTTCCAGAGTGAAATACAATATCAGTATCTTTCAAAATGATCGTCTACAATTCAAAATCAAAACCACTTGTATAACTTACGCAACCAAACTTTTTAATTGTATGCCCATTACTCTGAAACAATTACTAACTGCAAATGCATCTACAAACATTCACAAAAAAAATATTACGGCCTGGATAAAAAATCAAGATATTCACTTTATTCAAAAATTCATAAATCCTAACCAAACATAACCAAACAACAAAAAGTAAAAGAAAACAATTAAAGTCTTTCATGAATTTACCTACTACACACACACTTACATTAATAAATATGTGTAGGTGTGTGTAACTTTATATGTACGTATGTCTATAATTATAAACATGTGCATATATGTGTATATATGGATTTGTATTTTATACATATTTTTTCACTCTAAATAATCAGTGTATGCGATAATAAAATGTATAAAAAAAAAATAATTAAATAACTAATTTTCTACAACACACATAAATACTTGTCACACTTAATCATAAGCACGTCAACACCTCAGCACAGGTTCTCCTAGTGAGGTGTTCACGAAACATACAATATTACCCACACACAGTTTTACCTTCTCAAACCTACCTTACACCCAACATAATACTAAAAAAAAAAAAAATCTTTTTGCTTACTGCTACTGAAAATTAACGTTTTGTACTCCTATGTAAACCTCTGTAATCAATTGTAAAATTGTGTATTCAAGAATAGACATAAATAAAAAAAAAAAAAAAAAACCAGGAAGGTAAGTACTTTTCTTACTTCATCTTCCTCTTCTCCATCCTCTATCCCGATTCCCCCATTCTTACAAGAGATGTCAAACGTTCAATGGTCCCATTAACTCAAAGCAATGGATTTCTAGTGTAAAGTAAAGAAAAATCAAAAAACTTTATTATTTGTAGGTAGACAATTAAATATCGTCTATCAGGCTGTAGACAACAATTATTTACCTTTCTCTCATCCCACATCAGTTCAGTGAACCTGAAATGTTTCATTAAATCTGCCTAAGCGTCCCCCGCCCTGGAGCCACCCTCCCCCCTTGTCGCCACCGCCACCCTTCTTCCACAGTACCATTACACTTCCCAAGTGTTTATTTATTATTTGCACAGCGACGTAAAGCGTTACCCCGTGTACTGATCATCGGATTTGTGCAACTGCCTGATGTGTGTTGTGTGAACGGAGCATGTTGACGCGTACGGTGCATATTTGTGTATTGTTTGTAACCTTTCTTTAGGAACCAAGATGGCAATCGACGTTACCTATCTTCTTTCCCAATTCCCACCAAGCCTATGAACTAAGACTCTGTACCTCAATTGTTAAGATGAAGCCATAGTAAATAATGCAAAATCACACAAAATCATGTGTTTTTTTTTTTGAAAATTTGAACGCTTAGAAATATTATAGATGCTTCAATTAAACACTGCGTGTAGAACATATCTTGGCCCTTAAAAATATCGGTCATTTTTTTATAAATCTTTTAATAAGCCTAGAAAAAAATAAAGTAATAGGTCTATAAAAAAACACTTTCAAGTGCAAACTCTCCTACCTATGAACATCTTTTCGGATATGGTTTTATTGTTTATTGTAGCAAATTTAGTTTCTTTTATGATAATTGCAAAAAAATTGATATTTACGCCCGATATTCACAAAATAAAATAAAATATGCATTTTTGCGTTGTTATTTCACGATACGGCCGGCAGCCGACGAATGTGGATTTTCAAAGTGACACTTATGTCGTTCACCGAAGGACTACTGGCTTGCCTTACCCACTTGCTTTCAGTACTGCCCTGGCCGGAGCAGGGAACAGACGTGTGGCTCCACGTCGCTCGGTTCCGTGAAATCAATTTTAATTTTCCTTGTTATTTTTTTATTTGTTTATTTATCTATAAATAGTTCTGGATGGCGGTCTTACATACTGAGAGTATCTTCCAGTCTGAAACGCGCTTCAAATATACTATTTATTATTTTTAATTAATTAATTGTGAAATACCACAAATTAATCAAATAAAATTTATTTGCGCACGCCGGGTTCGAACCCGTGACCTTCGGATTGTGAGTTGGGAGTCTTACCTCGGGACCACCGAGGCCGTATTCATCTTTTCGTATAGATTATTATTCTTATTTCCTTCTCAATGATATATTACATTGATGGGAATAACCTTCAAAAGTTGTAAAAAGAGAATTTTTTTTATAAAAAATTAAACATCTTATTCTCCAGATTTTTACAACTTGTCTGTTTTTAACATTCTTATCATTCATTACTCGTAATCTCAACAATCTCAACCCACCAACAAATGACTTTCATTCTACCCATCATCATCAAACGTTTTATTAGAGACTAAACCAACTTAGTCGTCACCTTGGCGTAGTTGTTAAAGCAATGTAAAATGTATTCATTGTGTGTTCATTAAATTGTAATGACTGTCCCAGTGGGAATATCGTCCTACCAAGGTACCAGGGTACCCGGGGAGCAGAGGGTGAGAAGAGAGAGTTTTTCCCTCCCCGAGGCGTAATCTGTTTGCAAATTGGCTCAGGCCAGACTTGCGACGAGTGCGAGGGTAGTAATCCTCTTCATCACGAGAATCACATCTTGCAGCGGCGCGCGGCGAGCACCCAGTGTTTGCTCAAGGGCTTGCTTGGGAGAAATCTCAGGTACACGGAAACAATCGGAGTATCGCCCAGGAGTGAGGGTTGGATGAGGACTGTCGTTCGACAGGTTAATACCGATTTGAATGTTCTGATCGGAAATCACTGTAGTTTTCTTCACTCGCAAAAATTATATAGGTTCTTCATACATCTTCTTGCCCTTGGCCTATACGGGTCGGGGACCTATACTTGTCCTCGTCCTGCACTATTTTGGGGGCCTCGATCCACAGCAGGCCTAACCTCTCCTCGCACAATCTCTGGAGTTGATTCTTTCAATTAGGTATGTCTGGGGTGGCTCACTGGACGTCTTCCCTTTGGTAAACACCCAAAACTTTCAGCGGAACTAGATCTCCTGACAGTCTTAACATATATGGCTTTTACATGTACACGTAATTATAGTTACATAAGTTATTTAACATTGTATTAAAAATTATTAGCAGAATTAAAAAGAAATTACAATATTAGAATAATAATAATAAAATTTGTCAGAATTTTTAAAATTTCTGATATAAATTTTGGTAAAGAATAAATGAAAATATCAACGGAACTGAATTTATTTCCAAGCCTATGTAGTCTTTGGATTGGGGAGTTAATGAAAAAGTTAGTTTTTGGCGGATAAACAAAGGACAGTTCTGGAAGTCTCGTGTCACGATTTGGTACCTACTCGGAATGTCATTAGTTTGGTTAAGTCAGGTGCGTCAAGTGATCCATTAACTAATTTGAATACCAGTACCAGATCGCTCTTGGTTCTTCTACACGATAAGCCAGTTAAATTAAGTAGTTTCATTAAATTATCATAATTAATCACGGGTTCTCAACTTGGGCAATAACGTACCCCTGTGGGCATTTAAGACTTTCAGGGGGACAGTAGAAGACCCAGAAAAAATAAGCAGGCGTTGAGATGGCACAGTGAGGGCGTGGGAATAAAAGAAGGAAGGAGGTGGCCCACCGGTTCTTAAAATACAAAAAAAACTGTTTTTTTAACTTGCCAAACAAGAAGGTATAACAAATAATTTAATTAAATTTTAATCGAATTATTGATTACATTGACAGTTGAGCCCCTCCCCCCCCCCCACGACAAGTTGTGGTAAATATAATTGTGGCAATAGCTGTTTCAGATTCGCGGTAGACGGTAAGTAAAAAAATGGGGGCTCTAGAAAAAAAATATTCTCAAAATGAACAAAATAAGGTTGAGAATCTGTGTTATAGATGTATGTCTTTGTCTCTTTTTAGTGTCATTTTTCGTTTCATTGAGTTTCAAATCACAACGGTGATATTAAAGATGTTTTCACTTCAAAAATTTGTGTGCACACGCGGTGAAGTAGACAAGAGTGAAGAGGCTAGAAAGCACCGCGCAAAGAGGAAACCGACTAGTCTATCTCATTCTCTCACAGACTATGTCCTGTAGACGTATCTATGTGTTTGTTTCTTGTTAGTGCCGCTTTTTCGTTTCATCGAGTTTCAAATCACAACGAAACAAAAGAATTTTTCAATTCAAAAATGGATAGCTATATTATGTATGTGGTCAGGGTAGCTATTCTCCACGGCCTCGTCGCTCGCAATCGCCGTCGAAAGTACGTACGTTGGTCGACGTGGTTATTCTTGAGCCTTGTCGACCGGAACATTCTTAGACGCCCAACGCCAAAAGTCATTCGACACAACAACGAGTGGGGTAGACCAGTCGTTGCTGGCGCATGGCGAGTAACGATTGATCGTTGCTCGGGAATAGCTACCCTGTTACCATACTCATGTTTTACGTAAGCTGTAAAATTCCTAGAAAAATCTTTGTCAGGGCCGTGTTCAGAGAGAAATCACCTCTACGTAAAAAATCCCGCCTGAACCATAGTTCATTATTTTAAGGAATGCTTTTCGCAGCAAGGTTGAATGTAGACTAATGATAAATAAAATCGATATGATTCATTAACCTATAATGGTCATTTGTTGTTATAAAACAACAAAGAATAGAGAACTCCAGTCCAATTCTTTTTTTTTTTTTTTTATGAATAATGACCTTCTAACTTAAATAACTGAATATTTATTTTTATAGTTAGTTTTAATAGTTAAAATAAATGTCAAAGTTTTGATTTTTCAAGATCCCCGAAAACCATCGAATGTAGTGTGACGTCATCTTGACCAACCGAAGTATGAATTTTGTAGGGAACTGGAATCAGCTGTTCAACTTCCACCATTTTGAATTTCAGCATTGGAGCGTTTTACTGGGCAGTAAGATCGTTTTTTGTACAGTTAGAGTTTTTGAATATTTTAAATAATACAGATAAACAAATATAATATTTATTTTTGAGACTGAATTATTTAGCCCTAAATAATGTTTCAATAAAAACAAAAACAATTATATGTCCAAATCTCTATAAACCAATAACACAGAATGTCGAACGGCTTGCGCCTTACATTCTATTGATTTCCATACAACTTTGACCCAGGTGACGCGGCGCGGTGACGTCACGCCGCCAAAATCCAGCAATACCAACTTGACAGGGTGTTTTAATGACACGTTTTAAAATGGAATTTTTAATAATTTTTTTAAAACTCTACGTTAAATATTATGTAATAAAACTTATATATTCAGAATCAGCGTATATTGGTCTATATGAACATATTTTTTTAAAGCCATAATATTTTTCACTGGAGTTCCTTATTATACTACAGCATTCAAAAATCACAGCAAGACAAATGAAAATTCACGAGTCACTACAGGGTAACAACATCAAATAACAAAAATTTAGCTGCTGGATTGCCAAATGAAATAGGTACCTGGATTATTTTTTAGCACAAAGTGGAACGGTAGAAACCTCATTTCCCATGTTGATATCAGCGAAAAAGAAGCGAGAGAACGTTATTGAACGTGTATATGAATAAAAATACCTTTAATTGTTATTCTCTTTATCATTGAAACAATAACTAAATGTTCCTACCTAACGATGGCATAAATATACTGAAAAAATATTAATAAGTAAAAAAACATTTGTTTGTTTAAAAATTGAAAATAAAGGCGTTCTGACGTTCCATTTTTTCACCAATAAGGCCAAAGAGGCCTTCATTTAGGTACATGAAGTAATTAAAATAAAAATTATTCCCAAGGGTTCTAGATGTAGGTTACGCCATACCATGTGGTTTGGCATAACAAAATTTGAATAATTCATCAATTTCACAGTTAAAATTCAAGTTCTGTTATTATCCAAGTACTGTGAAGCAACCGGCCTACGATGAAATAATAACAGAACTTTCATAGAACTTGAATTTTAATTTTGAAATCCGATAATTTGTTCAAATTATATAAAACAACCGGTCTCGGGTATTTTAGCCTTAAATAAAGTTGAAACAGGCACCGCGAGCGTCTCTCTTATGCAACAACGTAATTAATACTGCGTCATCAGACTCACTGAATCTAACGTGTTTTTCGTTAGAACTACATTATTCCTGAAAAAACTTTATCCTCCACCCCATCCTCCAATGTACATCCGCTCAGCCGCCCCAGGCACCCACCCCCTTCCTCCCTTAATATTGACACAAAGTCTAACACGACATTGTGCTTCCTTTGACCAAACAGTATACTGGCGCAGTACAACTAACTAACAGTATGGAGGAGCGTATTATGGTAGAATGTTCGCCGAGAGTGGCTTAGGACTTGGGTGGATGCAAATAGTATTAAAACTCGATACAATGTTTGTTGAAGGATTTGTAGTGTTTTAGTATTACACGAGTATTTAATGGCTTTCACAGTTGGATAAACTTCTGCAATTTCGTGGAAATGGTTTTAGGAATTGAATAGGTAAGTATAAAATGTAAGAGTAACAAATTCATTCATTTTCAGTTCTTCTTATAACTAATAACTTTCAAACGGTTATTTCTGGTCTTGTTCTGGTGTATCGAAGTTAGAACAGCTTTTTTCCACGGCAAAGTTAAGGACGGATTGTTTAATAGAATTTCAAAAGTGCATCAAATTTAAAATTCAAGATTTGTTCTATTTAATTTCTGTGAAACCCATGAAATGCCCATTTCAACGCCATACCGTGTGTACGTTCGTAGCAACTATCATAATTTAACGTTTTTCAATGTGGTCAATATAATTACCGACAAGTATTTTCTCGCATTCAAGAATCCTAAATACTTGGATAAAATCGTAAAATGAAAACAAAATGAGCTTCTGCGGGTGTCCAAGAATAAAAAACATCAAAATGAGAATTTGATGTTTTTGAAAACAGTTTTGATATATAACATCTTTTCCAACTATGCCGATTACGAAATTCTGAAATAAAAATTCAGTCCATCTAATGTACCTACAGCCGAAATCTAGGTCTTACTAGAAGTCTTGTACGCTTTTATGCTTCGCGCACCTTTTCCATGAAATTCTTGGGAAAAGCGATGTCATTTTTCGGTAAAATCGGTGGAATTTTGCAATAAAGTGCAATAAAGATGATAAGATAATTTCTTGAAATCTTGCAGCCAAAAATTTGCGAAAAAATGAGTTAGTTTAAGAATGGGTGTTTTCGAAGTGAATTTTATGACCACGCTTGTCAAAATCGATTCCGGAAACACTGAACACAATGGCACTTCAACACACCTTTGAAAAGTGATAGAAAGTCATTGAAAGTGATGAAAAAAATAACCATTAACCTTATCTAATGTAACCTATTTAACCTGGTTTTCCATCATTATTCAAGACTTTATCATCAATCATCACTTTTCAAAGGTTTATTTATAAACAAGTTCTGCTAGGTAATTATTTTTACACGTGACAGCTGTTTCGCCTTCTGAAGGCATTATCAAACTGTGGTCATGCCACATACAGACGAGGTATTTATGTTATTTCTTGATAGGATTTTGATGACTAATTTTAATTATGAGTAAACTGACTAAAATTATTAATGGTTATTACCCTTTTAAAAGTATAATAATACGATAATAAGCCAACTCCTTTACATATACAAAATAAAGGACATAAACTAAATCTTTTAGAACAACTAGAAATCAACAAACACTTTAATAATCCTAAAGCTATTTTAATAAATGAACAGACCAATATAATTCACTCACCGTTGTTAGTTATGTTCAAACCAATTTTAAAACAATAATAATAATAATTTTACTAGAAAATAAAACCACGAGTCATTATTTGAGAATAATTCAAATTAGGAATAATGTTTACAGTATTAACGACCTTAAACTTAGTTATACAGAAAATAAAACCATGAGTCATCATTTGGAAATGATTCATATTAGGAATAACGATTAGTGCACTTAGCGACCTTCAGTCGAATTTAAACAATATAATTGGGAAACTTTTAAAAGGGTAATAACCATTAATAATTTTAGTCAGTTTACTCATAATTAAAATTAGTCATCAACATCCTATCAAGAAATAACATAAATACCTCGTCTGTATGTGGTATGACCACAGTTTGATAATGCCTTCAGAAGGCGAAACAGCTGTCACGTGTAAAAATACTTACCTAGCAGAACTTGTTTATAAATAAACTGTTTTTATAAATTGAATAATAATATTATTAAATATATAAAACAAACAAATTAAAATGGAGTTCTACAAATTAAACTTGATAACAATAAATACTTTTCAAAGGTGTTGAAGTGCCAGTTTATTGAGTTGGGCTGTCACCGTCGACTAATAAATATTTAGAATGTCGTTATAGTATTATGTCGTATTAGGTACTTTCTAATTTTAAAATAGCTATTAACAGTTTTACCGTAATGTAGATACGAACCTACCTATAAAATACCACTACCACTAATAATTCTACTGGAGTAAAGGATCCTACCTACAAAATTTACTACAGTAGAGCCTCGCTAATCCGGATAGGGAAAAACAAGACCGAATCAATTCGAGTTATCGAGACGTCCGGATTATGTATGCAATATTTTAACAGGAATAAAACACATTTTTAACATGGGTTCCATTTATTAAAGTAAAAATTTAAAGTTTATTTAGGCAAGAATATGTATGTACGTACAAATGTACTTTAAAAAAATTCAAACATGTAAGAAATTTGCGCACTTAATAGAAAAAAAAAAGTTAATTCATCTTGAAAAATCTTGTTGAAAAGTCTGTAATATACTTGTGCTTATAATTTTCGCACTTCATTTCAAAAGCACGGTTTCTAAGTTGACGGAGAAACATAGCTTCGTGGCTATCAAACTCGTTATCTTCAGCCCATTTCCCTGTCCGGATTACAACGTGCACCGAAGTAACGGGGTCCGGCCTAGCAAGGCTTTACTGTACCACTAATAAATCTACTGTAGTATAGATTCCTACCTGTAAAATTTACTATCACTAATAATAATAATCACTAATAATTTTACGGTAGTGTAGGTACCTACCTATACCTGTTAATAGCACTAGAAAGTCTACTGTAGGGTACCTACGATACCACTAATTAGAGGTACCTACTTAACTTTGCATTTTAATATCCTTAATAAATCTCCTGTAGCGTAGGTACCTACCTATAAATTTTACTTCCACTAATAAACGCAGAATTTAACCTACCTATATCTACACCTACCTATAAATTTTATAATAAAACAAATTTCTTTTGTCATCATTCTAAAGATTGATGAATTTATTGTGTACTAGCTTTTCCCCGCGGCTTCGCTCGCATGGTATAACGAGAAATTACTGTAGCGTTTGCACTTATCAATTATCTCCCCCCCCCCCCCCCACCCCACCCCCACCCCCTCCCGCATTCCATATATTCATTCCCTTACATTCAGTTTTCAAACATCTCGCCTACCACCTAAATTTCATAATGCTATAGCTCAAAGAAAAAAAGAATTACTTATCCAATTTTGTTTGGAATTTATGCGCTTACAAACATTTCGGATGTTAATTTTTATTTAAATATTTGGAAGTTCGTTAATATAATAAAAAAAATTCTCCTTTTTATCATTCTGTCTTTATAATCGTTACGAATTATATTTTTAATATAGGAACTCTCATCTGACATTTATTCCAAGCTTGTCAAAAAAAAAAACGAATTCTAATATTTGAATTTTCTGCAGTAGTAGCTGACCAGTAGACTGAGTACCTACCAGCATAGAGCGCAAAAATATGTCAACATTGTTTCCATGGAAAAGATTTTTTTCTGACGTTAGCAAGAACTCGCTTTTGTTAGCGACAGAAAACGTATAACAAATATAATATATTAATATTTATAATTTCATAACGCCAGAGCTTACCATCATATACAACCTGTAGTCTGCGCATATAATTTAGCTTTATATTGGTGAAAGAATTATTAAAGTCTTTATATTGCGTTATGCGTGAAAAGGTCATAAACAAACTCGAGCTGTTTCGCATTTATAATATAAGTATGGATAATAGAATAACTTATGAAAAAGGCGCAGTTGATTCCGAAACTTGTGGTTAAACTCCATAAAGAGGTAATAGGTGTACAAAGAAACACTTTTAACTCCAATAATGTTCCACTAAATACTCGTAACCGTGATTTGAACCATGAAACCTTTCGCTAATTGAACGAAATTTCTAAGCCTATGAACTATACACAGGATGCAATCATCAGACAGTTTTAAAAACACCCTCTCCTTTAAGTACCTACTAGGTAATCCATAATAATATAGAAGAAGGTCCTCGAAAAATTCAAATCATTCCAATTAAAAAGGCGCCTTGTGCCGCGCGATAATTTAATTGCATTCATTTGATGTGCATTCCTTCGGTGCCTGTTCTCTTCCCTCCCCCCCCCCCTCCGCCCACCCGTCCCGCGACCATATTCTAACCTAACCTCACACCCCAATGATTAATTAATATTTTTGAGAAATAAGATGATTCGCATTTAAATTGCGCCGCAGTGCGGTGCATTCGCGAACACGGCTTGTAAACTAGGAGGCTCAAAATTATTTATTAAAAATTGTTGAATTTTACTCAGAGCGGTGATGTCTCAAAACATTCTGATATATATTTTTAATTAACCTATATTTATTAAGTGGTTTAACTTCCTGTTTGAATTTAGATTCTAATATGGAAACCTAGATATTATCGTATCGTTTATTATTTTTATAAAATGTATAAAAATCTCGCGCCACGATGTTTGTTCGAGATAAACTCCGAAACTACTTAACTGAATTTGATAAAATTTGGCTTACTGTGTGTAATTTGGTCCAAATTAATATATAGGATAGTTTTTATCTCGATTGTTGACCTTAAAATTTATTATTGCGAATTAATTGTTCATTAAATATTTATTATAGGATGCTTTGCAATTATTTGTAAGTTCCGTAAATTTCTAACAGATGGCGGTCTGAAGTAATTTATCGACACAAACTTAGTTATCTAGGTTGGAAACTTAGTTATCCAGTAGATGGCGTTGTGTTTCGATTTCACGTCACAGCAATGCGTGACCGGGTCAGCTAGTTTTTATAAAAACAAAGCCTAAGAAACCCCTGTGGATTATTTTAATAGCCATATAAGCACAAACATGGCGTCTTTAATCTTCTGACCACCTGTACATGTGTAAGTAAAGTCGGGTCTCTTCCGACCGAAAACATGAGCATTTAATTAAACATTTGCTTACATATTACTATAAACACTGCCAATGGGGGCGTGGCCTTGCCCATTTTCGTATGCTTCTGCAGTAATGTATGAGCAAATGTTCATTTTTTCGGTCGGAGGAGTGCCTACTTTACCTTGTCAAGCTATAAACAAATCAACTTATGCGTTATCCGTTACAACTTATAACGAACAGCTAACTTATAACTTATTAACGAATAGCTTTGCAGTCGGCCAAAGGCGAAAATAACAAACGAGCGTACAATAAAAAAAAAAAAAATATTTCGATTTCACAAAATAAATACTAACAAAATCACTAACTTCAAAGTTAAACAAGTAAAACCGAAAAGATCTAAAAAATTATGCAGGTAGCCAAATATTAACTACCAAAACTAAATAAAAGCATGTTTTTTTAAATTTTTTAATTGTTTAATTTATAATAACATTGTTACAGCATTGAACATAATATTAGGTAAAACAAAGTAGCGAAATACATATTTTAATGAATTTCTACGCCAATTAAGAGTGTTAGCTCTTGAGCTTGGCGTAGGGGTTATTTCATTATTAAAGCTGGTTCACATTGAGCTATAAATCTGCGAGCAGATATCTGTTGATTCGCGAGAGCTTATCTTTTGTCCTTTCACACGAGGCTATCAAATATTTCTTCCTGTGGTAGGAAAGGGGGTCAGTCGAATTAGGGAGCGGCAACGGAATGCATATTTTTTGTACTGAAATCTGTCGACTTGACATCTGCCATCCACGGGTCTAGGCAGCTCCGTAATTACAATGACCCCCTCTCCTGTTTTAGTCGGAGAAGGGGAGAGTTATCTTCTGGGATATCGCCTCTGGAGCGGTTACGTATGAAATGTGTATTGTCTATGATTGATCTGCGTTAAAAACGCTTGGTGTGAACGGTCTGAAGGGATTGTATGGAGAGCGTTATTTGGAGTGCTATGATATTTTATATTTGATAGCTGTGTGTGAAGCTTTTATAACATAATATTACGTAGAGTGTACAATAAATATAAAGTATTAGGCTGTTGTGACGTTATTTTTAATATGGCATGAAAAGAAGTTTTAGCATTCTAATTGTTGATGTTATGGTTGTTAATTTTTTTTTTAAGATTAATTTGGCCTTATAGAATGATACAAAATCTGTTATTTTATTTTATTTCTTCGGGAAGACTAAAATGTTTTATGCCTTTTTAAATATAATTATTGTGCATTTGTTGTGTTGAAAATAAAGGAATTTGGATGTTAAATTTATGCCTTAATGATGAGTAAAGTTCAAATTTTTTGATTACATTTTCTTTGAATATTTGTAATATTGAATCTTTTTTATAGAGGTCTTCAATTTTTGGTACTTTGAAAATTTTAAACAATGATGCTGAAAGGAATGTTGGTTGTTTTTTCAAAATTACTTTAAGATAAAGCCATAGTAAATAATGCAAAATCACACAATATCATGTGTTTTTGTTTTGAAAATTTGATCGCTTAGAAATATTATAGATGCTTCAATTAAATAATGCGTGTAGAACATATCTTGGCCCTTAAAAATATCGGTCATTTTTATTATAAGTCTTTTAATAAGCCTAGAAAAAAATAAAGTAATAGGTCTATAAAAAACACTTTCAAGTGCAAACTCTCCTACTTATGAACATCTTTTCGGATATGATTTTATTGCTTATTGTAGCAAATTTAGTTTATTTTATGATAATCGCAAAAAAATTGATATTTACGCCCGATATTCACAAAATAAAATAAAATATGCATATTTGCGTTGTTATTTCACAATACGGCTGGCAGCCGACGAATATGGATTTTCAAAGTGACCTTTATGTCGTTCACCGAAGGACTACTGGCTTGCCACACCCCACTTCCATTCAGAAACGCCCTGGCCGGAGCAGGGAACAGACGTGTGTCTCCACGTCGCTCGGTTCCGTGAAATTAATTTTAAATTTCCTTGTTGTTACAATAAACAATGTGTAAAAAGGAGTTAATGTTTTTTTTAGGTCTTAACGAAATCAACCTGTAAAAAAAAATTCTCAAATACCTTTTTCAACCGTTCCAAAAGCTTTTTCTCAAATATTTTTTGAACTCCTCCCACAATGGGTGTGAATTCCGACTTCGATTTTTCCCTGGACTATTGGATCCCCTTAATAATTAGTTTTTGTAGCACTTTTACAGGACTTACAATTTTTTCATATGCACCTCCCCATCCAATGATTCCATATTGTATTAATGATTGGACAAGTGCGTAATATTGTTTCCGCAATACCTATGACGAGTGAATAAATAAGTTTTTTCTGTTAGCTCATTGGATAACGGTCTTGTTCTCCTTGGAACATTTGAGCCTGCCTAGGTTTTACTCTCAATCATGCTCCCGCGAGACACAATGCAGTATTATTTAGCGTGTTATGTTTAATATTGCGAGGCGATTAATAATTTGTTTTATTAAATTGTTTTGACATTGAAACAGAATTGCTCTCCGAAAGCCAACCTTCAATCTTCAAGATTATTCCTTCATTAGCATTATCTCATTATCTTCCATGAAAATGCCGAGGAGGCTTTTAGTTTCCACTTTAAATATCTTTGATAGCAGTTTTGTAGGTTCTTGCTACGCGGGAAGAATTAAATTAACGATGAGAAAATATATAAGTATAAAAGAGACACAAAAGAACCACGAGAAAAAACGAATGATAGTGAAATGCATTATTCTATAACTAAAGGTAGGCTTATTGAGAGGATTGAAATCTATAGAGCGCTTTTCCTTGTTCTACAGGTATTTCAATGGAAGATGTTGCGAGATACTAGCGTAATTGTTCCTTTCGGCACCGTTGCGTAGTCGGGACACATGCCAAACATGCGCTCAGCATTTGTATACATGGTTAACATTTTCCGTATGAGAAAGGATCTTTTTAAGACCTGTTGAGTTCAACAGCTTGGTTGTCGAACGATCTGCCGTCCTCTTTGTTTCTTCTGTCCTACAACACGGGTCTCTTTAAGACTCAAGTTCACTCCTTCCTCTCCTCAAAAGCTCTCCTCAAGAGTCCCAACTGCTCCCGTCTGGAGCCAGTGAGACTATGGTATCCCCACTTGGAGTTTGTTGTGAGGCTGAAGGTAGTGGGGAGGGGAAGGAGATGGCAAAGAGGAAGGTGGGAAGTACCTGGCTATTCAGTTCTGGACACCAAACACGGCTAAAGCCATTTCAAGTAACGTTTCAATTCTGAACGGTGGTCTTACACCAGGGCAATACTGAGAGTGTCTTTCACTCTGAAAAGTAAATATCTTATACATAAAAATCAATATTTGTTTGTTTGTTTAATTGTTTGTTCGTATTTTATGCGCTGCCATACCGTTCATCCGTTTGCGATGAAACTTTGGTGATTTGTTGTGCGCACGCCTGCAAAAGTTATAGGCTATATATAATGGTAAGCTCTGGCGTTATGAAATTTGTACATATATCTGAAAATTTGCGTTTTTCAAGTATTTTAGCGGCAGGGGGGAAAAGCAGGAGGGGGAGGGAAAAGAGCGGGGTTGGGTTCGGGTGAAGGGTGAGGAAGGCGGGAGGGGAAGGGGACTCGGGAGATGAACGCGGACGCACGGGAAAGGACATGTCGAGAAAATCTATTTATTTCTTTGAAAGGCATTGCAGCGCATGCCGGGTACCGGCTTGTATTAGAATAAATTGTTTTGCCATGGACTCACTTGCTTCGGTCAGCAGGGAGCAGTTGGGACTCTTATGGGGTGACACTTTGCGACTAAATTCTCTTTCCTTTCTCCATAATATCCTTAACAAAATTAACTCATCTACGTATTTGAAAGTGAGTTTTCAATATACATACGAACATACATAAGATCTCTTTTTGCCCAAGTGCTATAATATCCCCACGCATTTCTTTCACCGTGTCCTCAAAGCATCATTATTTTTCGTAAATATTACACGGAATCCAGCAATTTTAAAATGCAAAGGTTTTTTCATTCGTTATGTACAGAAATATGGTTAAATAATTCGGTCCAATAAACAAGCTAAAACAGACTGCAACTTGTCTACATTTAATCTTGTTGCATTTAGACGCACGTCCGACACTCTTTACCGTGTAAATGTATTTGGATAGTGGTGTCAGAAACAAATTGAATCCGAAGAATGCAAATATATCACTTTGTTGTCCCGGGCGTGAAGTGTTAACACGCCGCCGCCACGTGCCTGCGAGCGTTTCCCTTTACACTTTCCGTGCCGGGGCCTAATTCGTTTTTTATTAGTTTTACACGCGCAAAAGGCGGAGCGGTTGGCTATCGAGTGTTTGCAATCTATTCGATGTGTTTGCAGTGTTTTTGGAGAGTCGTGATGTGATTTATTTGAAGGAACTTTAGAGGGAAGGAAATCTACATGACAGTGTAACACAAAAACAACGTAAGTCAACAAGTATTTATAGCTTTTGAATAATTTATTGTGTTAAAGTTTTTTTTAAAGTAATGTTTTTCAATCGTTAAATAATTTTTTTTCTACTATGAACGATGTGATTTCATAGAATTATTGTTCTTTGGTTTATAGCCCTGTTGAGGTGATTTTTTTCAAAAACGCCGCTATGCAAATCATCCAAATATTGTTGTTGTTTTCGTATTATTTTTTTGTTTTAAGAGGAAACTGGGCGGCGTTTTGTCCATACAAATGTATAGCCCAATTCCCATCTCTGGATATCGACCACTTGCGTGTCAGTACGTTTTGCATTTTTTTGATAAATTACTTCTTACAGAAGTTAGGACTTGAACGCCATTCAGGACGTTCAGCACATGTACATTTGGACTTAGAATATTTTCTTTTAATACAGTTGGTATAAAAATCTTAAAAATGGGACCAGTTTTGGAGGACAAAATGGGGAATATAAAACCTCGATTTTAACGGTTTTTTGGTAACAGCGGCAGTGACAGCAATAGTTTAGTAAAATACCTGTTTTTCAAATTTCTCGGCGACCGTGTTTCCTCTTAAACACTGTCAAAGGGTAACCAAAAAATTCCAAATAATATATACCACAACACAAATAATATAAAAAAATAAAAAAAATAACCGTCTAAGTAATTAGATTCTTATACATTGGTTCTACATTGGTTTGGTGGTCCTAAACCTGGTTTAATGTTGTTGGAATCAAACAAACGCCATGGCAATAACTCAAGTTTTCACTGTTCCGATCTTCCGAATGAATACCGCGCAAGTCCAAACTGCTCCCAAACGTCTTGAACCAGTGCGACTACGGAATCCCCAATCGGGGTATCGTGTGAGGCTGAAGATAATGGGGACGGGAAGGAGATAGGGAAAAGGAAGGTGGGCATTATTTCAGATCTAGTTACCAAACATGGCTAAAGCCATTTCAAGCACCGTTGCATTTTTGAAAGGTGGTCTTACACCAGGGTGATATTGAGTGTATATTCCACTCTGGAACGTGCTGCAAATATACTAAATATTACTTTAAACTTGCCGGAAAATGAACCCACGAACTCTGGATTGCTAGTTGAGAACCTTACCCCTAGACCACGTTTTATTTACACCGCTTTTATAAGTAAAGGGGAAAAGTGTGTAAAACGACAAAAAGCAAGATATAATAAAGTTATCTATGTTTACGAGCAGTGACGGTTCGTAGAGAGGCCGTTAAGGCCGCACTCCTGAAACGCACGGCGCTGAAAAAGAAGAAGATGGAGAGATATGTAATTACGAATGTTGGACAGAGCGTGCTAATATTTTAAGTCGTACAATAGCAGCGAAAATTGCGAAAAAGCTTAATAAAACATGACTCGTTTAAAATAGAGCAAAAATCTCGTGGAACGTATCTTAAGTATCATTTAAAGAAACATTGTGAATTTTTTCACAAATACAACTTGTAAAATAAAAGAAATAGACTTGTTTTAAATAATTTTCGGAGCATATTTTGCGATTTTTTTCTATCGAGGGAATTTCATATAATTTGCATTTCGGCGTAGAACGTATCTAGATATTATCTTCAAAAATAACATTTATTTTTTTAAGAGCTTAAAAACTTCAAATGTTTAAGGGAGATATGTAAGAAATCGGTTGAAATACGAATAGTAGACCCTTAAAAAAGGGTTAAAAAATTCCTAACTCCTGTTTGTGTGTGTATGTAGTTTTCCCTAGATCTAAAAGTATTTCATTGTATAACTGCATCAGATATTAGCGTCGTAGTAACAAAATGCAATTTCGCGATTCAATAAGCCTCCGTATCTAATGAACATTGTCGTAGATTATAATAAAAATGTTAAAAAAAATAATCACAATTTACGCAGCTAATAGATTAATAAGATCGCACGCTCGCACAGTTTACCATTGTAGCGCTATGTATGTTTTGTATAAATATATTTCTAAGAACAGAGTCCTGTAGTCGCTGAATTCATAACGCACGTATGGAATTCATTGCGGACTAGCCTAGTATTAATACGGACGGGTGGATTTTTTAGCACGGAATTTAAATGGCGAGCTGTTTAAGTGCGATAAAATTTATTATAATACAAGTTTGTCTTATTATCTTATCTTTTAGTTGGGAGTTCGCTGCACAAGCGCAGTTTAGAGAAAACCGCCTTTGTCCATGACAGCATCACGGGCTGAAAATAACCAATATTGTACTGAACACCACTTTTTTTTTTTCTTTTTTTTTAAAGAAGGACAAACATTCCCGGGCTACGAATAACCTGACCATTTTTGAAAATCTCTTACTACCACCACAGTAAGCGGAAAATATTGCTTGTGACTTGATGGAGGACTTTTCCAGCCGATGAATCGAACACGAAGCGTCGCCTTAATAAAGGTGCTGAGAAAATATCCTTTGTAGAGCCTTTACCAATGTTGAAAATTTTAGACCATTGGGGCGTTGTGTTGCGTGTGCGAGACGTATTGCAAGGAGTTAATTCCAAATTTAGTCGTGTGAGTAGATGATGATAAGTGAATTTGATTTTGTAATCGTGTTTTGGGCTGGTTAGTCAATACTAACCAGTGTGAGGAGTGTGAATTGTGTGAGAACACCAATGTGTGTGAGGAGTGTTGAATTATTTGTAGGATGGCAGTGGTGATGCTATATTTTGGCAGAATCGTAAAGGGAAGTATTTGTGTATTAATGCTTCTGTTTCGAAATTGGCTATCTGGTCATCGTGTGCACATATTATTATTTATAAAAGAGCGTGAGAAATATTGACACCCGATAAGCCAAGGATGACATGTCGACATAACCAATAAGTCCATAATTATTGTCGAAATTGCCCTCTCCCCCCGGAATTTATTCATTACCCGTCATATTTGTCATTGGAAGTGTACCGCCGATAGCTCCGTTGTACCATCTCTTTCCATCAAACGAACTTCAAATGCTGCAGAAAGAGAAAGGTTAGAAAATACCTAGCTATCATAGGCAGGGCCGTATTAGGTCCTCTCTGTGTCATCCGTGCGCGCCACGTGCGGGGCACGTGGGCATATCGCAATAATAATTTGGATTCCTTATTTGAACTGATCCGCGGGGTGGAAGCGCGACGCGGGCGACACCGGCCGGGGGGCGTCGAAGACTAGAACTAATAAACGATGGCCCGGGGTGACAATTGAAAATGATATACCTACTGGTAAACATTTTATTTGTACGTGTGAATTCAGGGGGTTGGAGATGGGAAAGATACATATTTAATTAAAATTTGATTCAATTGATACCATAGATAAATGATAGGGGAGATATGGGCAAAGTGAGTGGGTCAAGGTTTGGTGAATGAAAATAGATGAAAATTTATTTCTCAAAATCACATTTTATTGGCTATTCATAGCTTTGGTTATGCCGGGCAAAGTAAATGAAGAAGCCAATCGAAACAAATTTACCGACGCAGTGTAACGAACCATGACCACCACACGCAGTGCACTCTTCACGGTCTGATTCTTGGCACTGACCAGTGTTATAAAACACGTTTATTAATAAAGTTTTCTTAGAAAAATCAAATGGTATACATACTTATGGAGGCCTAAAAATACAAGAACAACATGTCCACTTTTACCCAAAACCGAGTTAGTACGCCAAAAAGTTTGTAATTGTGGGAAAAAATAAAATTCTGTAAATAAATTTCATTTCGTTGTGTTCGTGAAAAAAAAAACAATAACCAACTGCATTATTTCAGAATATAAGCAGACCATGAATATTTTTGGATTTTTATCTACTTGTAATCTATTCAGAAATAGAAAATATACTGACACCAAAAACGAACTGAAACCGAAACCACTCTACTTTGAAAAAAAAAAACTGTCGTATTTATTTTAATAATTATTTCGGAAAAAATCATTGCGTAACATATTTATAATTATTTCATAATATAAACAATATTATTATTCAATTAAATTTTAATAGGAAAATAAAATCCCTAGCACGTGATATCCTAGTGAGGATTATCATTATCTGTACTTCTAACAAAAATGAGTTGCTTTATGCAAGTGAACCTGAAGATGTACTTATAGATAAAAAAAAATTAAGTGTTTCTTTTAAATAAAATAGTTAGAAAAATTCAATGTATATTCGGTTCATCACCGTAATTTGGTAGGTAATTATTTAGCGGTTTTTCGGATGTTTTTTTAAAAATATTTTTAATTACATTTTCCAGATCGCGAAACTCAAAAGCATGTATTTATTTAAATTTGATTCGATTTTATTGATAAATTAACAAAAAAAAAGAAACATTCCTTCAAAAAACAACACTTGGTCTACTTGTATTCTGATAAGTTTTTAGATTTTCACGGCCAAAAGAATTTTCGTTCATTGTTTTTGGGGTGTTATGCCGTTGTAACGTGTATTTCTTGGTAGAGCATCAGAATCTCCCTCAAGTTTGTGGGAAGGGAAATACAGTCTTTATCTTCGGGCATTTTTAGATAAATAAAAGAAATAATTTAGCAGTACAATATCACCTATATTTTAAAGGTATGGTGTATACATGGGTGCCCTCCAAGGGGTCAAGAATTCCACATTTCCTAAAGAAATAATAAAATAACACATAAGCAAGAGAGCATACCTGTGGACCGTAATTTATCTAAATTATCCTGACTCTAACGCTGACGCGAATCACTGTTAATAGGCGACCAGGAGCACGCGGGGTCTCCATGGACAGGAACCGAGGAAGGCCCCAGGGCCTGGGGACTCCTCACCAGGGAACAGGAACCAGGAAAGGCTCAAAGCCTCGGTTGTGCGTACCGGTGAAATCTCGGTAGACGCCGTTTACCGCGCCCTTCATAGATCAGCGCCGGGCCTCCATCCGCCTCAAATATCGAGTTCCGCGAGGATAACCCCTCTCAAAGCCTTGGCCACGTTAATATCATGAACGCCAAACAAAGGATTAAACCGATTATCCACACTCAAGTACGAGAGTGAAGGTGGGCACATTGACAATATGGCGACTCCACCATTTAAACTTTTAAAAATCCCGTTTCACTCACGGAAACAACACGGCTCGCGGTTATAAAATAAACCATGATTCTTCTTTAAATGGGTAAAACCCGTAAAGGTGATACTATCACATATTTAACAAGAAACTTAAATAATTCGGTGACTCGTCGAAACAACGTCGGCTCCCCAGACGACGAAAATTCAAAAAGTCTCTCGAAATAGATGGCGCTAGTCGCTAGCGGTTAAGAACTAATTTTTACGGCGATCATAATAAAACGTCAGCGGCCAGGTGAGTTTAAGATTAACTAGGTCAAGACAATATTTATTTAATCAAAATAAATATTATCGTGACACCGTGTTGCGCTACCTCCTTCTTTAGCCAACGTTTCGGACAGCATTACAGTGTCCATCATCAGGGCAGATACACAATTACACATCTGCCCTGATGATGGACACTGTAACGCTGTCTGAAACGTTGGCTAAAGAAGGAGGTAGCGCAACACGGCATAACGCCCCAAAAATAAATAACGAAAATACTTGTATTCTTATTGAAAAAGTAAATTTTTAGAAAAAATCTCTGTTTTCTTCTTAAACGTATTTTTTTTGAAAATCCTTAAACCAGTTTAAAATGTACCTATCAAAAATATTAGAAATCATTTTACAAATAGAAATAAAAATAAATTAATGATGGTGAAAAAACTAGATGTAGGTAAATAAAATTTTTGTCTCAAGTGACATTTTTGATGTTTTTTTTAAATTTTTTCTAAAAATATATTTAAAAAAAAAAACTCTAGGAAATTGACGTTTAGCGCCAGGGCGAGGGATTGGCTAGTTACTCGGCTGAGTGACTAGTGACGACATATAAAATATTTTTTCGGTTTGTTTGAAAGAATTAAAAAAAATGAAAGGAAAGGCTTAAAAAAAAAACAACGGATACTTGCCGGATACCAAAATTTCATTTACATTTTTTACTCCGTTGGTAGGTACCAAGTTATAAGTAGTTGGGTACCCACCGAGAAACGTACACAATGAAACGATCTAATTTGATAAATATGAGCATAGAACATTATTTATAAATAAGCAATGAAAAACAGTTTTTTTATTATAATTTTAAGTTAAGCATGTGAAAATCTTTTATTGGATTTTATGTGTGTTATTAATTTTTTTGTTATAAATGTAAATAATCCGTTGATTTTCCCAAACAAATAAAATAAGGTTTTTGTTTTTCATATAACGTTTTAAGTATGCAGGTGTATAAGGGTTTACTCGTATAAGTACCTGATTATTATAAATACCTTCAATCGATAAAAAAATTGGCTGTCTGTAAATTCGGTTTACGGACGATAATTTTACGCGATACGCCGAACGCTTAAGCCGAACGCTTAGGCCGATCGTTATCGCTTGTTCCGCGCTCTCGCTGAACGCTTAGGCCGAACGCTTGTTCCGCGCCCTCACTTGTACGCCCGGCTCAGGCGGAACGTGACAACGTGACAGCGTGGTAGCGTGACAATGAGTCATGTTTTTTCGTGAATGCGGCCGGCGTTCATCGATTTGTAAGACGTTATCACGTCAAAAAATATTAAAAGTATCGATAGAGGTGTAATGAAGAGTGTTTGAGGTACAATATTCCTATTCAATATAGGTACACGCTTAAAAGTCAATATCTTTAGCAAAACTTTCCGTACCACTTTGTTTTGAGACTGGGGTTTTCACCAACACCTAAATATAGTCAACATCCCACTGCGGCACTGAAGAGAAAAACAGAGAGCAGAATTTTATGGGCGTGTCCATGGACCCGAAGTTAGGTCAATTCGATGTAAACTTTCGTCAAAATGGATTACACATTTTTACGTAATTTTACGTAACGTATCCTGAACAAAAAATTAATTTCATTCAACAAACAATCCTAAACATCTCCAATGTAAAACGGAAGTATCCAATTTACGCAAGACTTTTCGACTCCTAAGCCCGGACAGCTAACAAAATTGATTCGAGGCAGAATTTTGATAACAATTTTACGAGTTCAATTCAGAATCATTCCAACATTTAGAATTGAAAAGTTTGAAACGATTTTTGCATTTTTGGTGAATTTGAATAGTCTGGATTTTTCCAACCCTTCCTATCTCCTCCCCCCCCCCCCCCCACTCCCCACTACCTTCAGCCACACATCATACCCCAATTCAGGATGTCAAGATCTCGTCGGTTAGAGACGTTTGGGAGCAGTTAGGACTCTTGTGCGGTATCTATTCACATTTAATTGACTTACTTCACAAAACGTGAGAAATAACACGTTCACAAAACACTTTTATGGGTTTAACTCGTCAGTTGGTAGCTAGGTACTTGTACGCAAGTGTTTTTTCACACCTTTGTTCAGTGGCTGAGTTGGCATTGCCCAGGCTAGTGATTTCAAATCCTCGGTTGGTTAAGTCCTCCATTACGATATAAGCAACATTTCTCGCTTATTGTGGTGGTAGTAGAAGACATTCAAATATTGACAGGTTATTCGTAACCCGGGAATGTTTGTCTTTCCTTGACTCTCGAGAGACCAAGATGCCAAACATAACGTCCGTAACCATGTGGTTCGGCCGACGACCCCATGCATTTTTCTGTCTTATGGGCATTTAAACCATAGAAATCTCTTTTTCTTTTTTTTGTTGTTGTTTTTTTTTGTTGATAGAGCAAATTTGACAGTAGGTCCGTCCAATACACGGGTGGCGAGTCGCAATTTGCGTAGACGGCTCCTTTACTTACGTCATTAAGATACTGAATATATTTTAGGGTATATTGTCGTCTTAAGTAGATGTAAGAAGGATAGTAATTTTGGGGTCTACCTTCGGCCCCAATTGGCTGCGGGAGAGTTAAAAAAAATAATATGTAGAATGTAAAATTTGAGATCAGGCAGCTAACAATAACGTTCCTTGTGTAGATGGCGATGAGGTCAAAATCCCGTTCAACGCCAGCCGCCAGTTTTGATTTTTCAACCAAAAAAACTTCGCCAAAAAGCGTGTTTCATTTTATTTTGCGAAGCTCAGGCACAAATAGTTAAACGATTAACGATAATTTGCTGAAGAATTACATTTTCCACATTAAACAAAAAAACCATAATCGAAAAAGGGTTCTTAAGTGGGAGATTTTGAGCTTTAAAGCAGTTTTTATGGGCCTGATACATTATTTTTTCTGGGTTTATAAAAATACCAAAAAAAGTACTCGATTATTTAAAAGGCAAAAATATGTGTTCTAATCACAGTATTTACATAATTAAAGCATCAAAAATATTTATAAGGGTTCTAATTTTCAAACCAAGGTCGTATGAGTTTGCGTTGCGCAGTAGTACATCACATTAAGTATTTCTCCTTTAAATTCAGTTTTCTTCCGGCACACGGACACGCTCACAATACCTTTCCATCGCTTTATCTGTTCAGTGTTAGTACATATCCACGCGGGTAGCGCAGTGGGTGGTGGAAAGGCGTGTGTCGTCGCCAACTGCCGGTCCCGTGTTCGATTCCCAGGGGGGCTGATGGATAAGCCGTGTTCTAGCCCACTTGTCAGGTTGCCATGGCGACGGCATACAACCTCCAATCATCCCGTGGTGGGGTACGTAAAGTTTGCACCGAGCCTCGGTGAGAATTTTCCAGAGTGATTTATCGAGATGCCGCAAAATTAGTTTATTGTTAGTCTTATTACTTCCCGACCTTCTCTTACCCATCTCCTACCCCTCCCCACTACCTAAAACCTCACAACAATACTCAATTGGAGATGCCGTAGTCTCACCAGCTACAGACAGTTGGGAGCAGTCGTATTCACCAAAAAAAAAATTTGTAAAAAAAAACTATTTTTGGAAACATAATAATAAATCAGCTGCATGTAAACATTAAATTTAATAAATAATTTTATCATTCGGCTCGTTTCAGTTTTTAATCATACTTTTATTAATAGTCAACTAGGTACCTACATTTTTTTTACATTAGCTCCACACAGGATGCCCTGAGAAAAATAATTTCCATCAAGGCTATGTCATCTTTGGGGATACTGTGTGGAGGGTATTTTTAGGAAAGGACGGAGAGGAAGTTCTGGGAAGGAAAGTGGTACGAGGGGTGGGTAGGAATATGGGGGTTAGTGTGTCCAGGAGTAACGAACGCATGAACCCATCCCTCCCACTGCGGTGCAAGGCGATGTTCCGATAGAGTACGGCTGGAGAAGTCGAAGGGACTCCCTCAAACACTCTATCCCGATCCGGCCTGTCATGCAGCTGGTGGGCAGACGCATCCGCCGCCAAGACTCAGACAAACCTGCTTAGTTACATAACGATCAGGCTATTACGTTTCAAAACAGATCTTTACTTTTTTCGTTATTTATTTTTGGGGTGTTACGCCGTGTTGCGCTACCTCCTCATATCCCCACATGGATACATCCGTGATGATGGACACTGTAACACTGTCCGAAACGCTGACTAAGTAAGTAGCGCAATACGCATAACACCCCAAAAAGAATTAACAAAATAATTTTTGCCGTGAAAATCTAAAATCAGTTCTTAATTTGTTCAAAAGCTGAGTGCTCAACTGCCAAAAATGAAGTCACTCAATTCATTACATTTCAACAATCAATCAGAAGTTTCAATACTCCAACCTTAGGTAGGTTTTTATACTGCCTTCATCAACTCAGCGCAGCCGCCTTCTTTTAAAAAAATCGACGCTTTACTTTCTCTTTTATCTGCGATACCTAAAATAAATTATGTTTTCTCAATAGAGCCAGAGAGAGAGGGGTGTGTTTGTGTTTGTGTCTGCCGAACCTTCCACTCCTTCGCATTTTCTTTCCCTTTACGTTCCATGCAAGGTAGGTTAGTTATTTGAGGTTTTGAGTAGAAGTTAGGCACATACTTGCCTATGATATCTGGTCACCGCTAGCCATCTGCTGGCCATCTGGTCACTGGTCATCTGGCCACTGGAGCGACAGCGCAATTTAAAACCCTTTTCTCCGATTGAAATTTAAAAAAATCGTACCTCCGAATTTTATGTTTGCTATTGATTATTGTTTGTTTTTTGGTCAACGCCCTAAAATCGCTTGCTCCGCCTGATTCCGAATGGATTCAGGACTAGGGGATACCCTAGTCCTGAACCCATTCGGAAAATAAAAGTCTTAAAGTTAAAAATACCCAACTTATGAACCCCTTTTCCGTTATGTTTTTATTGTATAATGTGGAAAATGAAATTCTCTAGAAAATTATAGTAAAACCTTTAAATATTTGTACCTGAGCTTCGTAAAATGAAGTAAAACACGCCTTCTGGCGATGTTTTTTCTTGAATATATCAAAACAGGCGGTTGATGATAAACGGGAATTTAAAACTTCGAAAATTACATAAAGAGCGTTATTGTTAGCGGCCTGATGCAAAATTTTACACGACGCGGTGCATTCATTGCCTTAAGACGATTCCCTAGTTCTGGACCCATTCGGAATTGGGCGGAGCAGGCGACTTTAGCCTTGACCAATCACTAGCCAACAATGGTGTTTTGTTATTTCGCTAGTACATTTTTATAGAACAAAGCAACGCGAAGAGCAAAGCACGTCTATTCGGCCCGAAATCCGGGCGGCTACTGAGTGGGACAATACGGCGCGCTTTCTTTAAAAAACTGAATTTGCCATATTATACTATAAAACCACAATCACATCTGTAAAAGAGTTTATAAGTAGGATAATTTTCACTTGAAAGTGTTTTTTAATAGACCTAATACTTTATTTTTTTCTAGGATTATTAAGACTTTACTAAAAAAAATTATCGATATTTTCTAAGGCATCTACTCGCAGCATCTATAATACTTCAAAGCGATCGAATTTTCAAAACAAAAGCACACGATTTTGTATGATTTTTCATTATTTGGGTAGGTTTTAAATATTCCTAGTATTCGTTTTTGGCAAGCATCGAAAAACTGCAATTGTGCTGTGAAAAATGAAATTCGGAAAATAATTCTGCGTGGATAATAATATATTCATTATCTGGGACCAGTTTTTGACAGGTCCCAATTTAAAGTGTGAAAATTCCCATTTCCGGGAAGCGGCGAGGGCGCCATGAATAATTGGGTTGCTTTCCATTTGTGGTACAAGGAAAACAGGGCGCGCGCTTGCATCATGGATGAGGCAGTCACCGGCCGCCCGCCCTACCCGCCCTGCCCGCCCTACCCGTCCTACCCGCCCTACAGTCCACCCAGTGGAACTAGGGTAGTTAGACCAATTAACTATACCTACGTATTTATGCGTGCATCTTTTTAGAACTTCCAGAACTATTAACGTGTTCGAACAATCTCAGAGAGTGGCTTTTTAGTTACCTACGATCACCAAGCGTTTGCGCTCAAATCGACTCAGAAACGCGCTCGATTCGCCAAGGCACACGACAGTTCATTGCAAAAGTCCGAAGTGATTTAAATTTGCAATACAAGCAATACCTACAAAGGTAGAAGTAGGTACTACTACTAGTAGGTTTCTGTAAATCAAAAACGTAGTTAGGAGAATGTCAGTAAGGCACTGAAAACAAATTCTCATTTTTTTTGTATTTTTTGGGCATTAACTTCAAAACAAGGTGAGAACAAATTCTTAAATAGTAAATTTGAAATCCTTTGAAATATTTGATTCCTCGGCTGGCTAAGTCCTCCATCACGACACAAGCAACATTATCCGCTTACTGTGGTGGTAGTAGGAGATTTTCAAATATTGTCAGGTTATTCGTAGCCCGGAAATGTCGTCTTTCTTAACCTTTTCGTCCCGGAAAGAAAAAAATCACACATGATCCGAAGGGGGGTCACTCGGGGACCCCAATTTGTTTTGCTTATTAAAGGGTGTTAACGACAAAATTTTTTGTAATTTGTTTTGATAATAATTAGAGGGAAGTATATTCATTGTATTTCATTAGTCATTTTCAAAATCGTTTGATAAATAAAGTCATAATTAATATTTTAATGAATTTAGACCATAACGTATATTTTTCCATATAAAACAGAGAAGGCGGGCCGATAGCCAACATAACTACATGTTTCCGAATGTTGACTGGCGATTGGCGCGTAGCGGAAACGATCCAGACCGAATGATCTTTGACCGGTAAGCGAATATTATAGCATTGTAAAAAGAGCAAACGAGATGCGCAGTGTAAACAAACGGGATCTAATCCTTTCCACTAACAATTTAGAAATTACTTGCTATCGCTTAGAATCGTCTCGATACTTCCAGCAGATGGGTACGGGGTAACGCCCGAACAGAGGGGAAGGGGGGACAGATTCTCGACCGGAATTTGATAGAAATTATTTAATATTAAGAAAAGTAGTAATGCGATATTAATTTTTTTAATGCAGATCGATAACCAAATATTTTTTCTAGGATTAACTAAATTATTGAGTATGTGGTTTAAAAAACAACTTAGATACAGCGTAAAACTCTCGTTAGTGTAAGTTCCCCTGGTCTGGTACGGAAGTGTTAAAAAAAAAAAAAATTACACACAAACATGTGTTTAATACGTGCTATTTGACCATTGTAAAACCAGCGAAGACATTTTCGAACATTATTACTGAAATTCCAGTCAAGTTACACCGTGATAGGATTTTACAGAAACATCTACCTGTTGATAAAAAAAACTACTTTTTTATGTGAATAACGCACAAGAATCCCAACTGCTGCGGTTTGGAGCCAGTGAGACTATGTCAACCCCAAATTAGGGAATGTTGTGAAGCTAAAGATAGTGGGGAAGGGGTGGAGATGGGGGAGAGGATGATGGGAAAGTACCTGGCTATTCAGTTCTGGTCACCAAACACGGCTTAAGCCATTTTAAGCAAAGTTTCAATTATGAATGGTGGTCTGACACGAGGGTATCTTCCACTACCGAAGCTAAATTAAATTAATAAAAAATGCATTCCATTTATTACGACTGACCAGACATTACCAGAAGAAGGGTTGACACGACCAGAAGACATTAGGGTTTGATTTTGCTTGGTGTCTTCACGGAGCGTTCATTATTTCCTCTTCTCCGTAGACTTCTAGTAAAAATATTTTGATATAAAGGTCCTGTAAGGTCCGAAAATAAATATAAAAAATAAAATTGAATCATCGAAAAATGTTTTTGAGCCAGGTAGATAGATAGGAACCACCTGCGTAGGAGAATGGTATAAAGCCTTGCATTAATTTAATATAAAATTAACTTTGATATTTGTAACCAGAATATATATTGGTAGGCATTTATAGCGAAATAAAGATGTCGTTCCATTAAAACGCACAAGCACATAAAAAATTTTTCGCCGCAGGGGGAGGTAGGCTCAGAGGATAGACTGACACGTCCACACACAACTCTGTATTGGCGCAAACCTATAGCTTCATATTCATATTCAAACATCATTTCATACTTACTTTATCGTAGGTATTTTCAAATTTGTACAAAAGGACTCTTGCCATGCCCTTATATACTCAATATTTGATAGTCCCTGGGGGTCTAGCACTGTTAAATCGATAACTTTACAATATGGGATCGATAGGCATAATTACCGTCGAAGCACTGTCGCACTGTTGATAGCCGACTGATATTGACAGGAAATAAATAAGATTATACTGCCGGATTATTTATGGATTTACATTCCCCTCAAATTGCTACGCAAAAAATCAATATGCCATTTCAAATCGAAATTGAGATTAAACGTGAGTTTATTCGTTATTGAGGTCTTTAGTCGTATTTGAACCACTTTGTTCCTACAAGTTTGAACGGAATAAATTGTTCGCTTTTAGACAAATTAATTAAGTTTCTGGATCGCGTGTAGGATTTCTTTCAATTCCAAGAGCTTCGTTAGTTAATCTCCATTCATTAATAAGCCAGTTATTTTGTTAAACAAACGACGTTATTTAAAATAGCACTGGAGCGTAACGGCTACCCAGCAAGGCAGACAAGGCAAATCATAAGAGCCAAATCAGCACGAAACAAAGACAGGGGTGAACAAGAGTCAAAAGGCTGCGCTTTCCTGCCTTACGTCCATAATGTAACAGACAGAATTGCCAGGCTGTTGAGAAAAGAGAACATCAAGACGGTCTTCGGAACCACGACAAAAATCCAAGACCTACTGAGGTCGGCAAAGACTAAGTTTCCTCTGGAAACAGATGGAGTATATAAACTCACCTGTTCCGGATGTGACAAGGTCTATGTAGGCCAGACAGAGCGGACAATCTCCAAAAGGATTTCGGAACACTTTCGCGCTTGTAAACTTGGCCACCCTGACAAATCGGCAATCGCCGAGCACTTAATCGAAACCGGCCATTACTTTGGATTTGTTCCTGAAGTCCTGGGAAGACCCAAAACTTACAGAGCACGCCTAATTACGGAGGCAATTGAAATCCATAAAAACCCCATCAATATTAACAGAGACGACGGAGCTAAGCTCAATGGTTCTTGGTATCCAGTAATTGACGGCTACACCAAAGCTAAACGCAAAAAACCATGCTGAATTTTTTCTAACACCAGCTCGTAGAGAAATGGAGCTGGCAGCACGGTATCGCTTCGACACACATAAGTAAACACTCTCACCAATATCATTTACTCATCTGCCCTGATGATGGACACTGTAACGCTGTCCGAAACGTTGGCTAAAGAAGGAGGTAGCGAAACACGGCATAACACCCCAAAAACAATAACAAAAAAACCTATCTGTGAACATTAATAATTGGTCTGTTTTTTTATCATCCTCTTATGTTTATTGTATTACTAAGACTGTTAATGTTCCTTAAATAAATAAATAATGGTAAGCTCTGGCGTTATGAAATTTTTATTAATGAAAATGTGTGTATTTCATATATTTTAGCGGCAGGGAGGAAAGGCAGGGGAACGGGGGAGGTGGGGTTCACGGAAAGGGAAAAGACGAAGGGAACGGGGACGCACGGAAAAGGCCATGCAGGGAAAATCAATTTATTTTTATGAATGGCATTGCAATTGCATGCCAGGGACCAGCTAATCTTTACATAGTATAAAATGAAGCCCCTCCGGCTGTCTGTACGCTTAGATCTTTTAAACTACGCAACGGATTATAATGAGGTTTTCACCAATAGATAGAGTGATTCATGAGGAAGGCTTTGTGTAAATTGGTTGAAATATATAAATAAAGAGAACGGGCTGGCAAGCAGGCAGCGGGCAGCGGGCTATCGAGCGGGCGGTGTGGATTTGATATATATGCAAATTAATAGATGGCGTTGGTTACAAACGTTAGGTAATGGCATTGCGTTTCGTTAGCCACAGCAACGTGTGGCCGGTTCTGCTAGTTATCAATAAAACCTTTATTGATCGACTGCGCTAAACATCCCTCGCTAGATGCACCTCACACTCCCACACTTGTAACCTTCTGCCTTACCTACCCTGACATTATCCGTGCATTTTATCTAGATATCATCATTTATGGGTCAATTTCAAGACATACCTATCCGTCCGAGAAATATTACAACTTCAAAAATTCTATGTTCTGTGTTCTAAGCTAACTTCAAGAAGAACATCAATAATTCGCCACTCTAATTTGGATAATTCCGTCGGGTCCACAGTCCATAGCTGATATCTGATTTCTCCAGAGCGGAATACAGAATGAATCGGCGTGCATTTCCCCCTCCCCCCGCCGGGCAGGCCCCGCCCACCCGCCATCTTGTACCCCCCTTCTATCCCTTGCATCTCATTGGTCGCCGTCGCCATGGTAACCACCCTTGTTTGGGGACGAACTGGAGGCTGTATCGGCACGAGGGTTGCAGATTTTTGGTTGAATTGATTAGTTTTAACCCTGTACCGGATGATTAGCTGAAATAAAATAGGAGTTTTTATAAACGCACTAACGGCCCTTACGATGAAACCATGCGAAAAAATGCAAAATCATATAAAACTTTTATTTTTGTTTTGAAAATTTGATCGCTTGGAAATATTATAGATGCTTCAATAAAATACTGCGTGTAGAACATATCTTGGCCCTTAAAAATATCGGTCATTTTTATTATAAGTCTTTTAATAAGCCTAGAAAAAAATAAAGTAATAGGTCTATAAAAAACACTTTCAAGTGCAAACTCTCCTACTTATGAACATCTTTTCGGATATGGTTTTATTGTTTATTGTAGCAAATTTAGTTTCTTTTATGATAATCGCAAAAAATTGATATTTACGCCCGATATTCACAAAATAAAATAAAATATGCATTTTCGCGTTGTTATTTTTGACGTCATTGAATACGGCCGGTACTCGTCGAATTCGGATTTCCAAAGTGAACCTCATGCCATCGACGTAAGAACTATCATTTGTCACACCCATTTTGTGACAGTTCCGCCCCGCCTACGATGGGGAATAGACGTCCCTAAACTCCGCGTCGCTTGGTTCCGTGAAATCAATTATTAATTTTCCTGTGATTACAATAAACAATGCGTAAGAAAGGAGTTAATATTTTTTAAAGGCCTTTACGAAATCAACCTGTAAAAAACAACCCTCAAATACCTTTTCCAACCATTCCAAAAGCTTTTTCTCGAAATCCCGCCCAGCAATAGGCGTCGATTCCAATTTAGATTTTTTTCCTGGACTATTGGATCAACTTAAGATGAAACCATGCGAAATAATGCAAAATCATCCAAAATCATGTGATTTTGGTTTGAAAATTTGATCGCTTACAAATATTATAGATGCTTCAATTAAATACTGCAAATAGAACACATCTTGGCCTTGGAAATAATAGAGTAATTTTTCAATAATTCCTTTTGTAAGTCTGTAAAAAAAAGTATCAGGCCTATAAAAAATACTTTCAAGTACCAAAATCTCAAAGTTAATGCCCAAGAAATACAAAAAACCAAAATCTCCTACTTATGAATCAATTTCGGAAAGTTTCATTATACAATGTGGCAAATTAAGTTCTTCACAAAATAATCGGAAAACATTTTATTATTTGTGCCTGAATTTAACAAAATCAAACACAACAATGCAATATCGCGCTGTTATTTTTGCGCACGAATCAAAAATGGGGGGCGTTCAACGAGATTGGATTTGAGAATCAAACCTTATGCCGTCCGCATAAAAACTACATGTAGGTAAATTTTGAATTAGTTACCACCCCGACACGGGGGTGTGTGGACGTCTCTGGACTCCACGATTTAAATTTCCTTGTTATTATAATAAACAATGTATAAAAAAGGAATTAATGTTTTTTACAGGCCTTTACGAAATCAACCTATGAAAACAACTCTCAAATACTTTCTCCAACCTTTCTAAAAACTTCTTCTCAAGTATTTTTAAATCCCTCCCAAAAAGAGGCGTGGATTCCGAAGTCGAATTTCTCCAGGATTAATGGATCACCTTCATAATAAGTTGGTTTGAATATCAAATGAATTTATACACAGTGTCGATTTTTTTGTACTTACTGTACTGCGCTGGTACATACTTACAGTACATAGAAAGGCAATGGATGCATTTGAATGAAATTATATTTTATTCTTTTGTTATTCGTCAGTACATACTCTCTGCACATCCCTTCGGGGCCACTTATTATCTCGTGTGTTCCGTAAAGCGACTGCACATTGTATACAAGTACGCCGGGGGACCAATTGTCGGTGGATCAACTGTCGTGGCAATAAGCCATACTTTTGATTTTTTAGATAGGTACCTACCTTGTATCTAGGGTCGGTGACTTCAATAATTTAAAACAGGTCCCAAATATCTTAAATGTTCATTTGTGAGTACCTACCTGTGTGTGAGTATTTACCTACGCAATCGAAGGATATTCAAGTTTCAATAATCAGACTTCAGTTATTCAAGTCAACCTGTCAAAAAATTACAAGTGTGCACTTCACACGCTGTAGAAGTGAAACCTTCAGAAACCTAAAGTTAAAAAAATCGAGTGCACTTCACACGCAGTAGAAGCGAAACTTCACCAAAACAATCTCAACCAATAGCCTTGAAAAGTGAGATCATAATCAAAACGGCCAATGAGCGCAGTTTGACGTTTTGTAGGTACTGTAATGCGTCATTTCCGTTTAATCCGAGTTTCAAAACACGATGATGCTAAAGAAGTTTCACTTCAACAAGGGGGAAGCTATGAAGCACCGTACGAAGAGGAGACCGACAGGCTACGAAGCACCGCACAATGAGGAGACCGATCATTCTCTCGCAGGCTAAATCCTGTAGATGTATGTGTTTGTTTATTTTTAGTGTTTAGTGTTTTTTGTCTTTTTAGTCGTCTAGCCTAGTTTCAAATCACAACGATGCTAAAGAAGTTTTCACTTCAAAAATGCTAGATCGTACCTACCCACTCAATTCAATATAGGTAGTTAGGTATCTATGTTATTCTTTGAGCGTAATACCTACACACCCATGAACAAAAGTAGTTTTTAGTTCGTTGGAAGGTGTTTACAAATTCGTATTCATATTTCGGGACTGCGTGTGCATGCGTAAAAGTATCAGGCTATTTAGGTACTTTCGAGCTTCGTGGATATTGTTTTTTTATTTTTTACATTAGCTCCACACATGAGCCCCGATGAAAAAAAATCCCTCAGGGCCTACCTCATCTTCGGGGAAGCTGTGTGGAGGGTCTTTTTATGGAAAGGAAGGAGAGGAAGTATTGTGCAGGGAAATGGTAGGAGGGGTGGGTAGTAATCTGGTGGTCACTGTGTCCAGGAGTGACGGACGTGTGAATCCACCATTCCCACTGCCAAGCAATAGGTGAGCAAAACGCATCCGCCGCCAAGAAAAAACAAAGCTCACCTCATGAGCCTGAACAACCCTGCTAAATCACCAAACGTGGCGAACCACTTGGGATAACCTACGATAGGGGTGATAATTATCCTATAGATGTTTCCCGGGTCGGCGGTAACCGTACCCGCCTCCGACAATAAAATATGAAATCTAAATTCTTCTTGTAATTCTGTTATTCGAGCATTGAGAAGGAATCGATCATTCGGTATACAATTATCTATACATTATTATATTTATCGATTCGCTCCGTGTGTCTTCTCGTTGTGTGTGTTTCTCCGAAGACGGTAAGGAGTCATCAAATTGCAGTAGTGCACCGGCCAGAAAAAACATGTCAAAAGGTTTTTATTTTTATTTTAGAAAACAAAGGAAAGCGGAGCAGCGAAAGCATGCTCGAAGGAACCGCGCCGGCTACATTCCTACCTATCTTTTAACACTGAACTGTGCGAAAAGAAAATATATACAAATTTTAAAACAAACTCGTTTAAAACAGGTAGCATCTACTATAATACAGGGTTTTCCAATAAGAGGTGTTATTTTGATATTCAAAGAAAAATGCCATTTTTTAATATAAATGATCGGATGTTTATTTCATTATAAAGAGGAAGGTATGCCGTTAATAGTGAAAAATAACATCAGGAAAATGACTACCACGACCACGCTTACAGGACCATATCCTTTTCATGAAATTTTCCATAACCAAATCGCAAACTGGCTGCCCTGTGGCCTCTACAGCCTCACGAATTCCATCTTTGAGATCTTGAATCGACGCTGGGCTGTTGGCGTAGACCTTCTCTTTCACGTGGCCCCAAAGGAAGAAGTCGCAAGGTGTTAAATAACAAGATCTCGGTGGCCAATTGTGATCACCTCTTCGAGAGATAGCACGGTCCGGAAACTTTTCCCGTAAAAGATCAATGGTTTCGTTGCTTGTGTGGCACGTAGCGCCGTCTTGTTGAAAGTAAACGTTGTCCAGATCACCATCAATTCCGGCCATAAAAAATCATTAATCATCTCTCGATAGCGCAATTCATTCGCGGGCTATTCAAAATTACAGCTCTTATTGGAAAACCCTTTATATGTCGATCGTCCAGTTGATTAGTCAGACATCTCTGAAAAATTGAAATTTGAGTTAAGTATGCAGTTATATGTAAAAGTGTAGGTACCTACCCTCTATCTAGTACAATACTCAGATTACTTAATATTATAAATGCGAAAGTGCGTGTGTTTGTTATGCATTCACGCCTAAACCACTAAACCGATTTTAAAAATTCTTTCACCAATAGAAAGCTACGTTATATGCGAGTAATACAGCCTGTGTATAATGGTAAACTCTGGGGTTATGAAAGTATAAATATTAAATTATTATAAATATTATACATTTTCTGTCCCTAACAAAAGCGAGTTATTTCTAACGTCAGAAGAAAATCAAAACCAATCGTTGCCGTGGAAACGAAGTTGATATATTTGCGGGAAATTTTATTTCAGGCGTCGTAGTTAATATCTATCTCTAAAAATGAATCGCCGAAATGTACATAACTTCCAAACGACTTCACCAAATTGGATAATTCTTTTTTTTTACTACTGGTGAGGTCTGGCATTATGAAATTTGCATTAAAAAATTGGCACGCGAGCTGTTGTGAAAACTGAATGTACCGGGAATAAATGTATGGATTGGGGGAGGGGGAGGGGGAGGGTAGGGGGGTCACTAGTAGGTTATTTTCTGGGTTACTAGTAGGTTATTTCAAAATACTATAACTTACTTAGTATTTGGAGATGTTTGATTAATCAACTGAACGATCATAAATATATCATTAAATATTTCGTATTTTATAGGACACAGGTTCGATTTTGTTGTAAAGTTCTACGTCAAGGTAAGAAGATTAATTAATAAATCTTAATTTTGTAGAAAAATATAATGGTGTAATATTTCTTTCTAACCTACCTAATTTGAATAATTCGATAAAATCCTGCCAGCAAATACAAAATGGTAGAAAACAACATAAAAGTCCTCCTCTGTCGCATTGTGCGGTGTTTGGCAAAATATTGAATTAGGAACCCATTGTATCTGGCTGGCTGTTCCCCCCTCCCCCCGTAGATCTCCCCCCAACCTCCCTCCCAGATTTCCCCCACCCCCGATTCCCCCCTCCCCCCCTAGGGTAGTAAAGTGACAGCTAGCAGGACTGACACGTCAATAAAAACACGACGCGATTCACTTCACCCTTTGTCAGGATAATTTTATTTCGCGGCGTTTTCGAAATCGAGCTAGAAAGGTAGGAGGGATTTTTTGGGGCATAAACATTAAAGGGAAAAACGCATTAATATTTTCATGGCAACACCAAAAAAGGCGTTTCAACAAATAATTTATTGTTAGAAAAGGGAGATATACCTACAGAGTGACGTAGTACATGACTTAGGTAAGAACTTTAATCAGTGATTTCAGGGGTTATTTGAAGTTAAAAAATATAGATTAAATTTTAATCAAATAAATACTTTTTTTTAAAGTAAAAACATAGTTTTAAAATCTGCAGGTGGTTAGGGTCCGGGGAAGTGGATGAAAAAGCTACTCGGCTGATTGACCAGTGACTAAATGATCGTGAAAGAGAAAAAAATGGCTTTGTTTCGAACGAAAACAACAAACAAAAAATGTCAACCAAACCAAAATTTCAAACGTTTTATACTCAAAATAATGACAAGAATCACTTAGGTATGTTTTTAGGTTTTCACGGCCAAAAAGAATTTTTGTAATTATTTTTAGGGTGTTATGCCGTGTTTCGCTACCTCCTTCTTTAGCCAACGTTTCGGACAGCGTTACAGTGTCCATCATCATCTGCCCTGCCCATGTCCATGCTCATCTGCCCTGATGATGGACACTGTAACGCTGTCCAAAACGTTGGCTAAAGAAGGAGGTAGCGAAACATAACACCCCAAAAATAATAACAAAAAAAAAAGAATCACTTAGGTTAAAGTAATCGGATAGGTTTACAAACACCTACGTTTAATACATACATGCGATTTGCAGTTGTTCCTAATACCTAACATAAAGTAAAATAAAATAATCTTTATATGTGTAAATGTAGGTAGGTAATTATTGTATTACTATAATTTAAGTTAAAGAATCAAAGAGCCAGTTTTCATTACTGACATAAGGCTGAAATTCCCATCGCGAGTATCTACCTAGAATCAACTCAGTGTTTCTTTCAAGTGGTGAGCTTCCGTCGGCACCACACAGGGTTGAATTTAAACCCTAAACCAAAGCTTGAGCATCGGGAGGAAAACATGGAATCAGATTAGACTAAACCTAAGTCTCCAGTACGTATACCACCTGGCGGATTAAACTGGAAGCTCAAGTCTTCACGGAGAGCTTTCCCGTCCGCCGACGGTCACTTGAAAATTTAAAGAAAGGCTTTGAATAAGCTACTTTTGGTTTTGTAAAAGTAAAGACTTCCCCGCTAGAAGATTGGTATTATTTAGAGAATGTTAGCGGCGTTCGATTTGTTTTTGTTTCGATCATAAAGTGATTTTTGTCAGTGTTGTTGTACTTTTTGTTACACCTGTTGATAAATAATGCGCATAATTAATTGATTACATTATTTATTAAGGTATCGAGTACAGATAATCTGTAGATAATGTCTAGCAGAGACCTTAGTTATGAGAGAGCGAGACTTACTAAGATATTGGTTTAAATTCCTGCCATATACCTGTCGGTATATGGTAGGTACATAACTCGGAAGTTATGTTATAAGTAAACTATTTAGTGCAGTAAGTGGAAAAATAAGGATTTTTTTTTAAAAAGAAAAACTCTCTTTTTTTTTTAGATTATAATTTATTATATTACTATATTTATTACTATATTTTTACTATATTTTCATTTAGATTATAAGTGTTATCTTCTTCTTCAAGGAAAAATTGATGATGATTTTTTTTTAAATTTAATGCATGGATGTAAATATTATAGGGTATAATATTAAGCATTTGGGTATATTTTATTTTAATTCATTTATTATGGTGATCGGATAATTCAACTATATCCAATTTCATCACTTCTTTGAAAAACCATTAAGGGGATCCAATAGTCCAGGGAAAAATCGACTTCGGAATTTACGCCTTTTGTGGGAGGAGTTTAAAATATATGAGAAAAAGCTTTTGGAATGGTCGAAAAAGGTATTTGAGAATTTTTTTTACAGGTTGATTTCGTAAAGGCCTAAAAAAAACATTAACTCCTTTTTTACACAATGTTTATTGTAATAACAAGGAAATTTAAAATTGATTTCACTAAACCGAGCGACGTGGAGTCAGACGTCTGTTCCCTGCTCCGACCAGGGCGGTTCTGAAAGAAAGTAGGGTGTGGCAAGCCAGTAGTTCCTCGGTGAACGACATAAGGGTCACTTTGAAAATCCTAATTTGTCGGCTGCCGGCCGTATTGTAAAATAACAACGCAAAAAATCATATTTTATTTTATTTTGTGAATATAGGGCTTAAATATCAATTTATTTTGCGATTATCATAAAAGAAACTAAATTTGCTACAATAAACAATAAAACAATATCCGAAAAGATGTTCATAAGTAGGAGAGTTTGCACTTGAAAGTGTTTTTTTATAGACCTATTACTTTATTTTTTTCTAGGCTTATTAAAAGACTTATAAAAAAATGACCAATATTTTTAAGGGCCAAAGTATGTTCTACACGCAGTATTTAATTGAAGCATCTATAATATTTCGAAGTGATCAAATTTTCAAAACAAAAACACATGATTTTGTGTGATTTTGCATTATTTACTATGGCTTCATCTTAAAAGTGAAGAAAAAAAACTTGGTAAATACTACTTGGTTACCGTATATGGGCTATTTTTAATCACATGGGTTATGGGTTTTTCAAAAGAGGGATGAAATGCCACCTTGTTGAGTTGTCGTGGAACCATACAGGTATTATATTTATATATTAGAGGCATTGCGCTAAATATCAGCTGCACATCGGGTCCGGAATCTACAGCTGAACAGTAACCCTTTTGTCCATATTGTCAAGTCAAATATTATGAGTTGAGAGAGTTGATGTAAGATCAATATGCTTTTATTATTATTGTATTATATCTATGTATGCCGGTGTATATTAGGTAGGCATTTGTAAACCAAAGTTTTGCGTTATTTTTGCGTTCTTGATGACCTTGCCAACAAAATTTACACACGCGTTTTGCGAACATTATTTTAAAATTATTTAATCTTTAATATTGATCGTAAACCTGCATGTGCAGTGAATTGCGTGTTTTTTTTTTAATTTACACAAAATTTCAACCAGAAAGATTCGCAAATGCTTGCCGAAAAGTTACATGTTTCATGGTTTTAGTACTTTCATAGTTTAGAATACAAAATTTGTCTAGATGTAGGATTGTAGGCATGTACCTATATAAATTGAAATTACCAATCCAAAAAACGCCTTTAATGCAAACTTATTTTATTACATTATTTGTGGTCTTCAACATTTAAGGTATTTTAGGACATCATTTCAAATTACGAAGGAAAGCGAATTTATGTTTATTTTAAAACAAATTCTGTATGTATAAAATATTTCTTTTGATAGAAGAAATTAGGTTATCTTTTTATAGAGGGACAACCAATATACACATATATTTATTATAACACTGGTTCCCGGCATGCGTTGCGATGCCATGTTCAAAGAAATAAATTGTTTCTCCATGCGTGTCCTTTCCCGTGCATCCCCGTTCTCCTCCCGCGTCCCCTTCCCTTCCCGCGTTCCCCTTCCACCTTCCCTGCCTTCCCTCTCCCCTCCCCCTCTCCACCATCCCGCCAACGCCTCTACCGCGTTCCATATATTCAGTCCCTGCTCCCAGCACATTCAAAGTTTTCAAACAACTACATTCTCAAATTATCATTTTTCATATATGTATTACAAATATTCATTTTGTATATTATAAGAATAATGAATCATATTACATAGGTATCTATTTAAAGGTGACCGGACAACTCGGAATGAAACCAACTCAGAACCATCTCAGATAAGTCATTTAGAGTGATAAAAAATACATATAAAAATTTGGTTAAATAGTTAGGTTAGGGTAATCGGCTAATTAATTTTTTTTTCATAGCTTTTAATGACTTTTCAAGGAGGTGTTGAGTTGACATTATTCTCAGTTGGCATGGAACCATATTTAAAATACCTATCTATAATTTTTGTTTCGATTCATAGTATTAGGCTAGTAACTACTTCAAATAAAGTCATTAAAACAATCATTGTTTTGCAATATGTCATTCTCAAGTTTTGACATTTTTGACAGTTTCGCAAGAGTTTTTGTAAGATTAAAAAACTTTTCAGGTGTATTATCATGTGGTTGTAATACTCCAGAGTATTTTGAAAGTTTCAAACATTTCCTAAGCTTAATGTAGCAATACATAGACAACTCACATACCTACGTATATATCCCCAAGCTAGCATGTTTAGATTATTATATGTACATAGATTAAGATAGCAGTAAGTTTGCCTTTAAAATTGCAATGTTTTTATTCCAATTTTTATTCTCTAATTTGAAGGTATGTAGGTAGGAACCTATTTTAATAATTTTAATAGAAATTTGCACACTTTTTAGTTTTGATAACCATACGACAAGCTAAGCCGTCTACCCTAGTATATCAACGTGGCAATAGCACGCTCGGCGCTGCGCTGCTTTATACCGATAATTGTATCAATGTCGATTAAAATTCACCGTACGATGGCAACCCGGACAAAATTTATTATGGCGTAGCGGTGTTTATGGTTTTGTAGCGACAAAGTTGAAAGGGATCACTAAAACCTGTAAATTTGTTTTTTTTTTTAACTATTTATCGATGTATAGATAACTTAGGTGACGGGTTCCATAAACTAACCATATTTTAGTAGATTACATATGTCAATACGCCGTTGTTTGATTGCAGCCGTACTAAGAAAGTTCAAATGACCACCGATTATTTAGATGAAAACAGGTGCTGAAAATCAAATTTTTAGTAGGATTAAAATAATATATTCCATGATAGTTATTCGACAGTTGGCCCCCTGGGATACTGATATACAATATGCAGTAGGTTTAGGGAAAATATGGTATACCTACTTACACAAAATAAGATTAAGTGTCACGAAGGGGTGTGCAGAGAGGATAAAAATACAATACCGATAACAATGTGATAACAGTACCGCTGAATAACAGGAGTAAGTATATTAAAACATATTTTCATATAAACATATTTTGTCTTTATAAGGTACCTACTGCTTACACTAGCGTATAAGTACAAATAATCGACATTTTAAATAAATTCGTTTGATATTCAGTGGAATCCGTTTATAGTGACATCGAAGGGAAATGACAAACAAAGCATTTTGTAGAAAATAAAGAACCACCTGTTTTTGTTAGGTATAAATGTATGTATTTATTTTAATAGAGAGAAACACAGCATATTAAGACTCGTGACGTGAGAAAAGAGCATATAAAGGCGATCCAATAGTTCGGGAAAAAATTGAAATCGGAATTCACTCCCTTTTATGGGAGGAGTTTAAAATTACTTGAGAAAAAGCTTTTGGAAAGGTTGGAAAAGGTATTTGAGAATTTTTAATTACAGGTTGATTTCGTAAAGGCCTGAAAAAAATATTAACTCCTTTTTTACGAGTTGTTTATTGTAATAAAATGGAAATTTAAATTTGATTTCACGGAACCATGCGACGCAGGCCTGCACGTCTATTCCTCGCTCCGGTCGAGGGACGTCTAACAAAAAATGGGTGGAGTTAGTTAGTAGTTCTTCGGTGGACGGCATAGAGATCACTTTGAAAATCCTAATTCGTCGACTGCCGGCCATATTGTGAAATAACAAGGTGAAAATGTATATTTTATTTTATTTTGTAAAGTTCTGGCGTAAATATACATTTTTTTACGATTATCATAAAAGCAACTGAATTTTCCACATTATACAATAAAACTATATCCGAAAAGGGGTTTATAAGTATGAGAGTTTGCTCTTGAAAGTATTTTTTATAGACCTAATACTTTATTTTTTTCTAGGCTTATTAAAAGACTTATTAAAAAAATGACCGATATTTTTAAGGGCCAAGATTTGTTCTACACGCTGTATTTAATTGAAGCATCTATATACTTCTAAGCGATCAAATTTTCAAAACAAAAACATATGATTTTGTATAATTTTGCATTATTTACTATGTCTTCATCTTAAGACTCGTGACGAGAGAAACACAGTATGTTAACGTCGTCGGCCGTCACGTGACCCTACGAATACTGGCCGAAGGTGCTAGGAATCACGTCGGTCACTAAAACTGACATAATATTCCATGAAATTATATTATAAATGGGTCGTAATAAGCGACATGTCATTATAAGCGAAGTCATTATATCCGGCTTTGTTATAAAGAATTTTATATGAAAACCAAACTTCGCTGTGTATTTACGTCATATTACACGGTTGGTCAATATGGGCGGAGTCATAATAAACGGATTCTACCGCACATACCAATTTATTATTAAGATGAAGCCATAGTAAATAATGCAAAATCACACAAAATCATGTGTTTTTGTTTTGAAAATTTGATCGCTTAGAAATATTATAGATGCTTCAATTAAATAATGCGTGTAGAACATATCTTGGCCCTTAAAAATATCGGTCATTTTTTTAATAAGTCTTTTAATAAGCGTAGAAAAAAATAAAGTAACAGGTCTATAAAAAAACACTTTCAAGTGCAAGCTCTCATACTTATGAACATCTTTTCGGGTATGGTTTTATTGTTTATTGTAGCAAATTTAGTTTCTTTTATGATAATTGCAAAAAAATGAAATTTACTCCCGATATTCACAAAATAAAATAAAATATGCATTTTTGCGTTGTTATTTCACAATACGGCTGGCAGCCGACTAATGTGGATTTTCAAAGTGACCCTTATGTCGTTCACGGAAGGACTACTGGCTTGCCACATCCCACTTCCTTTCAGAACCGCCCTGGCCGGAGCAGGGAACAGACGTGTAGGCTCCAAGGCGCTCGGTTCCGTGAAATCTATTTTAAATTTCCTTGTTATTACAATAAACAATGTGTAAAAAAGGAGTTAATGTTTTTTAGGCCTTTACGAAATCAACCTGTAAAAAAAATTCTCAAATACCTTTTTCAACCGTTCCAAAAGCTTTTTTTCAAATATTTTTAAACTCCTCCCACAAAGGGCGTGAATTCCGATTTTGATTTTTCCCTGGACTATTGGATCCCCTTAAGGTATTTTTGCAGTCGATGTTGATTTAAAATTGGTAAATGATGCACAAAAAATTATAATTTTGTAATATTTAGGGGAATGTGTCGTAATTGTACCGTTTTGCACTCTCACTACGTTATGATTGAAATGGGTTAGGATGTTGTTGTGCTGAGTTAGCTTTAAACGTCACTTGTTTGCGGGTTTACAAAATTAATTTCAATGTTAAATATAAATAAAATAAGTCATTATAAAGTTGGCAGTCACTAATAACTTTTAAGATGAAGCCATGCGAATAAATGCAAAATCATACAAAATCATGTGTTTTTGTTTTGAAAATTTGATCGCTTAGAAATATTATAGAAGCTACAACTAAATACTGCGAGTAGAACACTTCTTGGCCTTGGAAACGATTGGGTATTTTTTTAATAAGTCTTTTTGTAAGTCTGGAAAAAAATAAAGTATTATTATTATAGGCCTGTAAAAAATGCTTTCAAGCGGCAAAATCTTTTATTATTGATACCATTTTCGGATAAAGTTTTATTATATAATGTGGCCAATTAAGAAAAACATTTTAATATTTGTGCCTGAATTTCACAAAAAAATAAAGCAATTCCACGCTGTTCTTTTCGGCATGAATCAAAGTGATTCAATGATTTTGGATTTGAGAATTAAACCTTACGCCGTCCGCGTAAAGACTGCATGCACATTTTGTGTTAGTTAACGCCCCGCCGCGGGTGCGTATGGACGTCACTGGGCTCTACGTCGCTTGGTTCCGTGAAATCGATTTTAAATTTCTTTGTTATTATAATAAATAATGCTTATAAAAGGAGAAAACGTTTTTCACAGGCCTTTACGAAATCAACCTGTAAAAGAAACTATCTTATATCTTCTTCAACCTTCCCAGAAAAGGCTTCTCAAGTATTTTTAAATCCCTCCCACAAATAGGCAGGGATTCCAATTTCAAACTTTTCAAGGACTAGGGGATCACCTTAAAACCCGACAAAAACGATTTAATTTGGTTGAGCAATAAAGTTGCGACGTTCCATCCTCCCTGTCTACTTTAATGTGTGGTGTGATGAGGTAGGTACCTTCTTAACTACAGTAATAATAAATTGACTAGCCGCTGACCACGTTGATTTAAACGTTTATAGAAAGGACCTGTTTTCCAGCTAATGATTTTAATTTACCTACCCTCAAATCTTGGGTTAAATAATATTTTGAAATCCCAACCCGGATTGCCTCAGGGATTTTTGTCAAACGAAAATTTTCAATAAAACTGGTCTCGTTGCCCTCAAAAGGAGATGTGTTATAATTTTGTAAATTGTTGATTATGCCCTCTATGGAATGGTAGATTAAGGGTGGGTTTGGAATGCGGCGGAGGATGGCGATGCCACCCTGTTTGTGGGGAAGGCGGGCAGTGTAGTGTACTGGGTGTGTACTCAGCGATTGTATAACTCTGTACATTTCAGCTGAATTGTACTGGCAGTTGGGAAAGAACAGTCTTGTCGAAAAATTGCAAAAATGCATATTTTTTAAATACAAAAATTTCATGCGGACTAACCACGTAGGTTCACAACTATGAATACACTCTTTTCAAATTAGGAAAACATATATTAAATGTTTTTTGTGTACGACTTAAATAATGCCAGAGGAAAAGCATTTTATAATATTTCCACTAGAGCGATGGTTGCCCAAATCAGATATTAAATCGAATGGCCGAATCGAAAACCTTACCCACACCATCCAAAACACCCCATCCAGAGGAAGGAATGGGTTGAAATTTATAGTCCAGTCAGTGCGGGATAAAAAAGGCCTTCACCTTGCAAAAGGTCATGTAGTAGCGATTTCGATATATGTTGTTTAGATTAAGACTCCAAAGAAAAAAAAAGGTTTTCGACCTTGGGGGGGTCGAGCTCGAGCCGCCATCTTGGATTGAAGGTGCCAAAATTTGGTTTATTCAAAATAACTGTGCAATAGTTAACTTTACAACCAAATTGTTTAAAACAAACTTAAAGAAGGTAAAATTTAAACATTTTTTGTTCTACAATATTTTTGTAAGTTTAATAAGTAACGAGTTACAGTGGCGGAAATGTGAATATTTTTCTGAAAAATTGTGAAATTCCCAATTTTTCTTATTTTTTCGAGCTATTCATTGCATAATTATAAAAACTTTGAAAACTCATTTCCACACCACCATAAGGTAGAGAAAATGGCGCATTTTTTAAATTGTGATATCCTCAGTATGTCTGTTCAGTATTCGTAATTATGTTACATATTCGCCATTGCGTAATAATATTTTTTTGTTGATCCCGGTTGGGGCGGCGGCACCCATTCTCGCCTCCTAAACTGGTTCGAACTATTCATTGTTGATTACAATAACAAGGAAATTTCACGGAACCAAGCGACGCAGAGTCTAGGGACGTCCATTCGCACCCGCAGGCGAAGCACAATTGATATAAAATGTACATAGTCCTTATGTGGACGGCATTCTCAATTCCAAATTCGTTGAAAGCCTCCCATTTCGATTCATGCCGATTAATCACTTTCTTTCATGTAAATATTTACCAGTAATAATTTATTTAAATTTTCCAGGAAAATAAAATTCTTTCACTCACTGTACCTCCGCTACATTTGAAAGCGCAGAGCTATCTGTGGGTTGGTGTTATACTACAAAGGTTTTATTAGCAAATATCGCTTTGTTCTGAAGCCAAATTTTCAGCGCCCCGGGCTATGCGCATCCCAGCCCTTGTGACGGCCGTGGAGGGGACGTTACAGTACATGTACCTACCCACAACCCACTACCTACATGTCATATTATGCAACTCTACCATCTACCTTTCTGCTGATAGCTACTTAACTGATGCGAAGTATTCTGGTATCGGATACGGTATAAGGTATCTAAATATGTGTGATAGATATTGACGGTGGACTGGTAGGCGTGTTTGTGTGACCTCCGTATAAGATTTTGAATACTTACTCTATTTCCTTTTAAGGCCCCGTATCCGATCACGAAATAAAGAAGATGGAGAGTATGTAATTACGAATGTTGAAGAGAGCGCGCTAATACTTCAGACGATAAAATTGAAGCGAAAATTGTGAAAATGTTTAATAAAACACGACTCGTTCAGAATAGAGTAAAAATCTCGGGGGTTGTCTAAAACAACGTTCAAAGAATCACTGTGATTTTTTTCATACTATAACTTGTTAAATAATAGAAATAGGCTTGAAAATAAAAAATTTCGGAGCACACGTTGTGATTTTTTTCTATCCAAGGAATTTCATATAATTTGCGTTTCTGCATGGAAAGTATCTAAAAAATAACATTTATTTTTTAAGAGCTTAAAAACGTCAAATGTTCATGGGAGATATGCAAGAAATCGGTAGAAATTCGAGTTGCGCCGCCTTAAACACGCTATATATTCAAATCTAAAAGTTAACCACAAGAACTAAAATGGACACATAGGTATATATGAAACCAAAGTTTACGAATGCAATGAGAAAAATTTATAAATTTTTTATTAATTATTTTTAAACGAAAGGACAAAACATGAGGAAAACATAATGTTTCTAATATATTTAAAAAAAAAAAAATTAGTTTGAAAAAACTTTTTTTATGTTTGCTTTAATATTAACATTTTAATAATTCTATAAATATTTGTTTATTTCTAATAATAAAATTTGGAAGCTTATTTCTTCAACTCTCAAAAATAGTTTTTAGTTTTTTTATAAGTTTATAAATATTCAATTTTTATTTATTTTTTCGCAAAGCGGAAATATTGTGATCTTCTGACAAAATAAGCTCTAGGTCAGAGAGGTTAAAATTCATTATTGTAAAAAATACCTTCTTTGAAGAGATGCAAGGCTCTATAGAAGAAGGTTTTTCATCGCGATCCCATTGACATTTAATTACCCTCTGTGATTTAAATATCTAATATGCACTATTTTCAAAGTTACCAACGACCAGCAGGACATCAAAAAACACCGTTCTGGGGTTTGTTGTGAGACTGTAGTAAGTGAGGAGGGGAAGGAGATGAATAAAAGGAATGCTGGGAAGTACCTAATTGCCTATAAATAACGCTAATGCCATTTCGAACAACGTTTTGATTATGAATGTGATTCTTTCACTGGAGCTCGAGAGTATCTACCCATCTTACATTGTTTTGTCACTAACATGTTCATCAATTATCGACTAAATTCATCAATGTGTGTAATAATATACCTACCTATACTAGTAGTTCTGGTGTAAAGAGTAGACCTCACATCCGTAAAAAATATGTTTTTAATTTTCTGTTGTTTGATAAATCACTAAATTTCTTCTGAGTAATGAATGTAGTTTCCTAAATACCCACCATCTTAAGGCGCCGTATATTCGCTTAAAAAGAAGAAGATGGAGAGATATGTAATTACGAATGTTGAAGAGAGCGGGCTAATATTTAAATGGATAAAATTGAAGCGAAAATTGTGAAAATGTTTAATAAAACCGTTTAGAATAGAGCTAAAATCTCGTAGGGGATGTCTAAAATAATTAAATTTAAAAAACACTGTGAATTCTTTCACACATATGACTTGTTAAATAATAGAGACAGACGTGAATATAAAAAAAAATCTGAGCATAATTTGCGATTTTTTTCTATCGAGGGAATTTCATATTAATTACGTTTCAGCGATGGGAATGTAGTAAAAATTATACAATTTGTCCAAAGAATCGTCAATATCTCAATGACAATTCTTTTTTCAAATTTTCTTCGGGCGGGTTGGCAGGTACCCACGCCGTAGAAGTGAAACCTTAAGAAAACTACAGTCGCGGGCTTTTTAGTTTCACTTTTTTGTTTCATCAAGTTTCAAATCACAACGGTGCGTAAGTTGTTTTCACTTCAAAAATCGTGAATTAGATTGTCCACATAAACACGATGATTTCAAATTTGAAAAAAATAATCCTTACTGAACCATTAACAGCTACCATCTTGAAATGGAAAGGGTGCATACAAACAAACTTACGGACGAACAAAATGTAAAATGTCAAATTAAAACAGGGCTTCGCTACTCTCAGTCAATAAATCCATATTCATTAATTTTGAATGATTGTGTGGTTATTAGAGTTCTGTGGCTATCTTCGGCACGCAGAAAAATGAAAAAGCATTCAACAAAAGGCGGGAAAGCGAACAGCGGGCGCCATCTCGACGCGGCGCACAAAAGCGGCAAATGGCGAAACTTAACGGGAGAGAAATAAATAGAAAGGAAAAAGTGCTAAATAGAAAAATACCGCCAATGGCGCGGTGTGAGGGAAGAAAGAAGGAGGAGGGATGAATTCCTCAACACTATGAAGGAAGGAAAATAAGTTAGAAGTTGTTGTGCATTGTAGTGGGGCACAGAAGACGGGCACAAAGCCTCTGAGCGGAACTATTCCGGCAAAATGACCAAAAGAACATCAGCGCTTGATTACGGGGCGGTTGGACTTCATTTTGCGAAGAAATGCTGAATGACCCGAGGAAGATAGTTTTATTTCGTTTTTGTTCATTCTAAAATGATTTTAAAATAAAATCTATATTTTTATTCATTTAATAACATCACAAAATGAAATTACTAATAAAAGTGACCCAAGCCATACACGACTGTTTTACATTAGCTCAACTCAGGAAAAAATCCCTCAGGGCCTATGTCATCTTTGAAGATGCTGTGTGGAGGGTGTTTTTAGGGAAAGGAAGGAGATGAAGTTCTGGGAAGGAAAAATGTAGCAGGGTGGGTAGGGTAGGGTTTCAGTGTATCCAGGAAAGAGGGACATATGAATCCATCCCTTCGGCGATGCAAGGCTGTGGGTCAAAGGTGGAGAGGTCTAGGCTAGGTCTCCGTCAACCAGTCTCTCCCGATCCGGCCGGCTACACAGTCGGTAATGAAAAACCATTGATGTATTGTAAATTCATCAATGGTTTTTCATTAGTTTCATTCATCATGTCGTGCAAAATAAAAACAAGCCAGTCAGTAAGGCGGCAAATGTATAAAACAGATTTTATTAAGTCAGGTGCGCCTCATACTTCATTGTATCTGGTAATGTTGTAGGTAGCTTGAAAACAAGTGGTAGGTAGTTTGAAAACATTATGGGTCCGAGTGATTAAACTAGTAGCAAAAAGTGAAAAACCGATTTCTACGATACCTTGATTTTCGGAGCTATCGTCCTCATCTGAGCCACGAAGAGTCAGCTGCGTTCTTCAAGATGTCATTGGAAAGTCGAAGAAATTCGGCAGACGTACTGTACTATGTTTACAAAAAATAGCTAACTCTAATATAGATTGCCCGGAATTACTAGAAAGGATTCAATTAAGAGTGCCCATCAGACAAACCAGACAAAACCACGCATTAAACATTCCTTAATGCAACACTAACTCTAAACAAAATACATTTATTCACCACGCTTGACATATCTTTAACAATTAGTGAATTTGACATATTTAACCTAGTAAAATGAATAAATAACATTTACACATACACACTACTTTTTACACAGAATAGATCTGTCCCTTTCCCCTCCCTCCCACCATCTCATCTGCATAGCTTTTTAAACTGTTTCTCCATTATAAAAAACCTAAAAATTAAGTAGTTTTTCAAGTATCCAATAACTATACATACACTTACAATTTATATATGTGTGTACATATATATATGTGTATGTGAATGTGTATGCGGATGTATACGTATGTATATATATATTCATATGCATGTGTGCAGGTACATGTATTTATATGGATGTGTATGTATGTATGTGTATGTTTATATATATATAATTTTTTTTTTATATTCCTCTAATATATTTAAATACTTTTTTTTCTCTTCTATATAACCAATGTACAATAACTGTTAAAATTTGAAAAAAAATACATATAAAACTTTATATTACAACACATAAATACTTGTCACACATAAACATAAATAAACACGTAAACATCTCAGCACAGGTTCTCCTAGTGAGGTGTTCACGAAACATACAACAATACCTATCCACAGTTTCACCTTCACAAACCTACCTTACACCCAACATAATAAAATTATAAAGGTAAATACTGTAATGTATAGAAATAAATAAAATAAATTATGTTCACTAAATAATTTATTAAACGTCAGTGAAAAACTATTATTGGTTAAAAATTAACACTTATTTTGTCATACATTATAAACAATTGTAAAACTGTTTGTTTTCCAAATAAAATAAAATAAAAATAAAAGGCTTGCCGTGTAATTTCTGTTTCGTTGATTTTTAAAAAATTATCAATATCCGAAGTGATCCTATTGACAAGTTAGTCCTGCGGGAGATAAAACAAAGTCCGTGCTGTCGGTGACAGATACGACCATCGGTAATATAGCTATACTATCATGGCTGATGTAATTTTTATAACCTTCTCTTTAATTATATCTACCTACCATCAAGTAGAATCACCTCGCTATCCTCCTCCAACCCCTGTCCAGGACGCCTTGCAAGTATCTCATTAATAAATTTTAAAATTAGGAAATTAATACAATTTTGAAATTGCAAGTATACGTATTGGAAAATTGATGTTAACCCTTTTAAAACAAATGCATCGCATCGAAATATGTATTAAAAGTGATAAAACGTTATTGAAGGGTTTCGATTCAAATATGTAGATATGTAACTAACAGGAACACAAGTCTGTATCGTTAAAAAAATATCCTTAAAAATAATCCTTAATCATCCTTAAAAATAATCCTTAATCATCCTTAAAAAAATTAATTATCCTAATTATCTATACTAATATTATAAAGAGGAAGGATTTGATTGTTTGTTTGTTTGTTTGTTTGTTTGTTTGTTTGTTTGTTTGTTTGTTTGCATCGAATAGGCTCCGAAACTACTGAACCGATTTGAAAAATTCTTTCACTGTTGGGAAGCTACACTATTCCCGGGTAACATAGGCTATATTCTATCTAAAAAAAAATTAGGGATCTTTACTAAAACTACAATAGTGTAACCCAAGGTGTAAAAAAAATTACCGAAAATATTCTTTAAATCACGTGCGCTGCAAAAACTATTGATGATAGAATAAAATAATGTACTACAACTTTGTAGAACACATCATTATCTACAAAAAATGTCGCGACAGCATATGTCTAACTATTATAGTTATGCCACAATAAGTGTTCTTTTATTTAAAAAATTTAATTGAAATGCCGCCGCTAGAAAAGACTCTTTATTTGTATCTTGATATTAATTCTTATCAATATAAATTATTTTATATTCGAGACTGCTTCAATGTCTTTATATAACTTTTTGAATTATTCAATTCGGACATCCCATTCAAAAGATATCACGAGTTTAAAAATGTAAGTATTATACAATGTTAGCGTCACTGGGGTACGGGCCGTACGGAAGGACACCAACAAACAATCAAATCTTTCCTATCTTATATATAAAAATCAAAAATTGTTTGTTCGTATTTTATACGCTGTCATACCGTTCATCCGATTGCGATGAAACTTTGGTGATTTGTTGTGCGCACGCCCGCAAAGGATATAGGCTATTTATAATGGTAAGTTCTGGCGTTATTGAATTTGTATTAATGAAAATGTGCGTATTTCATATATTTTAGTGGCAAGGAGGAAAGGCAGGGGGGAGGAGAACGGGGGAGGTGGGGTACGTGGGTGGGAAGACGAGGGATGGGAAGGCGGGGAAGGTAGAAGGGAAACGCGAAAGGGGAAGGGGACTCGGGAGGTGAACGGGGACGCACGGGAAAGGACATTCAAGGAGAATCAATTGATTTCTTTGCATTGCAACGCAAGCCGTGTTTTGTGCTTTGAGTTTTAGCTTTAAGCTTTAAAATTTAAGCTTTGATTCTTGAGCTTTAAGCTTTGAACTTTATGCATTCAACGTTAAGCTTTACGTGTTGAGCTTTAAGCCTTGAACTTTAAGATTTGATATTGAATTTTGAGTATTGAGCTTTGTGCTTTGAGATTTGTGTTTTGAGCTTTAACTTTGAGCTTTGAGCTTTAAGCTTTGTGCTTTGAGATTTGTGTTTTGAGCTTTAACTTTGAGCTTTATTTTTAAGCTTTGTGCTTTGAGTTTTAAGCTTTAAGCTTTGAACTCAAGTTTAGAGCTTTGATATTAAGCTTAAACTTTGGCCTTTAAACTTTGAATTTTTGCTTTAAGCTTGAGATTTAAGATTGAGCTTTAAGCTTTGAGTTTAATATTTGGGCTTTATGCATTCGGCTTTAAGCTTTGAGCTTTGCGCAAAGCATAAAGCTTAGCGCTAAAAGCTTAAAGCTTAAAACTTAAGGCTTAAAGCTCAAAGCTCAAAGCTTGAAATTCAATGCTTTAAGCTCAAGGCTTTAATCCCAAAGCTTAAAGCTCAAAACTTGAAGCTCAAAGCTTGAAGCTCAAGGATTTAATCTCAAAAATTAAAGCTCTAAACTTAAATTCAAAGTTTAAAGCTGAAAGCTTGAAGCTCAAAGCTTTAAGCTCAAGGCTTTAATCACAAAACTTAAAGCCCAAAGCTTTAAACTCAAAGCTTAAAGCTCAAAACTTAAAGCTTAAAGCTCAAGACTTTAATCTCAAAGCTTAAAGCTCTAAACTTACATTCAATGCTTAAAACTGAAAGCTTAAATCTCAAGCTTAAAGCTCAAAACTTCAAGCTCAAAGCTTGAATATTAAAGATTAAAGCTCAAAGCTTAAGGTTAAAGCTCAAAGTTTAACCCTTCAAAAATTTTAAAGCTCAAAGCTTGAAGCTCAAAGCTTAAAGCTCAAAGCTTAACCCTTCAAAAATTTGGCGTATTTTGTCAAAAGGTAAAAATGTTTCGATATATTTTTTTTTTTTTTTTTTTACATGAAATACCGCACAAGAGTCCCAACTGCTCCCGTCTGAAGCCAGTGAGACTATGGCATCCCCAATTGGGGTATGTTGTGAGGCTGAAGGTAGTGGGGGGGGGGGGGGGGGGAAGGAGATAGGGAAGAGGTAGGTGGGGAAGTACCTGGCTATTCAGATCTGGTCACTAAACACGGCTAAAGCCATTTCAAGCAACGTTTCAATTCTGAATGGTGGTCTTACACCGGGGCGATACTATTAGTATCTTCCACTCTGATACTATTAGTATCTTCCAATCGATATATATCGATTTCGCAATAAAAATTCAAATAAATGGAATATTTGTAAACGTATCGAAAAACTAAATAGATACTGGTTTTGAAAGGTGAAATACGCTTAAATAAATGGTATTATTAGAAATTACAAAAACATTTTTTAAATACAATTTTTTTTAATGTAAACTTTAAAAAAATTTAAAAATACTCAACTGACATTTTTGATATTAAAATTACTGATCTATAGAAAATGTGTTTGTTTCTGTCTATGTTTGTGAGATGTTTTGCGTTGCTAAACCGTTCATCCGATTGCAATGAAACTTTGGGGATTTGATGTGCGCATTCCCGCGATGGTTTATATACGTGTAAAGTGAGTTCTGGCATCATCTGGGACGAATGGGAAAGGGTAAGTAGAGCGATTTTTTTTCTTTATTAAGTGGCATAGCATATGCCGGGAACTCGCTATTGTATTTAAATGCCTGTGTCAGAATTTGGTAAATTGAATTATGTAATAGAAAGTACCTACCCTAAAATTCTAAATCTATACTAATATTATGAATGCGAAACTGTGTGTGTTTGTTTGTTACGCTTTCACGCATAAACTAATAAACCGATCTTAGAATTTTTTTCACCAATAGAAAGCTACATTATACGCGAGTAATATAGGCTATATATAATGGTAAGTTCTGGCGTTACGAAATTATAAATATTAAAATATTATATTTATTTTACGTTTTCTGTCGAAAAAGGCGGGTTATTTTTTTTTTTTTTTTACAGTTATTTTTTTTTTTTTTTTACAATACCGCACAAGAGTCCCAACTGCTCCCGTGTGGAGCCAGTGAGACTATGGCATCCCCAATCGGGGTATGTTGTGAGGCTGAAGGTAGTGGGGAGGGGAAGGAGATAGGGAAGAGGAAGGTGGGGAAGTACCTGGCTATTCAGATCTGGTCACTAAACACGGCTAAAGCCATTTCAAGCAACGTTTCAATTCTGAATGGTGGTCTTACACCAGGGCGATACTGATAGTATCTTCCACTCTGGAACGTGCCGCAAATATACTATTTATTTTAAATGAATAAATTGTGAAATAACACAAATGAATCAAATAAAATTTATTTGCGCACGCCGGGTTCGAACCCGCGACCTTCGGATTGTGAGTCGAGAGTCTTGCCTCGGGACCACGGAGGCCGGCAGTTATTGCTAACGTCAGAAGAAAAGCAAAACAAATCGTTGCCGTGAAAACCATATTGATATATATTTTTTAAATCAGTAATCGTAGTTAATATTTATCTCTAAAAAATGAATCGCCGAAATGTATTTACGCGCATGACTTCCGAACAACGGCACCAAATTGGATTTTACTACTGGTGAGCTCTGGCATTATGAAATATGCAAAAGGTGGCATGCGAGCTCTTTGAAAACTGAATGTACCGGGAAAGAATGTATGAAATGCGGGAGGGGGACTCGGGCAATTTTCATCCATAAAATATTACCTGATACTTTTTTATCGCGGTAGATAAGCAATTAATTTCCCCCGTATATGAAGCCGCCGCATCCCGAATTTCTACCGATTACATCGCTTAAACATTTGAAGTTTTAAGGGGGTATTCTAGTCTAGAAAAAATAAAAAACATTTTTTTTCTTCATATTTCCAAAGTTTAAATATTCAAAAATATCTCCTTAAAAGGATTTTTCGAAATTCGCATTATTTTAAAAGTTATAACCATTTTAATGTCGCGGTTTAGACGGAATCTAACCAAAATCTGAATAGAACAAAATTTTAAATCCATTTTTCTCCAAACCACTTTTTTCGAGGCGATTGACACGATATCTCAAGTTCTACTAAACCAATTTACTTGAAAATTTGTGTGAGCCTTCTCTATACATTCCTCTATGGCGGGAACTAGAACTATAACAAAATTTCAATTTTTACTATTTTAAAAAAATTTGGAAAGTCAAAAAAACTGGTACAAAAACGTATTTTTTATTTCAGACAGCCGCCATTTTGCGAAATTTTTTTGTTAAACTTTTCCTTAGTTCGGGCCATAGCCACATTTATTCAGATTAAGAATTATTTTTTTAGATTACTGGGAGGGTTGCAATCGTGTCAACCAGGGCGCGCCATTATTTTGAGACCCCCCACCCCAACACCCTGTAACTTTCTGAATTTTTAATTTTTTAGTTTGACTCTTTTTTTTAATGGATTCTTTAATGTTTAATTAATATTTCATCAAATAGAAGTTGGTAAAAATATTATTGTTTATTTTTTGTTGCACCTGAAAATACACCTACAATTCATGCCTCTAGACTAGAATACCCCCTTAAGGGGATCCAACAGTCCAGGGAAAAATCGACTTCGGAATTTACGCCTTTTGTGGGAGGAGTTTAAAATATATGAGAAAAAGCTTTTGGAATGGTCGAAAAAGGTATTTGAGAGTTTTTTTTACAGGTTGATTTCGTAAAGGCCTAAAAAAAACATTAACTCCTTTTTTACACAATGTTTATTGTAATAACAAGGAAATTTAAAATTGATTTCACGAAACCGAGCGACGTGGAGTCAGACGTCTGTTCCCTGCTCCGACCAGGGCGGTTCTGAAAGAAAGTAGGGTGTGGCAAGCCAGTAGTTCTTCGGTGAACGACATAAGGGTCACCTTGAAAATCCTAATTCGTCGGCTGCCGGCCGTATTGTAAAATAACAACGCAAAAAATCATATTTTATTTTATTTTGTGAATATAGGGCTTAAATATCAATTTATTTTGCGATTATCATAAAAGAAACTAAATTTGCTACAATAAACAATAAAACAATATCCGAAAAGATGTTCATAAGTAGGAGAGTTTGCACTTGAAAGTGTTTTTTTATAGACATTTTTGCTCAAATTTTAACTTTTCAATATTAGTGCGCTCTCTCTAACAGTCATATTTACATATCTCTCCATCTTCTTCTTTTTGAGAGGGTATACGGCGCCTGTTCTTACATAAATATAAAAGAGCACATCGTCTATACCTTCATATTCGTTGTAGTTAAACACGAACAAAAATAAATAAACGCCAGAAAGGCATTACTGTGAGCGAGAAACATTAAAAATTTATACGAATTGGCCGTTTTTAAAACACGACTTTTGTTGAAAATTCTTGGCAATATTGTGGGTCAAGTTTCAGCCTGAAAAAGCAAAAAGTCAGACTAATACTTGATAAACATTACATATTTTTAAGACGATTATTACTTACATCACGATTTCTAAAATATTTAGTGAGTTCAAAGGGAAGGTTCATCTCAATACGGAGCTAAAGATTTGTTAAGAATGGGGATGTATTTGTTCTGGGCAAGACACGAAGAAGGGGGGTTGTGTGAGTGGGGGGTGGTGGGTGGTCGTGTGGAGCATTATTCTTACCCCCTGGGTCTGTATGTAATACATCAGGCTAGCAGGCTACCAAGCGGCCATATGAGCACGGAGGAGACGTGCTATTCCTTTATTAAGTCTACACGGGGAGGCACACGTGTTCGGGGAACTTAGATTGGAGATGGACACCAGGACTAGGGATGGGACGTTTTGATCGGCATTTTTCTTAATCGAGATAAAGAAAAAATACAACAATTCTAAAAGGTACTTCTAATGTCTAACTTGGTAATTCTAATGCGGTGACAAATGCCTGTGGTAGAATAGCGCCGTACTTTTTTTTATTTCTTTTGTATATTCAATAATATTATTATTCAATTTATAAAAACAGTTTATTTATAAACAAGTTCTGCTAGGTAATTATTATTACACGTGACAGCTGTTTCGCCTTCTGAAGGCGTTATCAAACTGTTGTTAATGTTTTTTTGTTTTGTTGGTAATGACAGTTTGATAATGCCTTCAGAAGTCGAAACAGCTGACACGTGTAATAATAATTACCTAGCAGAACTTGTTTATAAATAAACTGTTTTTATAAATTGAATAATAATATTATTGAATATATTGTTGAAAGTGGTTTTTGAGCGTCGGGATTACCAATGTTGAAAAAATTGGTTCCAGAGGCTGAAGAGCTGGTGGAGGATGTTTGACCTGTGCTCCGTCTTCTCATCAGACGTGTATATTAATACTTAAGGTGAAGCCATAGTAAATAATGCAAAATCACACAAAATCATGTGTTTTTGTTTTGAAAATTTGATCGCTTAGAAATATTATAGATGCTTCAATTAAATAATGCGTGTAGAACATATCTTGGCTCTTAAAAATATCGGTCATTTTTTTATGTCTTTTAATAAGCCTAGAAAAAAATAAAGTATTAGGTCTATAAAAAAACACTTTCAAGTGCAAACTCTCCTACTTATAAACCTCTTTTTGGAAATGGTTATATTGTTTACTGTAGCAAATTTAGTTTCTGTTATGATAATCGCAAAAAAAAAAGATTTTTACGCCCGATATTCACAAAATAAAATAAAATATGCATATTTGCGTTGTTATATCACAATACGGCTGGCAGCCGACGAATGTGGATTTTCAAAGTGACTTCTATGTCGTTCACCGAAGGACTACTGGCTTGCCACACCCCACTTCCATTCAGAAACGCCCTGGCCGGAGCAGGGAACAGACGTATGACTCCACGTCGCTCGGTTCCGTGAAATTAATTTTAAATTTCCTTGTTGTTACAATAAACAATGTGTAAAAAAGGAGTTAATGTTTTTTTTAGGTCTTTACGAAATCAACCTGTAAAAAAAATTCTCAAATACCTTTTTCAACCGTTCCAAAAGCTTTTTCTCAAATATTTTTAAACTCCTCCCACAATGGGCGTGAATTCTGACTTCGATTTTTCCCTGGACTATTGGATCCCCTTAACCATGAGGAATAGTCAGGCTCCTGGGGGTCGCGGTACTTTCAGGCCGCGATCCTGTGTTCGAAGATTATACTGGATGATGATTGATAACACTGTACTCTTATTTGAGTGATTTAACATTTATTTAAGATTTTAATAATTTACACAATTAGTGTTCACGTATGAAACGGGTAGAGAGGTACAAAACGCGAACGGGCGGTTGAATCGAGTGCTCGGAACGGAATAATCTGCTCGGTAATTCTCGGAGCGGTCCAGAGGTATTTTCGGAGAGGTGGCGGTGATGCCACACGTAAAAATGAATGTAAGTGATGCCCGTAATATAAAAGGAAAAAAAAAAATGGAGTTCTACAAATTAAACTTGATAGCAATAAATAAAAGCGCCGTACTTGTGAAGAACAACTCTTTCAAAGAATATTGAGGCTAAAATTTATTTTAAATTGCTGATTATATTTTACTACATATTTGTGGAGTAGAACTTATTTCAATCATGATAAGTAGAAATGTAAAGAAAATTGTGATTTATTGTGTGAGTAGGTACCTACCTACAAGATTATTATTCCGTAATTAAATATTTATTCAAAAGTTTAACGATGTTCACAAACACAATCGATAAAAATCGAGAAAATTTTAGTAGTATAAATGTAAGAAAAGCTCCTACCACAAACTTCGCTTATTTGGGACAGCCATTTTTTGGGACAAAATGATCGGGCACGATGTGTACCAATTAAGCAGAATCGACTGTATTCTAGCTATCAAATAGCTGCGTAAGGTGAAGATTGCTCCGATAATAGCCATCTTCCGTTAGGAGAAGTCATCAGAAGAAGAAGAAATGTTTTGTGTAAATAAAAATAATAATAAAATAAGGATAGTGCGATTTTTTTTCTCGTTTTCTTCTAAATATCGATTGGTGGTTGGTCCACTCCCTAGCCCATCCAATAAAGCAGGCCCGGAGCCGGGCGCAGTCCACACTCCTTACATTCCTCCTCGTGATTAAATGACCCCGTTGACCGTGTTACGACACGCCTTTTATTGCCGGCCCGCCGGATTGCCCGTGGATTGCCCGGATTGTCCGGCCGGCGAGGGCAGGGCCGGACAAGTCCAATTAACTGCCTCGAGGCTGTGTGCCGGGGTGTTTGATACCGTGGATGGAGCCAAATATTTTAGAATAAAATCATTTTTAAAAATAAAATTATTCACAATTTTTTTATTAGTTTGAAGAACTCGATTTTTTAATTCCATAGGCATCTCGTTGGCAGCCTTAGACAATGTTAGGAAAACAACACCGGAGGAGGAGGTGTGAGAAGGGGTTAGGCGTTATGGACGGTTTGGGCGGTTTCAGCGTTATGACCCGTTCGCATTGGTAGAGTATTTTAGTCGAGTGGAGAGTACAGTAGTAACTAAACTCGTTCGAACACCATAATTTTAGTAGTGGGTTAGTTAGCTCTTTAGTCGATTCAATCCATTTCGTTCTAATTTTTCGGCGAGTAGCGATCCCCTCCAAGCGTCCCTGCGCACTAACATGCGCAAACCCGCCGTTTAGCAGAGTTCATTTGTAGACGTGCGGAAATATCGTGGCATTGGAGCGAAGATGCAACCCTAAAATTATTTATTAATGCTGCTATTAATCTCTTTTCATGTCTATAGTTTATTTATTTTCATTTTACTAATTTATTATTCCACCTCTTCTAAAATATCACCTCTTCTAAGCATTACAATATGCTTAATTAGCGTATTTACTTTGCGTTGTAGCAGCCCGTCAATCGCCGTCATCTTGCAACGGGCGGCGGGGACAAATGTGCTCTACTTGAAAGTAATGCGAACGATTTTCGGCGAGTCAAGTGGCGAGTTACTCGCCATTCGACTTAACTACTGGCTTAGTCTGAACAAGTAGTGACTTAGTCTTTAGGGGTTATGGACGGAGTTGTCGAAGTGAGTTAAGATGAAGCCATGCGTAATAATGTAAAATCATACAAAATCATGTATTTTTGTTTTGAAAATTTGATGGCTTAGAAGTATTATAGATGCTTCAATTAAATACTGCGTATGGAACATATCTTGGCTCTTAAAAGCATTGGTCATTTTTTTATGTCTTTTAATAAGCCTAGAAAAAAATAAAGTATTAGGTCTATAAAAAAACACTTTCAAGTGCAAACTCTCCTACTTATAAACCTCTTTTCGGAAATGGTTATATTGTTTACTGTAGCAAATTTAGTTTCTGTTATGATAATCGCAAAAAAAAAAGATTTTTACGCCCGATATTCACAAAATAAAATAAAATATGCATATTCGCGTTGTTATTTCATTATACGGCCGGCAGTCGACGAATTTGGATTTTCAAAATGACCCTTATGTCGTCTACCCAAGGACTACTGGCTTGCCACACCCCACTTTCTTTCATTACCGCCCCGAACGGAGTGGGGAACAGACGTATAGGCTCCACGTCGTTTGGTTCCGTGAAATCAATTTTAAATTTGCGTTTTATTAGTATAAACAATGGGTAAAAAAGGAGTTAATGTTTTTTACAGGCCTCGTTTCGGTTCCGTGAAATCAATTTTAAATTTCCTTGTTATTACAATAAACAATTCGTAAAAAAGGGTTTATGTTTTTTACAGGCCTTTACGAAATCAACATGTAAAAAAATTTTCTTAAATACCTTTTCCAACCTTTCCAAAAGCTTTTTCTCAAGTATTTTTAAACTCCTACCACAAAAGGGCGTGAATTCTGATTTAGATTTTTCACTGGACTATTGGCTCACCTTAAGATAACACAATACCTTAAAATATAGTCAGAATCTTAACGACTAAGTAAAGAAGGCGCGTACACAAAACGCGACGCGCGACCCCGGTGATGAGATGGACCTACTGTCGAATACATCCTAGCAAACACTCTTAAATAATTTGGGAATCTTAACGATGTAAATGAAGAAAGCGTGTACACAAATATAGAACCAAGCGACACGGAGTCTAGGACGTCAATTTCCCTTTGCAGGCGGGGCGGAACTGATACGAAATAGATTTGCCAAGTGCATGGTTCTTGCCCCGATGGCATAAGGTTCACTTTAAAAATCCAAGTTCGTAGAGTGCGGGCCGTATTGATTGATGTCCAAAATAAGAACGAGAAAATGCATAAGTACTTCATTTTATTTTGTGAAGTTCGGGCGTAAATATATATTTTTAGCGATTATTGTTAAAGAAACTGAATTTGCTACATTAAACAATAAAACCGTATCCGAAAGGGGGTTTTTTAAGTAGGAGAGTTTACAATTGAAAGAGTTTTTTTATAGACCTAATATTAAATTTTTTTCTAGGCTTTTGTTTAGACTTATTAACAATTTACCGATATATTTAAGGGCCAAGATATGTTCCACACGCAGTATTTAATTGAGGCATCTATAATACTTTTAAGCGATCAAATTTTCAAAAAAAATATTCATGATTTTGTATGATTTTGAATTATTTCGCACGGCTTCATCTTAATTAATTAAATAGGTGAAATTATTCACCTCTTTTCATGGTTTTTTGTTTATTCAACCCAGAGCATCAAAGATCCATGACTAGATGTACAAGGAGCTATGGTTGACCACAAAAGACAGATGAATGTAGTAAAACATTTGTGTAATAATGAAATCTGCGATGAAAGAGAGGCGATAAAAGTTTATTGAGCCGATGCTCTGCAGGCTGCGCTAGAGGAGACGTAATCTTTACTTGGTGGACCCCTCTCGAAACGAACAAGATTAATTATTAAAGCTTTTTGCTTTTCAGGAAAAAATAAAACTTATTATAGAATACTAACATTTTCTATCATATTCACATTGTTTTGCTTGTCTGAATGAGCCAAATATTTTCTCAATTTTTACTCCTGCTCCACTGTTGTATTATACCATAAAATATGTAAAAGCCTTTATTGGCGTACATTATAAGGAAAAAAACATAATATCACATAATAATAATCATATAAAAAGATTGTAGAACCATTTTAATTATTTGATAATAATTTTATTTCCACTATTTTCACTACTTTGCTAAATTCAGGTATTGAAGTTTTAGTGATTTATTAATGTATAATATTTTTTTAATTTACATTTTATTTTAGGTTACCGTAATACGTTCTAAAAATATTTAGTTTGTCATGTTTAAAAAATATTATTTAGGTGTGCCTAACAACTTTTGATTTTTTTTTACAGTAGATAGTTAGATAAAAAAAAAACTCAAGACCTTTATCATCTTTGGGATGTGTAGGGATTTTTTTATGGAAAGAAAGGGGACGAAGTTCTGGGAAGGAAAAGGGTATAAGGAGTGGGTAGGAACTTGGGGTCGATGTGTCCAGGAGTTACGGATGTATGAATCCATCCCTTCCTCCAACCAGCCACAACTGCCGCAAAGAGTCGGACAAACCTCCCCATGAACCCGGGCACCCCCGCTAAGCCACCAAACATAATATGTAAGTGTATTCTGTTTGTATTTTGTTCTGTGTGAAAGCCCATAAAGTTGACATCGGGCGTAAAATCAAAAAAATAAGTTTTGATAATAAATTTCAATACCTACTGAACAAATATGGAAATTTGTGAATTCGAATTCTGTCGGAATTTCTATAAGTGTTCGTTATAGAAATAAAATGTTTGCAACATAACAATTTATTTTTACATTTACCTAATTAACTACCTTCTCTTATCACTCATTGTTACAGTTTTTTCTAAGCTTTTATGTAATTTTTAATTTTCAGTATATACACATAGTATCCTGATGAAGATGACCATTGTTTCTGAAATCTTGTTATATAGCTTATCATTAAATCACATTATCACACATAACCTTCACTTAGGAGAGGAGAGCGAAGATTAGATACTTACTATAGATTTAGAAAATTTTAAGCCGCTTATATAAAGTTTTTTTTGCTGATGCATTAATTAAAAAATATACATATCTACCAATTTTATTAAATTCAGTACGATTAAAATCGAAGATTTTTTTATGAAATATGAGAAAGTTTTTTTTTTAATTCAAACAAGGTTTAAATTTTAATATTAGACATAAAGTCATTTTCCCGGCGTTGCACCGGCGCGGTGCCAAAGGGATAAATTACGCTAACTTATATAAAAATTATTCTTATAAATAATATGTCAGAACTTTGAATGTGATGCCAAACGTCCAAACATATTTAACCCCGATGGGAAAATTAATTTTACCCCTTTGTATAGGCAACATGGCCTGTCCAGGCCATATAAGATGTGTGGCCTATCAAACTAGTTTTAGGTAAAGGCAGAGTGTGGCAAGTTTTTATGAACTTGTCAATATGTTGGATATATGTGCTATTGGCGTTGGCTGCACCTCAAATAATTCATTCCATAAGATATTCGCGGTTTCGCGTAATGGTCTTCAGACTCGTAAGCAAAAGAGACACACATCACTACCACTAGCAACTGGCAAATTAGCCGCTATCTTGATAGCCCCCTCAACAACTGCTGGTAAATCAATATTCTCTTCAACCTTCAATTCAAATTCAATATCAGACGCCTCTTCTTCATCAGGAACATAATCAACATTATTGTCATGTCCCTAGTACGGATCCGCCGCCAAATATTCGACCAATATTGACTCATGCTCGAGAATTTGTACACATGTCATGCGATTAAGATGTCTAGCGAAAATCCGTCTAAAGATGCCATTTCGAAAAAAATGTCAAAAACGATCAAAATATCAAAAAAGTTAAAGAAAAACAAACAAATATCAAAAAAATACAAAAAAAAATTCTTCTTTACGTCCTTCGCAAAAAACGACTGATTTATGCAAAAGCCAAACCAAACATGTTCGAACGTGTTTTGTGTCGAGACAAAGAACATTCCAAAGAAAAATATAAAATGCGATGTGGCCTGTCTAGGCCATGTGGTACGGTAGATGAATTTTCTATATATATATTTTTATTTACCCAACTAACGGAAACTCATTGGCAATAGCACCATACGAGTTCACCGAGCTGTATATATTGTAAACGGAAAAAAAAAACCTTTGAAAATCAAAATGGCTTGTCTAAGCCCTGTTGGCCATCAGAGGGTTAAGTAATGAGTACGCACATTAAAATAGAAATTAGATTCTCAATCTTATTATTATTTAACAATACCTCTTTTAACGAATCCCTTCGCACAGAATCTAACACCTAAACCTAACCCCTTCAATGAATAGGTGTGGCTGCTATTATTTATGTGTTTTTATTTACCTCTGTTTTGCGGTTTGTTTGATTTGTTGGATTGTGTCTCGCAGACAACAGTGTCATTACAAAGCCGAACAAAGGAGAAGAGTGTTTTATGCCCATTGTGAAGGCGCCAGAAAGACACAGAAAGACAGAAAGACATAAAGACAGAAAGAAAGTTTCCAAATCCAAGATCCAAGTCTCGTTACCTCTCCAAAGCTCTGCCCGAGCTTTTTGTCAATATTGAACTTATCGACTTGGTTTCATACGTTTGTAATAAGAAAGAAGACAAATGAACCACGGTGTTTATAAATTGAAACAATAAAACATGAAGTTTTTTGGAGTATGTGTAACGATTATAATTTTAAAAATTCCTATTTTGTAATTGCTAATTCTTGATGGAATTCAATTTTCGTATTGCTGTTGTTATCTGTTTGCCGTTCTTCTGTAATATTACGTTTTTATTAAGAAAAAAATACCAATCCAGGATACAGATAGTAATTAAATTAGACCGTATTACAAAACATTTATTGGATAATTCGCCCGCGTCATAACTATCTTTCACAGCTTAACTAACATAATGGTTTTTACGGTTCCATGCCAACTGAGAATAATGTCAACTCAACACCTCCTTGAAAAGTCATTAAAAGCTATGAAAAAAATAATTTTAAATTAGCCGATAACCCTAACCTAACGTAACCTATTTAACCAATTTTTTATTTATTTTTTACCACTCCAAATGACTTATCTGAGAAGGTTCTGAGTTTGTTTCATTCCGAGTTGTCCGGTCACCGCTTTTTACTACATATTCAATCGTAATGTTTGTTGTCATTTGCCTTGATCTGCAATTGGAGGCGAAGGTAGTACCCAAAGACCCTTAGGATTCTTAGCTTTGAGTGTATGAGAGCAGTTCCAATAAGTTTTTCCGAACTGCATCAGGGTATTTTTTATACAATAAGATAACTGGCAGTTGGGTACGTACACTGGTGTACAGCCAGAGTTATTACGTATTACACCATATCTAATTGTTTCAGAAAAAATACAAATAATACTGAGAAAAACATGACAGTAAGTATCTAGTACGTACTCCTACGTATACCACCTACTCACGGAAAAGAGTTATTTTATAATAGTGTATAGATATTATGTAAGGACATAATATCTTGTACATTAATACATGGGGTAAGGTTTGTCTAGGTCTTGGAGGCGGATGAGCAAGACACACTGAACCCAAGATTCCTACCCACCCTTTAAACCATTTTCCTTCCCAGAACTCTCCTCCACTTCCTTAAAAAAAAAACCCACACAGCATCTCCAAAGATGACATAGGCCCCGAGGGAAATTATTTTCCTCAGGGCCTCCTGTGTGGAGCCCATGTAAAAAAAAATTAAGGAAGCAAAATTATACGGCAGTGGGTATTCTAATTAGAAGCATGAATTGTAGGTATTTTTTCAGGTGCAATAAAAAAAACCAAAATATTTTTACAAGCCATTATTTTACCAATTATTGATTAAACATTAAAGAATACATAAAAAAAAATCAAACGAAAAAATTCAAAATATAAAAAGTTACAGGGTGTTGGTTGAAGTGGGGGGTTTAAAAAAATGGACCTGGTTGACACAGGGCCCTGGTTGACACGATTGCAACTCTCCTAGTAATCTAAAAAAAAAATATAAATATAAATATTTCTTAATCCAAACAAATGCCGCTATGGCCCGAAATAAGAAGAAGTCAAAAGAATTATTTTTCGCAAAATGGCGGCCAACTGAAATAAAAAAAGACATTGTTTTACCAGTTTTTTTGTCTTCCCAAATTTTTGAATATTTAAACTTTGGAAATATGAAGAAAAAAATTTTTTTTTTCTAGGCTATAACTACCTTAAGGAAACTATATACCTACTTCTAAGAAGGTACCTGAGTATAAATTGCTATGATAAAAAAATAGTTAATGCAAAATAACAACATTTCAATGGATGCGTGAGGAGAAATGCGTAACTCAAAACAATTATGTTTTAAAGTTGTTATTATTGCAAGTTACAATTAAGTACATTCTAGCGGAAATTACTCAAATTGATTATAATGATAACATAATAATACAGTATATTCCAGAAGGTATGCAGAGGTAGCGCAATGCAATATATTGAATAAATAACAAATAATAAGAAAAATAAATTAGACAAAATAACAATACTTACATAAAATAAAAACAGAAAAGAAAAAAAAATGCGGAAAAGACGTGAAAAATGTTAAACATTTAAATGTATGCTAACAGCCATTTATTGAGGATGTTTGACTGTCTCCCGTCTCCAGAGGGCCATCTCGGGGGACTTCATCCAGGCAATCGTGGCAGGGATGTTATCACTACGATCAAGTTATTCGATTGATGTAGTCTGCGCCATTCCCATGCGGTGGCGGAGAAGTACTCTGAAAGAGTGCACTCGTCCCTTCCGGAACATTTCCGTAGCGCTGCAGAGCCTCGGTAGGCGGAACGGATGGCGATAGTAATCTAGCTACAGTTCGGATTTATAAAGGGATTGGCAGAATGCGTTGAATAGTATTCTTTTGCAGTTTGTACTGAAAAAATGAAAACGCCTTGAAAGCATTCCTGCTCTAACGGATATCGCTTTTCTCTATCTTTAAAGTCTCTGCGATAATATGTACCAGGTAATTGACGCTACGACTAACGTCCATTCACTTAAGCGTGTTTGCTTGAGTTCGTTTAATACTTGAAAGCCATAACGCTTGGTTTGGATGTACATATTGCATACAAGGTTGTGATTTTAAAACTATTAAATTTAAATAGGAAATGACGAAGCAAAACAAACCAAAAACTTATTAGGTACCTAATAAAATATTTATGACAATTATTTGGACTTGATGAGAACCGGTAGGTAATGAAAGAATTATATTTTAGAAATCCATTGGTTGATACTAATGGCCACCGTCTTTCATAAAGTGTTAAAACTATGACGATTTTTGTATCACCCGGTACTGACAGAATCCGTCATCAGCCTCCTGGTCTGGTGTTTCTGAGCATTTGTACCATCGCGTCGGCCGGGACAATGCCAAATCAAATACTGCCGCATATTTTCGGAGAGGCTCGTGGTGCTAAATAAATTAACAATGTTTCGAGAGGAGTAAGTCTTTGTTGAAATATTGTTAAAAATAATAAGATGTTGCATATTACAAGGTTTAGTTTTTGACGTGATAACATCTTATAAATCGATGAATGCCGACTGCACGCACGAAAAAGCATGACTCATTGTCACGTTCCGCCTGAGCCGAGCGTACAAGCGAAAACGCGGAACTAGCGTTCGGCCTAAGCGTTTGGCTAATGACGCATCTATCTTTCTTTCACTCCATCTTATTATATGACGTTATCACGTAAAATTATCATCCGTAAACCGACTTTACAGACAACCAATTTTTTCGGAATAATAAGTTTTTAACGTTCCCGTACCTACCCAAGTTGGCAACTTACATTAGGTACCATATTAGTTTTGTTATTATTGTTATTATTGTTATTTTTTTATCTTCTTAAGTTTGCCAGTTTTGAATTTTAGCCACCAGAAAAATTTTAGGTTTGTTTTACGAAATAATTTTTAACGAAGTATTTCAAACGTAATAATTAAAAAATATATAACAGACAGACAGATCATTAGCGCAGACCCGTGAAAAATCATGAGATTTTATAGTTGTAGGATCTTTGAAACTGATAGTTAATGTGAAGTTTACATACATCAAAGTAAGAACAATTGCAATGCAGAACGATCGTGAAACAAATATTCTCCTAAAAAAGAATTACAAGAAAAAAAAATCAGAGTCGATGAAAGATAAGCGTTTGATGTGTAGATAGAAGCAAGGCGACTGCAGTAGAATGGGTGAACGATGTTTGTAGTTGCAAACACATTGGCTGCGAAAATCAATGGACTATAATAAAAAAATAGAGGTTTTGAAAATGACACAACTATGGGAAAAGCTTGGTGAATATTGGACACTGAGAAGGAATCTGACTTACCTTAATTTCACACAGCAATGTATTGTGACATTCTATGAGACTACGGCAACGAGGGATCACGTGGTTGAGCACTGCACAAGTTTCTGTAAGAATCGATATTAAAGTGGCCGAGATTTCACAGGGGGTGATAATTGTAGGGGGTAACTTCAATAGACTGACTGATTGTTACTTGGAGTTATTGTTCCAAAATGTCACAGGTTGGTAATATTGGCATATATTGTCAGATAGGATAGGTATGGAAAATAGGTTGGATGGAGGAAGGTAGATGTACATAGTTGCATCAGCAATGTTAGCAACACCGATCTGTATATTAAAATTTAAAAAAAATGGTAAAATTCAACCCACAAAAAGTAAAGAGAAAAAACAAAATGTATTTTGGGATTAATGAAATGTATAGTAGGTAATTTCTAGGGAAAGATGAAACATAGATTGTGCAAAATGAATTAGTCGAACAATTATTCCTGTACCAATTTCATTGGTCGAAATGAATTTTACCACATTTGTAACTAAAAACAGTTGGATATGACCACTAATTTCTAGTGTGTCTAAAAACGTACCTATGTATTTTTTAGCGAGAAAAATATGTAGACCTATAAGAATTTCACCTCCTTCGAAAAAAATTATAGATAGGTACCTACCTCTTTAGTGTTTTTGGACATACCTAGATTAAATTTTTAAAATAAAATACTATTGTTGTGTTTCTGACAACGTTTGATTCGGAGGTGCTTTCATGGCCACGTTTGTTGTTTCCATTACATTACTATCGCCCTTGTTTCCATTATATTAGCTAAAAAAAGAAGGTAACAAAACTCTAAAATAGTTAAGTGGATATGATGGCTTAGAAAATGAACACACGAATTTTTATGGTAAACTTAAATAAGAATACAATACAAAAGCAGTTCATCGTATAACATCATACTTATTTGCATCGCGAGCATCCAGTATGGCGTCGGATCAGCGGAAGTGCACCAGTGTCAACAAATATTGACACTACACACAGCCGCAAAAGCGCATGACAAAGCCAGATCCGTTATTGCATTTCACTGAGCCGCCCCCCTTCCGCTTTGCGAAGGCTTCACCCCCCTTCCCACCCACAGAACCCCCCAGCTGAGGCTGTATTCTGAACCTAGAACCTAGATCTATCCACAATTCCGAACCCCCTTTTTACTGGGGTAGGCTTTCATCTTCAAAGATTCCTGACACAAAAGCTAAAAAACCTAAAAAATAAAAGCCTAAAAATTTTCAGCATTGGCAGTGAAATTTTGTTTTCATTAACAATATCAGTAATTAATCAACAATTGCTAACATCACAAAGAAAGCTAATCCTCAAAATGCCCTTGATATTTGACAGTTGACGTCGACTAAAATTAGTCTAATCTAAGGCCACAATCCAATCTCAGAGTTTGGATAGCTAATGTGTATCTAATAAAGCTGTCATCTTCCAGGGTCCCTCGCACGAACGCCATAAAATAAAAAGTTTTTATCAACAATATCGGTAATTACTCAACATTTGCTAGCATGACCGCTGATTGCCCATGATATTTGACGGTTGACATGGGCTAAAACAGACTGATTTACCACGGCGGAGAACGTTGACTGTACCTCATTATTACCCAGAGTTAGTATCTCTTGTACCTACTACCCAATACTACCACTTTTCTACTTAAGCTTAAGCTTTCATCTTTCAGAGTACGTAGCACGAACGCCATAAAATTATCAATATGGGCATGATGTCCGTTTTTTTATCAACAATATTACAAACAACTTCTAGCGCGACATTCACCATTTAAGGTGATCCAATAGTCCAGGAAAAAATCGGAATCGAAATCTCCGCCTCTTTTTGGGCGGGATTTAAAAATACTTGAGAAGACTTGAGAAAAAGCTTTTGGAAACGTTGGAAAAGGTATTTGAGAGTTGTTTTTTACAGGTTGATTTCGTAAAGGCCCGTAAAAAACATTAGCTCCTTTCTTAAGCTTTGTTTTTTGTAATAACAAAGAAATTTAAAATTGATTTCTCGGAACCAAGTGACGCAGAGTCTAGGGATGTCTATTCCCCACACAGAATGCAGGCGGGGCAGAACTAAACAAAATGGGTGGGATAAGCGCATAGTTCTTACGTCAATGGCTTTAAAAATCCAAATTCGTCGAGTGCCGGCCGTCTTGATTGATGTCAAAAATAACAACGCGAAAATGTATATTTTATTTTATTTTGGGAAGTTCAGGCATTAATATCAAGTTTTTGGCTATTATTATAAAAAAAAAACAGAATTTGCAACGTTAAACAATAGAACCACATCCGAAAAGGGGTTTATAAGTAAATTTGCACTTGAAAGTGTTTTTTGTAGACCTAATACTTTATTTTTTCTAGGCTTATAAAAAGACTTGAAAAAAATTATCGATATTTTCTAAGGCAAATATGTGTTCCACTCGCACTATTAAATTGAAGCGTCTATAATATTAGAGGAATATAAAAAATATATATAAATATAAACATACACATACATACACATCCATATAAATACATGTACCTGCACACATGAATATAAATATATATATACATACGTATACATACGCATACACATTCACATACACATACATATATGTACACACATATATAAAGTGTATGTATGTATAATACTTCAAAGCTATCAAATTTTCAAAACAAAAACACAAGATTTTATATGATTTTGCATTATTTCGCTTGGCTTCATCTTAACGAAGTAGAAAGCGCCTACGAAATCGCATTACTGCTACATGCGTAGCGTAAAATATGGTTACGACTTTTGATGATTACGACTTTTGATGATTACGACTTCTACAAGACCTACAAAATCCGAAATTCAATCCAAGATCTTGTCTATAAATTGCGAATCCTAAAATCGTGGTAGGCAGAGAGGATGGACCGCCAAAGAACTAGGTCTCGTCACATACGATTAGCTTCATTCACATTCATTCATCGCCTCAAACATACCCTTCTGTTATTCTTACTCTTGACATGACGCGAATCAAATATTTGGATAACTTGATCGTGCCATGTCTTTCTCGGGAGTCCCCGACTTTTTCGGCCATTCAAACTCATATTATATTATTCTTCGTACTCCTTTTTTGGTTGATTCGCTCTGCATTCCAGCCGTCCCTTTTTTACTTATTGTGCTTTCATCAGCCTTGCATTCGTTGCGAATCTCCACATTTTTCACACGATTATACATAATTTTACCACACATAATACACAGAGATTCAATCTACATTTATCAATCCTCTGTCAGCTCAATGCCTTTTACATCAGGGGCATGAGCATTATTTGAAAACTAAGAATTTACCTAACGCTAAACACAACTAAAAATAACATTGAAGAAGTAGATAGCAATAATAATCTAAACGAAAATATGAAAGAGAGGAAAAGAAAGGTTGGAAAAGGTATTTGAGGGTTGTTTTTTACAGGTTGATTTCGTAAAGGCACAAAACAACATTAACTCCTTTCTTACGCATTGTTTATTGCAATAACAATTAAATTTTAAATTGATTTCACTGAACCAAGCGCCGCAGAGCCTAGGGAATGTTACAAAAAGGGTGTGACATGTGCATAGTTCTTACGTCGATGACATAAGGTTCACTTTAAATATCCAAATTCATAGAGTGCCGGCCGTCTTGATTAATGGAAAAAATAACAACGCAAACATGCAAATTTTATTTTATTTTGTGAAGTTCAGGCATAAATAACAATTGTTTTTGCGATTATTACAAAAAAAACTGAATTTTCCACATTATACAATAAAACGTAGGGACAAAAAAAAACTTATAAACATTATACATTATACTTAAAACTTATAATATTTTGATAAAGCCATTTAAATTGTATTTTGTCGGCTGAAAGAAAAAAAGCTGTTTTGGATTTTTTAAATTTTATATATTTTTTATATTTTGTACCTTACATACTGTGTGGATCTAATTTAATAATGTTTTTACTCTATTTTTGTACAAGTGTCGTTTACGTTATTTTTGTATAAGTGTCTTAAACGGTTGTTTCCCGCACTATTTACAAGTATAATTTATTTCCTAAATATTGTTACGTATATGTAAAAGTTAAGTAGGCGTAAATAAATAAATAAATTATGATGGAAATTAAAAAGATAAAAAAAACACCATTTCATAGCCAAAAAAGATATCTGAGTGGGAGAATTTGCAAGTGTTTTTTTTAATATACCTAATACTGTATTATTTTCTAGGCTTGTAAAAAGACATAAAAAAATGATCGATATTTTGAGGCCAAGATGTGTTTAATTGAAGCATCTGTAATACTTCTAAGCGATCAAATTTGCACATGATTTATGGTGGGACATGATGGAGACAATCTCCAAAAGTTATAAAAATAGAGTTTTTTTAATAAAAAATTTCAAAAAAATACTTTCACAATTCAACTTTTTAACATTTTTATGCCGGTAAGCAACAAATAAAACATCGTAATTAATAAACGTACATCCTCGACGCTTTGCTCCTAAAGTCCCATAATTCCTACCCGCACTAATGGTGTTCCTTTATCCGCCGCACCTTCATCTCCCACTTCTGCCATTTGTGAAAGCGACCCTCAATTTATTAAAGTCATCACATCATGTCGTCGTCATCTTTAAACTTCCTCTTTGCGGGCTGTTGACTGAGAAAGAAGTAGAAAGAAACGACATCAAAGGCTGTTATTAAACTTTTCACAATTTATTCTGTTGAAGAGTTAGCACACACGCGCTCGCCATCTTGTTTCGGAGGCTAAAAGAGAAATTCCGGAAAGGGAAACGTTTACCTTCTTCAAATATCAAATTTCAAACACAAAGGCCAGCGCGGCTCAAAGGATCACCGTTGAACTTATTCGCAAAAGTCACGTCTCGAAATTACGTCCAAACTCAGGTGTGATACAAATAAAACAACCCCCCGCACCAAAAATGCCAAATACGAAGCAGATTAACAAAATTTCAAAGAGTGGTTTTGGTATAACTTTTTGGTGTCAGAGTGTCATTCAGGGTGTTTTTGGTAGTGATGTGGTCGGAGCTTTATGCCTGTGTCGGACACGAAACTTTGCCTATTGGAAGCTTTGAAGCCGTGTTGTTACACCTACCGCTTTGCGTGAGTACAGAGTCAATAACACGCCGCGACGTATGGCGGAATTTTATGAGATTTGTCAAGAGAAAGGCAAACGTTTGTTCAGAGGATATTGTACGGAATTTTCGTGTCCTTATAATATATGTACAGGCATCTAAGCATATTTTATTATTGCTTGACTTGCATGTACTCACATAATCATACATTATTTTAATGCGATCTGTCCTGGTTTTCACGCAATAATTTACCGAAACTAACGAAGTAGTTTTTCTGCTCATTAACATCCAAAGGTTAAAACATATGAACCGGAACTGTGTTCCGGTTTTATTTAACATTATTCAAATATCTGCTGGTCGTTTCGAATTAAAGAAATTGTTTTCTATGATGTTTGTTTTCTTCCTTACACAACCTAGCAATCGCCTTTTACGACTAAAATCACCAACCGGAACGACGCGTTACGGTTTTCTCCATTAATATCCAAGCACTGGGAAATTTTTTTGTTAAATAATTTAATGATAAAATTAACTTACAAAAAGCTTTATCCACACTTACAAATATACTTAACAACAGCTGTGAAACAATCCTTTGGGGATGAAAAACCATAAAACAAAAATAAGGTATTTGCAGCATCCTACAATTATTTATTCATAGCCTTGCAACTAAATAATGTCATTCGAATGCAATCACCAACCGGAACAGGGTTCCGTCTTTCTCCTGTTACATCAAAGCGCAGGCCAAAACGAAAAATTCGCTGCGTGCTCTTTTCATCCATCAATCTCCCAATTATATCCATTGATAACTGAAGTCATAATCCGGAACGGCGTTCCGGTTTGTTAAAATACCAACTACACGTATCCAACGACTTATGATTTTTTGTATTGCTCTTATTTACCCGTCAGACAACATATTCAGTAATAGACACCTTAATTCACAAACCGGAACAGTATTCCGGTTGAAAAATTTCTGCCATACCTATTCTTTTTTCAAATATCTTCTGTAGAATAGTTATTAAAATTATTTTCTCTGGCTATAAAATAAAAGATGCAAAATATAACCAGTAAGGTGCTTTTAAAAGTTTATAGGTCTAAATAATATACAAACAACAGTTCCAAACAAATAACATTATTTATAAATATTATTGTGACAGGGTGACCGATAAAAACAGACATATTGTGGCAACAGACAAATGCGACAATAGCACCGTGCCACCCCATACATTAGGGGGATCACCACTAATCCAAACATTCATCGATATTAAAATATTATTTGCCCAAACCAATAAAGGCCATCGCTAAACTAAAATATTTTTATTGCAGTCATTGCCCATATAAGTAATATTAAAATGGGCAATATGGCTTTATAAAGTTCATGATTTATTGATATTATTTTCATTTAATTTTACTGCAGTCATTTGTTTCAGCACTGCAGATCTGCGTATAAACATACAATGGTTTAATTTTTTTAGTAGAAGAAGCGTTGAGAGTTCTGAACAGAAAGAGGGGGTAGCAAAATTCTTAATACCAGAGCTCACCGTGCGAGAATTTTCAGCGTTTCCTATTTCTACTTTCTGGTTCTATGCATCCATTTTAGCAGTCATTTTCATCGCAAGCTATGGACTATGAAAGATCCTCACCATAAAAAATAAAACAAGAAGCTGTTTTGTTTGAAAGTATGTATTTCAAAAGGGAAAAAAATGAAGAGACAACAATTGGGAGTGAGAATGAAGCAGTAAAAACACATCGAATGGTGAGCTCTGACGTGTTGAAATAAATAAAAAAAACAGGTTTTTTTCTTTCAAAAAATTCTATATCAACGAAACTATTTTCAATATTATTTCCGTTACAAGCTGTAAACCTTTGAAAAATTAAAAATTTTCATATTGTCGATATATAAAGCATGGTGTTGTGCAGTTTATATGCATTTATATATTTTTTTCATCTGTATATATAACAATCAAAATATGTTTGCTTCTGTCTATACATATGTGAGTATAAGAGATGAAATGCATTACGAAACCATTTATCCGATTGCGATGAAATTTTGGGGATTTGATGTGTGCATGCCCGCGATGGTTTTTATATACAATGGTTAGTTCTGGCATCATGAAATTATGCATTGCTAACCGTTCGTGCGATTGCGATGGAACTTTGGGGATTTGATGTGTGAATGCCCGCGATGGTTTCTATTGGTGAGCTCTGGCATTATGAAATTTGTATAAATGAAATAGGTGGCACGTGATCTATTTGAAAACTGAATGTACCGGGACTGAATGTATATAATGCGGGATGGGGGAGGGAGGAGGGAAACACGGGAGGGGAAGGGGACACGGGAGAGGAAGAGGAGGCGGAAGGGGAACGGGAAAAGACACGCAGTGAGAAACAATTTCTTTATTAAGTGGCATAGCAACGCATACCGGGAATGCATCGCTAGTAATATTATACAAATTGTTTGATTTTATCTTTGTAAGCGTCGCGTCGTTTATCGACGCTTTTTTCTTCTTTTCAAGAGCCCTCTTTTGTCCAGTTTTAAAAATTGGCCTCTCTCAAAGTTTTCTAGGTTTACCGATCCTGAGCGGCCTTCATCCATCTGAGGCCTGCATTCCATTTCAGATCGTCAGCCCATCTCATAAAACCTCTGCTAAACTAAGAAGGACATCCAAACATTGATTCCATCAATGTCACTCCATCCGCCATTATATAGCAAATATTTTGATGAGTATCAATAAAATCTTCGTATATTATTATTATTATTATCGATTTTCACCCTGGCGGTAATCCTTTGATCCCTAATCATGCAGAAAATGTGACTGGTCATTAATTTAATATCCTCCCACAATGACATAACACCGGAATTTTACACCCGGGGGCTGCCTATTCGCGGCTAGTGTCATATGGCGAGACCATTTAATGGTATCCTTCCACAAATTGGAAGAAATAATTCCATCAGTAAATCATCCCTAATCTAAGGGTTGATAGTTTGATTTCGATGAATGACGAAGTATTAAACGCAGCAGGTCGGCTATAAATCCATTAAATGGTGGTTTAAAGTAATTATTGGTGTAATTGTGCCCCGCCAAGCCATACCTACCTTTCTATGTATATAAAAATCAAAATATGTTTGTTTCTGGGTTCGTAAATATATATGTATATATGCTTTACGTTGCTAAACCATTCATCCGATTGGGATGAAACTTTGGGAATTTAATGTGTTCGCGGGATAGGGGTGGGGAGAGGAGAGGAAGAGAGGGGGAAGGGGAACTCGGGAGGGATTTTGCGGGACGGGGGAAGCGGGCGAGGGGAGTGGAGAAAGGGAAGGCAACGCATGCCGGGAAATGAATGAATGAATGATTGAATGAATGAATGAATTAATGAATGAATGAATGCATAAATTAATAAATGACTGAAGTAATGAATAATGAATTAATGAATTAATGAATGATGATTGAATGAATAAATGAATAAATGAATAAATGAATAAATGAATAAATGAATAAATGAATAAATGAATAAATGAATAAATGAATAAATGAATAAATGAATAAATGAATAAATGAATAAATGAGTAAATGAGTAAATGAATAAATGAATAAATGAATAAATGAAAAACGAATAAACGAATAAACGAATAAATGAATAAATGAAAAATGAGTAATGAATAAATGAATAAATGAATAAATGAATAAATGAATAAATGAATAAATGTATAAATGAATAAATGAATAAATGAATAAATGAATAAATGAATAAATGAATAAATGAATAAATGAATAAATGAATAAATGAATAAATGAATAAATGAATAAATGAATAAATGAATAAATGAATAAATGAATAAATGAATAAATGAATAAATGAATAAATGAATAAATGAATAAATGAATAAATGAATAAATGAATAAATGAATAAATGAATAAATTAATAAATGAATTAATGAATTGATGAATGAATGAATGAATAAACTAATGAATGAATCCCAAAACAACATTTCATTGCCGTTGGAAAATTCTTTCCCCTAATACCATGCGAGCGAAGCCGAGAGTAAAAGAAAGCTAGTATGTATATATTTTTATTTGAAATCAATTAATGCCTATTTTAGTGCATTTATACTACGTACAAATAAAAAACCTGTTAAAAAAAATAATAGTTTTTTTTAAATATTTTACACGTCATGGTGGTAGATACTGAAAGTATCGCCCTGATTAAATATCATCATTCAGAATCAACCGCAGTTGAAGGGATGGATTCATAAGTCCATCACTCTTGAACACATTGACCCCCCGATTCCTACCTCCGCCTCACACCTTTTCCCTTGCCAGAACTTTCTCTCCTTCCTTTCCTCAAAAAGATCCTCTACACATCATCCCCTAAGATAACACAGCCCCTGAAGGAAAATATTTTCCTCAAGGCCTCCTGTGTAGAGCCAATGTAAAAATAAAATTGTTTGAAGTTATTGAAGATCTGAAAGCCAAATATTCTCCTTTCCACTCTTTTCTTTCTCACAACATTCTTCAATTGGAGTTTGCATTGTCCCACTGGCTCCGATTAGTTTGGAGCAATTGAGACTCTTGTGCAGTACTCGCTTTGAAAATATACAAGATGTACCAGTACATATCCGAACGATTTTTACCCGCGAGTGCTGCACTCGTATATATTTGGGATTAAAAAAATTACGTTATTTTGCTGCTATAGATTCATAATAAATATCAAAATGATATTAACAGTCAATTAAAATGAAAAAATATATGTTTCTATCACACGGCTATTCTATTTGACGGCCGGTGTGGTCTAGTGGTAAGGCTCTTGACTCGCAATCCGGAGGTCGCGGGATCGAATCCCGGCGTGCCAAACAAATTTTATTTGATTAACTTGTGTTATTTCACGATTTATTAATTTAAAATAATATATAGTATATTTGCGGCACGTTCCAGAGTGGAAGATATTAGTATCGCCCTGGTGTAAGACCACCATTCAGAATTGAAACGTTGTTTTTTTTTACATGAGCTCCACACAGGAGGCCCTGAGAAAAATAATTTCCCTCAGAGCCTATGTCATCTTTGGGGATGCTGTGTGGAGGGTTTTTTTTTCAAGGAAAAGGAGGAGAGAAGAGTTCTGGGAAGGAAAAGGGTTTAAGGGGTGGGTAGGAATCTGGGGTTCAGTGAGTCCTGGTCATCTGCCTCCAATACCTAGACAAACCTCACCCCATGAACCCGGGCACCCCTGCTAAATCACCAAACGTAGCGAACCACTTGCGGTGACCTATGACAGAGGTGTTAGTTATCCAATAAAGGTTCCCGGGGCGGCGGTACCCATTCCCGCCTCCCAAATTGCTTGAAACGGCTTTAGCCGTCTTTGGTGACCAGATCTGAATAGCCAGGTATTTACACCTTCCTCTTCCCCATCTCCTTCCCCTCCCCACGACCTTCAGCCTTATAACATACCCCAGTTGGGAATGCCATAGTCTCACTGGCTCCATATGTGAGCAGTTGGGACTCTTGTGCGGTATACGTATTAAAAAAAACACGTCGCTACTGATACTGCCACACGTCGCAACGGATCAAGTGATACGAGTTTCGTCTCATCTGTATGGTGCTGCTGAATTGAGACAGTACGCATGACGTGATGCACATGTGCTAAGTTTGAAGTTGAACTCGGTGACGCATGATGGATTTTTTTTGGGTTTTTTTAAGTCCCCGTACCCGAGCACGAAAAGAAGAAGATGGAGAGATATGTAATTACGAATGTTGGAGAGAGCGCGCTTATATTTCAAACGATAAAATTGTGAAAATATTTTATAAAACAAGACTCGTTTAGAATAGAGCAAAAATCTCGTGGGGTTGTCTAAAACAACGTTCATAAGAAACACTGATTTTTTTATACATAAAACTTATTAAATAATAGAGACAGGTTTGAAAATAAACATTTTCGGAGCATACTTTGCGATTTTTTCCTATCCAGGGAATTTCATATAATTTGCGTTTCGGCGTGGGGGTTGTATAGATATTATCTTCAAAAATAACATATATTTTTTTAAGAGCTTAAAAACTTCAAATGTTCAAGGGAGATTTGCAAGAAATCGGTAGAAATTCGGATAGTGCCGCCTTAATTGAAAAAATATCACCAAACAGCAAAATGACGTCTATTTTGAAACTCCAAATAAGATCAGGAATCGCTGGTTAAAATCTTTCTCTTATATCATTTTTAGAAATTCTTGAAGAGACGATCATTTTCATTGGCCTGCCTGGGATCTAGGAGTCCTAATATCTTGTAAATTGGCGACATCAGCTTTCTTTCCAATCAGTGCTAGATCACATCATCATGTATTTATCTTTTCACATTTTCCTACCTTGTGCTAATGACCGTGATCTCATTACTATTTGAAGTGTTCGAATTAATTTTGAAATTTATCGCTTCTGTACCAGGGGTTAGTAGTTTATTATATCATTTCAATATTCATTTGACAGAAAGTGAATTAGACGCGGTAAGTACCATTGATCACATCACTAGTCACTACCCCAACACTACGCAGAATCTACACCTACTCAACGGCATCTGTTATAAGTTGGTGCGTTCCCCGCGGTGCACCAAGTGCAAACCCTCCCACAGCAGATCTGCCCCCGGCGAATATGAATAAAAGATTTAATAAAACGGCAGTAATAGATTTGTATTCGGCACAACAAGTGTATAAATCAAGCTATTAAGTCAATAGGTAGGCGCTGCGAGAAGGGTTTGGGGAGGGGAAGCGGAACGAGTAAGTCCCCTTTTGAATATTATCGAATTTGTAAGCAATGAGGGCGCGAGGGATTGTGGGGCGATGCACACTTGGACACAGATGATCTGTAGGAAAAGACTGGGCATTGAAGTTTAAATTTTATAGTAGGTAGGTACCTACCTACGTCTTGACACAGGTTTTCCAATAAGAGGTGTTATTTTGATATTCAAATAATTTCAATGCGTTGTTGAAGCGTGTATCGTTCCATTTTTATTAATGGCGTAGTTTCTACTTGTCAAATGTCAAAAAATGACAGCTTCAAAAGTGACATCTACCGAAATAGCAGGCTATTCAAAATAACACTTCTTATTGGAAAACCCTTGAGTTAATTTTACAGGAAGCAAAAGGATTAATAAATTGAAGAACGAAAATATTTTTTATTACTTAATACTTTAAAGTTTATAACTTGTAAAGAGCGTTTTACCCTAAAATAAAAAAAAACTCGAGCCATCTATGAAAGAGTAGATTATGAATTTATTAATTACCACCTAAAACTATTTTATTCAAGTCAATTTTACAAAATAATAACATAAAATTAATTTATTCAAGTCAAGCAGTGCCATAATTTTACCTTTGTAGATATGTATTTGCAGTGCCATAATTTTACCGTTGTATGTATTTGCAGTGCTGTAACATTACCATTGTATAAGGTAACATCCTCGAGAGTGAAACTATGGTACAAATTATTTTATTTTATGCAAGTCTCACTGTTAGATTAGATTAGATGGTTAAAAGGAAAAAAAATCTGAAACTAAAAATACTATACCTAAGAGAATATTTTTCAAGAGAATATTTTTCAATTTCAAAAAGATAGTTTTTCTTATAAAAAATTGAATATTTTTCACATCAATATCGATCAGAAGTTAGTGGTTATTCCTGAAAGGAGATAATTCTGTATCATATAATAAGGAAATTTAATATTTGTCATTGTAAATCAAATTGACCAACAAAAAAAATCTAAAACACATATACCAAATTGATCAACATCAATTCAATTCGCCAGATACAATAAATATTATGCTTTCCCCCTTCACTTTAGGCCTTTCTTATATTGAATTGTAAAATCTATACATCCATCAATACTCAATACCGTAAAGAACCCGGATGATTGCTGCCAAGTCCATTCCGCCGTTTGTGCAGAGGCGTACCAGATGTACGAGTGGGGCTACCTAGTTCTAGTACCCACCTCTAATTCCATAATAACGGCCCCGGGGCACTTGATACCCTCTCCGAACTTCAATTGTTTCATTGGCATTGTTTTCTGGTTCTAACTCATATCGCCGCACTTGATGCTGTGAGTTACATACAATTTGTTTCGAATTCGCTTCAAGAACATCTGATCACAATAATGCAATGTTTCTTCTGGCTGTTTTTTTTTTTTAGATTAAACTAAGCATATTTTTAAATTGCATTTTTAATTAATTTTCTTTGGATAATGATTAGACTGAAACGAAATCCACCATCACAGAATGGATTGTAAGAAATGCAAGGTATTAAGGGACATACTTGAGTGACCAACCAGTGATTCCTGACATTACTTGGAGGAAAAATATAAATGTTATTTTAGTCTCCGGTGTGATGTTTTCGATGATTATTCATAATTTTTAAAATTTTTGTTTTTTTCTTCAAAATCAAATAAAAAATCTTCCGATCAAAGAATCATTAGTTACCAAACTGCAAGTTAGTAGGTATATAATATTTGTTCTGTATTCCAGAATGATGAAAATCGACAGATTTTATTGGTTTGTCTGGGAGATGTATGAATATTTTACACTCTGTTTTTGCGTTCTGTAATTGTTTTGTAAAAAAAATACCATTTAGAAAAGACGAATGGGTTTGCGACATCACCAACTGCAAATTTAACCACAACAAATTGAAAATGTATAAATTGGCCCTCCGGCTAAAACTTACATACCGAATACTGAAATATTTTCGTTAAAAAAATTATTAGAGGATTTTCGTCTAAATACTGTTGGGATAATGACTCTCCGAAAAATAAAAGTCGAAAGCATTTACTGGTTTGCCCTAGTGCGAATGTAATATTTAAATACTCCACATTCTTCACCCACACCATATACCTAATCCAATTGGGGAGACCATGAAAATTTTTCGCCTGCGGCGCTTATCGGTATGTTTTTAAGAGTTATAAATAATTTTCCACTCCATTCGCTCTCGTTCAGTTAGGGATGCCATAAGTCCATAGGCTCCGAGGTTATTGAGGAATTGTTTATTCGGACTACCTCTCGATTCTTTCCTTGTATCCTGTAAACAAACATTGGGCACACTAGGAACATAATAAATGATACAGTAAACACATTCACAATCTCCTTCTCGGCAGGGCCGGATTTATACTTTTCATAAGTATAGGCCACTTCATTTGCGCCGCCCCTTCCTCTTTCGTAGAAATTACCACCTATCATAATACTCACTTTTAGGTTTTTATTAGATGACACACAATTTTCAAAATAAATATTTAAATATAGATTAATTAGGTGTTCAAAAATGAAATAAGTCCGAAAAGTAAAAGTGTAACATGAAAAAAGAATTGCAATTTTTTACGGGATTTTTTATTGACAAATCATCTAAAACAGCTTCATGGTTTATAATATTCATTAAGTCTACGTCTACGCATAGAAGAGCCAAAGTGTCAAGTTTTTCTTGCAACGATGAAGTCCTTCGGTAATTCTTAACTCGATTTAAACAGGAATAACTCTAGAATAATTTGTGGCCGGAGTGCGAAGTGCGAGCTATATTCAAGTTCAGGTAAACGTTGCACAGAAATTGTTTCCTCGAAAACTTAAAAAGATATAGGTTTCTCTGCCGTCTTAAATAGAGGAAATGTGACCGTGAAAGTGTACACATTCCTGAACTTAATCCTCCTAAATCCATTTTTATAATATGAGAAATGAGTTTTATTAAACTCATTTGGAACATTGTTACGATTTTGTAATATAATATATTATCATTAAAAAAATATTGCAAAAGAGACTGAGCTTTTTCTGAGACTCAGTGTTGAAAATTCACCCGTTCTTGTTAAAATTGAAAATATTTTTTTGAAGTTTACATACGCATTATGCCTTCTTTCTAATTCAGCTCTCAGTCTATCCAGGATGACCAAAAAGGTGTTAGCTCTGAAAGAACCTGGGGAGGTTGTTACAATTTCCTCATTTGATGTTTCGTCTAAAAAGTTCCTGTTTTTAAACAACGGCTGCTAGGACGAGCGAGCGCCGCCCCCTGAACTCTGCCGCCCCTAGGCCGTGGCCTATAGGGCCTTTTGACAAATCCAGGACTGCTTCTCGGTAGCCTGAAAACGGAGAAGCCAATAAATACATCTTAAAAAGCTCTTGAATCTTAAGACAAGTAAACCAAATTATAATGTTCTTTTATTTGGAATAATTTTTAGATAAGATGTTATGCTCCATCAACTGGAGCGCTTTTGGCCACATTTTGGCCAATTTGCAAACACTCGCGAGCGCCCAAAATGTGGCCAAATTGAAATAATTTTTTCGATTTATTTTATAAGTTTTCGCGTGATGGAATCTTCGATACTCACAAGGCTAACTCAGTAATTTTGCAGTTTAATAAGAGATGTCTCTCCTAAATCATTTGTTATGGACATTAACAAATGATTATTGAAAATATTTTTTCGTGTGCTTACACTATAAAAATGCCAGCTCGAATTTAAATTTTTGTCTGTGATTATCAACTAGGCCAAATGCACTATACAGAAGTCATAATATTTAATATTTTTTTCAAATAGGTACCACGCAGTGGCGTAGCTAAAGGGTGGGGGCGGCCCGCACCCGACGGGGGGTGACACCCGTGGAAAAAAAATTAAGAAGGTAGAATATTGTCACAAAAATATTTTATACATGAACGCGGTCTGTTATTTATATTTTCGTAGCTCTATGGCTCGGTCGGTCAGGGATTCGATAAAAATTCTGTTGTTTTATTTTCTTTATTAGCTCTAACTATTGCTCGGTTAGAGATTCCCCGAAATATTCCTTGTTTGTCACATTTGTCATTCTCATTTATTTCGTACATTGTGATTGACATGAACTCGTGAAGGGAATTATTACCTAATGGTTGTTGAAAAGTTAGTTATTCTAATAGTGTTTTTAAAAGTGCTGAAAGACATCTTTCGAAAAAAAGGTAAGTGGCAAACCACCAAATCCAAAGATAGTTATTTTTTTTGTAATACACGATAACTGTATGTAACGATAACGATAACTTGGTCGAGCGCCCTTGAGGTGATTTTTCACGAAAACGGCGCTTTATAAATCAGCCAAATTTTATTATTATTATAACTGATAAATGCAAAACCCGAATACAAATATTAAGCAGAATCGATCAATAACTGACTGAAATAAATGATCAATCATCTGAATGTTTTTTTTCTGGATTTCATTGTTGTGTGTAGATAAATAAATAATTAAAAAATACTAATGAATAATAAGTAATTTTTACGTATTCGAAAAAAAAAATACCCATTTGACTAGCTAGTAATGTTTTTATTTTTTATGAAGTCTAAATTTGCGTTTTGAATTTCTCAAAGTCAACTTAAATGGGGGTGGGGAGGAAGGGGGGGGGGTGACACTACGTTCTTTCTTGGGGTGATAGCACGTTATACGCACCGGGTGCCACCCATGCTAGCTACGTCACTGGTACCAAGCACGGCAATTTAAAATTAAAAATGCATTCCCAAAGATAACATAGGCGCTGAGGGAAATTATTTTTCTCAGTGCTTCCTGTGTGGAGCTAATTTAAAAAAATAGAAAAAATTCGCAGAATATAATGGCTCTCTAAAACATTAGCAGTTTATTATAATTCGGAGGAATGATTTTTTGAATGAGGGCGAGCAATTTGCAAACCAATTTCCAAACCAATCACACTATTTTATTTCAGTACATAAAACAGACATGTTGACCGAAAATTTCCGGAACACTCCAGTGGCTTTTGATAAATTATGTAAAAATTATAAATATTTCATTATTATTCAGCTTTGAATGAAGTATGTAGTTAGTCAGAAAGCGAAATATTAAAAAAACTACTGCCACTTAATTAATCTTACAAATATCCTTTATCTTCCATGAAATTGTTTCTTTTTTTGACGTGATAACGTCTTATAAATCGATGAACGCCGGCTGCACTCAAGAAAAAGCATGACTCATTGTCACGTTCCGCCTGAGCCGAGCGTGCAAGCGAGAGCGCAGAACAAGCGTTCGGCTTGTGACGCATCTATCTCTCTTCCACTCCATCGTTATTATATGAAGTTATTACGTAAAATTATCGTCCGTAAAGCGACTTTACAGACAACCATTTTTTTTTAAATACATAGATACTGTTATCAAAATAAATACTACAGCAAACATATATTTACGTAAAATGAATTATTTAAGTACTAACTAATACCTAACAACATTTATGTACACTCCCCTTCCATACACTAGCAAATGTTTTCAATGGAAGAGTAGTAAAAATCTAAGATGTAAAATTATCATTATGTATCATGTAAAACATATTATCTATACTAATATTATAAAGAGGAAGGATTTGATTGTTTGTTTGTTTGTTTGCATCGAATAGGCTCCGAAACTACTGAACCGATTTGAAAAATTCTTTCACTGTTGGAAAGCTACACTATTTCCGGGTAACATAGGCTATATTCTATTTAAAAAAAAATTAGGGATCTTTACTAAAACTACAATAATGTAACCCAAGGTGTAAAAAAATTACCGAAAATATTCTTTAAATCACGTGCGCTGCAAAAACCATTGATGATAGAATAAAATAATGTACTACAATTTTGTAGAACACATCATTATCTACAAAAAATGTAGCGACAGCATATGTCTAACTATTATAGTTATGCCACAATAAGTGTTCTTTTATTTAAAAAATTTAATTGAAATGCCGCCGCTAGAAAAGACTCTTTATTTGTATCTTGATATTAATTCTTATCAATATAAATTATTTTATATTCGAGACTGCTTCAATACCTTTATATAACTTTTTGAATTATTCAATTCGAACATCCCATTCAAAAGATATCACGAGTTTAAAAATGTAAGTATTATACAATGTTAGCGTCACTGGGGTACGGGCCGTACGGAAGGACACCAACAAACAATCAAATCTTTCCTATCTTATATATAAAAATCAAAAATTGTTTGTTCGTATTTTATACGCTGTCATACCGTTCATCCGATTGCGATGAAACTTTGGTGATTTGTTGTGCGCACGCCCGCAAAGGATATAGGCTATTTATAATGGTAAGTTCTGGCGTTATTGAATTTGTATTAATGAAAATGTGCGTATTTCATATATTTTAGTGGCAAGGAGGAAAGGCAGGGGGGAGGAGAACGGGGGAGGTGGGGTACGTGGGTGGGAAGACGAGGGATGGGAAGGCGGGGAAGGTAGAAGGGAAACGCGAAAGGGGAAGGGGACTCGGGAGGTGAACGGGGACGCACGGGAAAGGACATTCAAGGAGAATCAATTGATTTCTTTGCATTGCAACGCAAGCCGTGCTTTGTGCTTTGAGTTTTAGCTTTAAGCTTTGAAATTTAAGCTTTGAGCTTTGATTCTTGAGCTTTAAGCTTTGAACTTTATGCTTTCAACGTTGAGCTTTACGTGTTGAGCTTTAAGCCTTGAACTTTAAGATTTGATATTGAATTTTGAGTATTGAGCTTTGTGCTTTGAGATTTGTGTTTTGAGCTTTAACTTTGAGCTTTGAGCTTTAAGCTTTGTGCTTTGAGATTTGTGTTTTGAGCTTTAACTTTGAGCTTTATTTTTAAGCTTTGTGCTTTGAGTTTTAAGCTTTAAGCTTTGAACTCAAGTTTAAAGCTTTGATATTAAGCTTAAATTTTGGCCTTTAAACTTTGAATTTTTGCTTTAAGCTTGAGCTTTAAGATTGAGCTTTAAGCTTTGAGTTTAATATTTGAGCTTTATGCATTCGGCTTTAAGCTTTGAGCTTTGCGCAAAGCATAAAGCTTAGCGCTAAAAGTTTAAAGCTTAAAACTTAAGGCTTAAAGCTCAAAGCTCAAAGCTTGAAATTCAATGCTTTAAGCTCAAGGCTTTAATCCCAAAGCTTAAAGCTCAAAACTTGAAGCTAAAGCTTGAAGCTCAAGGATTTAATCTCAAAAATTAAAACTCTAAACTTAAATTCAAAGCTTTAAGCTGAAAGCTTGAAGCTCAAAGCTTTAAGCTCAAGGCTTTAATCACAAAACTTAAAGCCCAAAGCTTTAAACTCAAAGCTTAAAGCTTAAAACTTAAAGCTTAAAGCTCAAGACTTTAATCTCAAAGCTTAAAGCTCTAAACTTACATTCAAAGCTTAAAACTGAAAGCTTGAAGCTCAAAGCCTAAAGCTCAAGGCTTAAATCTCAAAGCTTAAAGCTCAAAACTTCAAGCTCAAAGCTTAAAGCTCAAAGCTTGAATATTAAAGATTAAAGCTCAAAGCTTAAGGTTAAAGCTCAAAGTTTAACCCTTCAAAAATTTTAAAGCTCAAAGCTTGAAGCTCAAAGCTTAAAGCTCAAAGCTTAACCCTTCAAAAATTTGGCGTATTTTGTCAAAAGGTAAAAATGTTTCGATATATATCGATTTCGCAATAAAAATTCAAATAAATGGAATATTTGTAAACGTATCGAAAAACTAAATAGGTACTGGTTTTGAAAGGTGAAATACGCTTAAATAAATGGTATTATTAGAAATTACAAAAACATTTTTTAAATACAAGTTTTTTTAATGCAAACTTTAAAAAAATTTAAAAATACTCAACTGACATTTTTGATATTAAAATTACTGATCTATAGAAAATGTGTTTGTTTCTGTCTATGTTTGTGAGATGTTTTGCGTTGCTAAACCGTTCATCCGATTGCAATGAAACTTTATAAATATAAAACAACTAGCTGGTACCCGGCATGCGTTGCCATGCCATTTAATAAATAAATTATTTTCTCCTGCGTGTCCTTTCCCATTCGTCCCGTTCCCCTTCCGCCTCCTCTTCCTCTCCCGCGTCCTCTTCCCGTCTCGCGTTCTTACTCCGCCTCCTTCACCTTTCCTCCCCCCACTCCAATACCCCTTTCCCCATCCCGCGAACCCCCCTCCCAAGCTCCCCTCCCCCCTCCCAGATTCCCCTCCCCCTCCCGGGTTTCCCTCCTCCCCCTCCGGCGGACCCCCTACCCGAGTCCCCCTCCCGCATTTCATACATTCTTTCCCGGTACATTCAGTTTTCAAACAGCTCGCATGCCACCTTTTGCATATTTCATAATGCCAGAGCTCACCAGTAGTAAAATCCAATTTGGTGCCGTTGTTCGGAAGTCATGCGCGTAAATACATTTCGGCGATTCATTTTTTAGAGATAAATATTAACTACGATGACTGATTTAAAAAATATATATCAACATGGTTTTCACGGCAACGATTTGTTTTGCTTTTCTTCTGACGTTAGCAATAACTGCCGGCCTCCGTGGTCCCGAGGCAAGACTCTCGACTCCGAAGGTCGCGGGTTCGAACCCGGCGTGCGCAAATAAATCTTATTTGATTAAATTGTGTTATTTCACAATTTATTCATTTAAAATAATAAATAGTATATTTGCGGCACGTTCCAGAGTGGAAGATACTATCAGTATCGCCCTGGTGTAAGACCACCATTCAGAATTGAAACGTTGCTTGAAATGGCTTTAGCCGTGTTTAGTGACCAGATCTGAATAGCCAGGTACTTCCCCACCTTCCTCTTCCCTATCTCCTTCCCCTCCCCACTACCTTCAGCCTCACAACATACCCCGATTGGGGATGCCATAGTCTCACTGGCTCCACACGGGAGCAGTTGGGACTCTTGTGCGGTATTGTAAAAAAAAAAAAAAAAATAACCCGCCTTTTCGACAGAAAACGTAAAAAAAATATAATATTTTAATATTTATAATTTCGTAACGCCAGAACTTACCATTATATATAGCCCATATTACTCGCGTATAATGTAGCTTTCTATTGGTGAAAAAAATTCTAAGATCGGTTTATTAGTTTATGCGTGAAAGCGTAACAAACAAACACACGCAGTTTCGCATTCATAATATTAGTATAGATTTAGAAATTTAGGGTAGGTACTTTCTATTACATAATTCAATTTACCAAATTCTGACACAGGCATTTAAATACAAAAGCGAGTTCCCGGCATATGCTATGCCACTTAATAAAGCAAAAAAAACCCTCTACATACTTAGATGATGCCAGAACTCACTTTACACGTATATAAACCATCGCGGGAATGCGCACATCAAATCCCCAAAGTTTCATTGCAATCGGATGAACGGTTTAGCAACGCAAAACATATCACAAACATAGACAGAAACAAACACATTTTCTATAGATCAGTAATTTTAATATCAAAAATGTCAGTTGAGTATTTTTAAATTTTTTTAAAGTTTGCATTAAAAAAACTTGTATTTAAAAAATGTTTTTGTAATTTCTAATAATACCATTTATTTAAGCGTATTTCACCTTTCAAAACCAGTACCTATTTAGTTTTTCGATACGTTTACAAATATTCCATTTATTTGAATTTTTATTGCGAAATCGATATATATCGAAACATTTTTACCTTTTGACAAAATACGCCAAATTTTTGAAGGGTTAAGCTTTGAGCTTTAAGCTTTGAGCTTCAAGCTTTGAGCTTTAAAATTTTTGAAGGGTTAAACTTTGAGCTTTAACCTTAAGCTTTGAGCTTTAATCTTTAATATTCAAGCTTTGAGCTTTAAGCTTTGAGCTTGAAGTTTTGAGCTTTAAGCTTTGAGATTTAAGCCTTGAGCTTTAGGCTTTGAGCTTCAAGCTTTCAGTTTTAAGCTTTGAATGTAAGTTTAGAGCTTTAAGCTTTGAGATTAAAGTCTTGAGCTTTAAGCTTTAAGTTTTAAGCTTTAAGCTTTGAGTTTAAAGCTTTGGGCTTTAAGTTTTGTGATTAAAGCCTTGAGCTTAAAGCTTTGAGCTTCAAGCTTTCAGCTTAAAGCTTTGAATTTAAGTTTAGAGTTTTAATTTTTGAGATTAAATCCTTGAGCTTCAAGCTTTAGCTTCAAGTTTTGAGCTTTAAGGTGATCCCATAGTCCTTGAAAAATTCGAAATCGTCTGTTTTGCGAGGGATTATAAAATACTTGAGAAAACTTGACAACCAATAATAGACGAGAGGCGTCAGGCTCATAAATCCCGAGTTCCGCCCTCAAATACACTGTGGTAAAAATTGTGAAAAATATGAACATAATAATTATATTAAATACTTATTTATGATTATCAAAATACATGGTAAAATTAACATATTATGGGCCTAATTTGTAGAACAAGTAACTTTCATTTATCAAATTTTACAGGAGGCAGTAAAGACTGTTTTTTAAACTCATGAACCAAGATGAACCGCTCTCCTTCGCACGGAATAGACTAGGTTTATAAAACATTTGAACGTACTTAAGATTTGTATAGTTTATTAATAAAAAATGTTTAATAATTTTGAATTTTTAAATTATTTTTTATAATATAACTTTATAGGTAGTTATTAATATGCAATTTACAGTTATTTTATCATACGATTTATTTAACTCTTCTATACACTCTTGCAGTTCACATTTCTTTAGAATTATATTGAAAAGTTTTTATTTTCAAGCAACCAGTTGGGCAGCGTTGTGGGGCGGCTTAAAGAGGATCTGTAAGAAGGGATGTATTAACGCGAATTTTGAAGATGACGGAATATATGAAGGAATCATTTGCTCTGTGTGGAGGAGGGTACATTAATGCAAACATTTAGTTTACAGTTAAGTAATTGACAGAGTGGTGAACTCCAAATTTTAAGTGGATAAAAAAAAATCTTCATTCTCGGGAATCTGTTTTATATAATACCGACTAAACTTTAATTGACAGTTAACAAAATTATGGCGTTGTTTCTATCAAGAAAATTTATCTTATTTTCTAGTGCCTTTTTTATTTTTTTTTTATGTGAATACCACACAAGAATCTCAACTACTGCTATTTGGAGTCAGTGAGACTATGGCATCCCCAATTGGGGTATGTTGTGAGGCTGAAGGTAGAGAGGAAGCGAAAGAGATGGGGAAGAGGAAGGTGGGGAAGTACCTGACTATTCAGATCTGGTCACTAAGCAACGTTTAAATTTCGAATTTTGGTCTTACACCAGGGCGATACTGAGAGTATCTTCCATTCCGGAACATGCCACAAATATACCATAATAAATTATATTTAATCATTTGAACCCGCGACCATCGGATCGACTTTCCCCTCAAACACGGAGGCCGTCAAATACATTTGACCAGGAGGCCTACAATTATATTTGAACTGCTAATAAATTAGATTGTTTAAAATTCTTTTGGACAATTTGCATTTATTTAAAAATAAAAATATTGGAAATAACAATTTTCAACAAAAATATTCACCAACAGCTTGGCGGTTAACAACTGAAAGGGAAAGCTTCGGACTGTAATTTAGGTATTAATAAACAAAAAAAATATATTTAATCATTCCCCAAAAGTAAAAACTTGGCAATAAAAGTTAATTAATTAAAGCTAATACGTTTCTCTTCTACGGAGATTTGATGTGCATAGTTAGATTTATGCCAGTGTTAACAACGTAAAAATAATTAAGTTCATTAATGTTACGGCTGTGTTTTATTTAATTTAAAAAATCGTGTTTTTTTAAATAAAAATAATATAACTTTTTCAAAATGTGAATTGAGTACTTCAAGGAAGTCGCTTTATACGGAAAATGAAACGAATTTATAAATATTAAATTGTTAACGATATATTGAAATTTGCTCACTGTGCGGTACTGTTGTCACTGTTTAATACTCAAAAGCGCGCCAGATTTAAAATTGTAAATGTCAAATCATTGGCAAAGTTATTGCCTACTTCAAACGACATTTGGCAACAGAATTATATTTTTTTTTTCAAATACGAGTATTATTATATAAATAAAGTAAATTATAAAGTGGTTAACCGGTATATTCAAACATCTACGTATATAACTAGGAAATTTTAAAATCGATAGTACGTAAACTCGAATAACATTTTACGGCGCAGAGAGTCACGGACGTCGAGGACGTCCGTCCACCACAACTGTTGGGTGGAGAATGCGACAAAAAGGCGGTGACGATTGTGTGGTCCTTACGTCCATGGCATAAGGTTCACTTTGAAATAACATTTTTGTCGAATGCCGGCGGTCTTGATTGATGTCAAAAATAACAACGCGAAAATGCACATTTTATTTTATTTCGGGAAGTTCATGCATAAATATCGACTTTTTTCGCGATTATCATAAAATAAACTAAATTTGCCACATTATGCAATAAAATTAAATACGAAGAGGGGTTTACAAGTAGGAGAGTTTGCACTTGAAAGTGTTTTTTTATAGACCTTATACTTTATTTTTTTCTAGGCTTATTAAAAGACTTATAAAAAAAATGACCGATATTTTTAAGGGCAAAGATATGTTCTACACGCAGTATTTAATTGAAGCATCTAAAATACTTTTAAGCGATTAAATTTTCAAAACAAAAATACACGATTTTGTATGATTTTGCATTATGTCGCAAGGCATCATCTTAAGCTTTGGGATTAAAGCCTTGAGCTTAAAGCATTGAATTTCAAGCTTTGAGCTTTGAGCTTTAAGCCTTAAGTTTTAAGCTTTAAACTTTTAGCGCTAAGCTTTATGCTTTGCGCAAAGCTCAAAGCTTAAAGCCGAATGCATAAAGCTCAAATATTTAACTCAAAGCTTAAAGCTCAATCTTAAAGCTCAAGCTTAAAGCAAAAATTCAAAGTTTAGGCCAAAATTTAAGCTTAATATCAAAGCTTTAAACTTGAGTTCAAAGCTTAAAGCTTAAAACTCAAAGCACAAAGCTTAAAAATAAAGCTCAAAGTTAAAGCTCAAAACACAAATCTCAAAGCACAAAGCTTAAAGCTCAAAGCTCAAAGTTAAAGCTCAAAACACAAATCTCAAAGCACAAAGCTCAATACTCAAAATTCAATATCAAATCTTAAAGTTCAAGGCTTAAAGCTCAACACGTAAAGCTCAACGTTGAAAGCATAAAGTTCAAAGCTTAAAGCTCAAGAATCAAAGCTCAAAGCTTAAATTTCAAAGCTTAAAGCTAAAACTCAAAGCACAAAGCACGGCTTGCGTTGCAATGCAAAGAAATCAATTGATTCTCCTTGAATGTCCTTTCCCGTGCGTCCCCGTTCACCTCCCGAGTCCCCTTCCCCTTTCGCGTTTCCCTTCTACCTTCCCCGCCTTCCCATCCCTCGTCTTCCCACCCACGTACCCCACCTCCCCCGTTCTCCTCCCCCCTGCCTTTCCTCCTTGCCACTAAAATATATGAAATACGCACATTTTCATTAATACAAATTCAATAACGCCAGAACTTACCATTATAAATAGCCTATATCCTTTGCGGGCGTGCGCACAACAAATCACCAAAGTTTCATCGCAATCGGATGAACGGTATGACAGCGTATAAAATACGAACAAACAATTTTTGATTTTTATATATAAGATAGGAAAGATTTGATTGTTTGTTGGTGTCCTTCCGTACGGCCCGTACCCCAGTGACGCTAACATTGTATAATACTTACATTTTAAAACTCGTGATATCTTTTGAATGGGATGTTCGAATTGAATAATTCAAAAAGTTATATAAAGGTATTGAAGCAGTCTCGAATATAAAATAATTTATATTGATAAGAATTAATATCAAGATACAAATAAAGAGTCTTTTCTAGCGGCGGCATTTCAATTAAATTTTTTAAATAAAAGAACACTTATTGTGGCATAACTATAATAGTTAGATATATGCTGTCACTACATTTTTTGTAGATAATAATGTGTTCTACAAAGTTGTAGTACATTATTTTATTCTATCATCAATGGTTTTTGCAGCGCACGTGATTTAAAGAATATTTTCGGTAATTTTTTTACACCTTGGGTTACATTATTGTAGTTTTAGTAAAGATCCCTAATTTTTTTTTTAATAGAATATAGCCTATGTTACCCGGAAATAGTGTAGCTTCCCAACAGTGAAAGAATTTTTCAAATCGGTTCAGTAGTTTCGGAGCCTATTCGATGCAAACAAACAAACAAACAAACAAACAATCAAATCCTTCCTCTTTATAATATTAGTATAGATAAAAACTAAAAAATAAAAAACATTTATTTCAAAAAGCGAACAAAACTATAATAATAATATATATAATTTTCTTAAAACATTGTTGCCAGACTAAAATATAAATAATAATAATATATCTTTATCGAACGAAAATTAGCAAGATTTATAACAAAAAAAGTACTTGTTACAGGGCCGTAGCTTGGGGGGGCATTATGGGGCAATGCCTTACCTTAAAATATCTGTGCCCTACCTTAAGAAATACCATCGACTATGATAATATACTAGTAAACTGTTTGTTCATAGTTTGATATGTTTGAAAAAAAATACTACCTACTACAGTGAAACAGATACCAAGTGCACTCCCAAAATTTCAAACGGGGTAAAACGTCCTTCCCCGTTTGAAATTTTGGGAGTGCACTTGGTATCTGTTTGACTATAGTGTAGCGTAGTGAGATCTAACTAAACAGCTTCGAATTAACCAAGGAATCATATCATACTAATTCTTTATTCTGCCCATAGATGGCGTTGAAGTAGGTGGTGAGAGGTTGTGCTCGTATTGCAATCACTGCTTACCGGGAATTCCCAAACAGTTTGGGGATGCTATTAAACGCTTGAGTCATAAATAAACCAATCCTTAGATCGATATCTTCGGGCCATCTCCATACTAAACGGTTTGTCATCAGTGTCATCCCGATATTATTTAAAGGAAGTTTATAAGTCAGAAGTCAATAAATTATTTAAAAAATATAAAAATGCTCATAAGCCGATATATTAACGAATTTAGAAAAATTAAAAACTCAAGGGTACATCTTAAAATACTTTTATTTTCAGAAAGACTGAGAGGAAAAAAAGAATCAGAGGCTGTCAATGGGTCACGAAAAAACGGCAGGCATGGTGTTTCTAGCCTTTGAAAAGAACTAAGTCAGTTGATCTAAACGAAGTACTTTGTATTTTTAATAATATGTCGAATCGAAGAATTCGATTGGTTTAAGGAAGGACTTTTTATTTTTTTAAATTTTGTTTTTATTATATAATTTCAAATTATGTTTGGTACCTAATATAAGCCTTAATAAATGAAAAGCCATTGATGCTGCAGTTACTTTTCTGAAGTTCATTGTTAGAATTATCAATAATTACCCTGTGTACAAATACTTATTATCTATCTGGTGAAAGAACATAAGGTAATCCTTTATCATTGTTAAATAACTAAATGTTTTGATCATCCAGTCAAGTACTGCCTCACACATGTACGAAGAAAATCGATTCACCAGATCAGATCAAGTTACATTTTACTTGCGCCCTATCTGTAATTACCTCTCCCCTATCTTAAATTCAACTCTGGTTACGGCCCTGACTTATAACAATGGTTTATAAGTTAACAACCGAAAATAAATATACATATGAACAGTAGGTACTTGAAGAATATAAATTTATAATTATAAATTAAAGTTTCTCGTAACCTGCTTCACTAGGCTAGCCTGTGTTGAGGCAGTCATTTTAAGTCAATTTATAATACTTGTGAACATACCTACACTTATATCACACAAAAGATTGGTTGCATTAATAATAACAAACCACCTTGGTACAATATATAGCGTTGGTTCAAGTTTACCCCACCGCCAACTTGTACGTGTGACACTGTAGGCAACCATGAAACCCAGTAACCAAATGAGACGTATAGTTTCTGTCTACGATGAGTCCACTTGGATAAAATGTTGGTTAACCATTTTTTTTCTATAATAACTTTTAAGTATAAAAATCAATAAAATTATTTATTTTGTACGCTTTGTAGCTATATTTAGTACACTAAACAAATAATTCTCTAGATCTTTACTTTTAAAAGTAAGGTATAATAGAAAAACAAATGGAGTGCCAATATTTTAGTGAACTTATCTTAGATAGGAATTATACAACTCAAACACAACCTTCAACCCTTCAACCTAAGGTAGAAAATAGATTTAACGTACAAGGTTCGTCAAAAATATATTTAATGCTACGTCCTGATGAAGCCAACCTTCCAACTCCGAACTTAGATTCGTAAAGCTAAAAAGATAATAATTTCAAACAACGTTTATACCACTCTCCCGTAATAATATTGGGCTGACTGATGTGTTGGGCCAACTCGCACGAACCAGCCATCGCCGATCGCCTCGAAGGCGATCCCAGGCCAACTCGAACTCCAACTTTCCAATTCGAACTTCCAACGCACGAACCTTGCACGAACTACCCCTCTACCAATAACCAATAATAACCGATATATCCAATAACCATTTTTTTTAACATGAAATACCGCACAAGAGTCCCAACTGCTCCCGTCTGGAGCCAGTGAGACTATGGCATCCCCAATTGGGGTATGTTGTGAGGCTGAAGGTAGGGGGGAGGGGAAGGAGATAGGAAAGAGGAAGGTGGGGAAGTACCTGGCTATTCAGATCTGGTCACTAAACACGGCTAAAGCCATTTCAAGCAACGTTTCAATTCTGAATGGTGGTCTTACACCAGGGCGATATTGATAGTATCTTCCACTCTGGAACGTGCCGCAAATATAATATATATTATTTTTAAATGAATAAATTGTGAAATAACACAAATTAATCAAATAAAATTTATTTGCGCACGCCGGGTTCGAACCCGCCACCTTCGGATTGTGAGTCGAGAGTCTTACCTCGAGACCACGGAGGCCGTCAAAACCATAACCAATTATAACCAAAACCATAACCAATAGCCAATAATAGCCATGACCAATAATCAACCTCCATAACCAAACATCCAAACGCTTGAGGATGGAAGTTGGCCGCAGTGTGTACCTACCATAACATATATTTTCTGCAAACTTCTTGCTTTCAACCCCTTATTTTCCTAAGTAAAAGTTTAAAAACTTTTTAATCTATTGCAACACTGAACTGCATTCACCTTTCCACAGAAAAATAATGTTATCGGTTTTAAAACATGGTTTTGAACTATGGACTTCTGTGTTTGACATTGACATAATTTTGACATTTCCAAAAGTCTTGTAAATATTTTTAAACTCTGAATGAAAGAAATGTTTTAAATTAAAATGTTTAAAATATTACAGTTACCGATCAACAGTAGAGCTTCTATAAGGTACGATACACGTTTTGAAATCCATTAATTTGTAAATAATAACCTCAAACTGTCAAAGGGCATTTACATAATGTTTTGAAACTGTATTCTGTATTAAAAATGTTGATGTAAACTCTGAATAAATGAGTTTAAGCATAAAAATAAATTTTATAACCATATTTTAGGAGTAAAATCCATCATATCATGTTAAAATACAGACGTTTGTCTGCCTAACCTAGACATTTACGACCGTTTTTTTACCGTGTATTTACGTAGCTTTTTTATAACGTTACTTGTATTTTCTTTTGCAGCAATGTAAACAGTATCAAATGCGGTTGGAGGCATTTACTTTATTCACCCAAACAAAGCTTAAACTTCTACAAATCCTCTAGAAATGCTGTCACAAAATGTACGGAAAATTCTCTCAAGCAGGGATTGGAAGGAATCATATTCCGTCCCTCGGCCAAAATCGGCCTTGGATTATGTACTGGAACCTTCCTGAATGTCTTGTTCAATAAATGGACTGCGGAGTGCAAAGAAGCTCCTAAAACAAGAGCATTTTTATTGAGAAAACGACCCCTAGACGAACAGCTTCACTTCGACTGGCAGAAGTTCTGGGAATACTTGAAACCTTTTAGATTGCATTTCCTAGCTGCTATAGCCGTGAGTAGAAGTCTCCTTAAATTATAATACTGGCGCGAACTACATGACTGTCCCAGCTCTGTCTTTCCCTTGTCCTATTCGGGTTGGGAGCCTATTGTTTCGACAGGGCGTCTCCAAGCGTCCTTTTCCTTGGCTACTTCAGCAGCCTCCGTCCGCTGCAAGACCAGCCTATCCTACCACAACTTCCATTTGGATTTGCCGCCAGTATTTTATGTGTAAGTCGGTCTTCTGCTATTCTAAGATGATTAGTGGTGGTGATTGTTTGTCTTGGGATAATGGCGATCAAACCAAGTGAAATATTGTTGATAGGAATAGAAAAATCATTGTTGTCCGTACAGTTTAACTGGTATATTTCGTAAGACTAAGAATTTACACACTCGGAATTTGCTGTTTCATTCATACATTTAGACATTTCCTTACAATGACAGAAATTCCAGACTCATAATCGGCGATTTTTCTATAGTAAAAAAGGTTCAATGCTAAGTACATTTTTGATCATCAAAGTTCTAAGATCCATGGAGAATGTTCCTGTATTATTTAATGTGAATTTGTGAATGTTTGTTTTCAGGCTGCATTAGCCGTAGCTGCAGTGAATGTCTACATTCCCCAGCTGATTGGCGCCGTAGTGAATGTAATGGCGGGTGCTCGGGATGGACGCAATCCAGACTTTCTGGATGATGTAAAGGCTCCGGCATTCAAGCTCGTCGCTTTATACATTACGCAGGTTACATTTCACATATTGAAAAATATTTTTTATAACCTTTCCACTGCGGAAAGTTTCCATGCGAGTAATCACTATGTGCTGCACCTTTTCAATACTTCTCACTTATAATAAATCTATGCCTAGATGCAGCATATGGTGATTATTGATAAACAGTGATTAGTGATATATTTTTTTAAATTTTTCTTATTCATATAACGCAGTTAAAAGTGATATGCTCAGATTGCTGAAGTTATTTAACCAGTCAATGGAATCGGTCCATTGATTCAGCACAGACGTGGCTACTGCAAACTGTGGTGGAGGGGAAATTATTTTATAATGTGTTCTGTAATTTGTATTTATCCACATTCACACAAACCCTTATGGTTTTTTCAAACTTCTTCAATGATTTCAGGATAAGCAAAATAATTAATAGTAAATCTATGCCAATGAATATGATATATTTTCAAACAAGATTGATTATTTTATTCCAAGGTTTTTATTACATCATTCTTAGATATTGTAATAACTGGAACAAGATTATCTTCCTAAAAAAAAATACAATTGGTAATTGATTCACGGTCTTATCACTAGACACTTGTATTATGCTCTGAAAATATTTCTTCCCTCCAAAAGTATTTAAAACATTAGTAAACAATCAACAATTCAAGATTCTCATGGGCAAATTTATATTTTGTACTTATGTATAAATTATTACGCTACTTTCCTTTTGGGGCATTAAGCCTTCTTCCTTCTTATGCCAATGTTTCAGACAGTCTTTCAGAGTCTTTCAAGGGCAGAAGTTTAAGTGTAAAAAAATGTTAGTGTAAAACATCAAATATTAATAAACATAGAGTGAGTTCGGAACAATGATAAACGGTTACGTAAACAAATATAACCACACTCGCGAAAAAGGCGACGTGGTGCATTCATTATCTCTGACTGCATTCGGACGTCAAAAATATTTTAGGTACTCTTAAACCTTGTTAACAGGGACGACTCATCTTGCTAGCAGAATCAGGTATTGAGTCTTGGACTTGATCTGAATCTGTCCAGAATGGACGACACCTCTTGCTACCAGGATCAGGTCTTGAGCTACCACCGGCTCTGGATCTCTGCTCGTTCAAGGCCGTGCCGTAGGACCGGCCATGGTATATCCTTCGGTAGATAGCGGGCCACTCATTAGCTGATTTATGAGTAGTGTAACCATTATGACATACACATTATCCCCCGTTTATAGACAAGAATGCCGTATTAGGTTTAAGCGAGAAATTATTCGAGCTCACATGGTTTCGTCTCGTTACATTAGTTATTTTTTATGGAAATGATATCAAAAGGGAATCAACATATTTCTGACAAGATTCTGAAGAGGTCGCTAGCGCGACAAAATAATTTTATTGAATGTTTAAGGCCCTTCGCTCATAGAGAAACCGAAACCTAACTAAAACTGGTTGGCAACTTAAAAAAGCTTCTCACATTGTTCAAATCAACTTTACGATTTGAGTAATTAACAAAAATATTATATATTAATAATTTATCAATTATCAACCTTAATATATAATAATAATTTATGAACAAACAAAATCGATATTTTCCCACTCTGATATATCACAAATAAGTCTTGAGGTGCAACCATGACAACCTGTCAACCTGGCAACTGAAACGCGACAGCCTCGGCAACTCAAGGTTCGTAGAAAATGCATTTAGCAAGGTTAGCTCACGCGGGCCTTTTTTGAAAAAAAAACTCGTCGGGCCGCTTTCGGAATTTCGAATGCGTGACATAGCTTGTCGTAAAATACTGCCACTTGTATTGAAGTTAATTCATATCTCCCAGTGGAACATGGATTTCATGTTACGTCACAAATTTTTAGCCAACCACCGCTCTACCCCCTTGTTAAACGCATTTTCTATGAACCTTGGCGGCAACTAGCACTGCGAGTTGCAAGTGACTGGTTGCGTTGCCCTTGACAACTGGTCTTTGAGAAGTTGCCTGTGTGTGGACTGCCAAAGAAATTCGTAATTTGCTTTCTTGTCAATAGCGTTGCCAAAGGGTTTTTTTTCAATTGCCCCTTGAGCGGAAGGGCTAATTGACATTGGGCAGAGAATTCCAATTTTGAAACCTCATGGATCATCAACCGCTCTTAGACACTGCCAAAATCTCATAATAAATTGAATAAATTTCCTTCGATGTTAGTTTAGCACTATCAAACTTTTTTTTAACCCTTTCAGACCTATATTAAAACTAACAGAGGTAGAACATATTTGATGTTCAATGACAATTAATAGAAATATTAACAAATGTTTGGTGTTTTTTTGTTTGTTTTATTTATCAACATTTTAGAAGTTGTTGCTACTTTTATTTGAAAGAACATTGCGTCTCAGTTTGCCCTTTTCACATAAAATGTCAAATCTTACACTGTACAACAAAAAAATTAACATTTAATTCTGTTTAAAAAAAGGAAACATTAAAAAAACGCCTTCGAAACATACATCAGTTGAGATTAAACACAAAAATCGCACTAAGAAATATAAAAACGATTACTGCCTGAGCTACAGTTCAATATAAAATAGCTTGCAAAGCCAGTTATACCAGCTCTTGGAAAATGAAAACAGCCAATTTTTAATCGCTTTATGAAGTGTGGAAAAAATTCCGAAATTTATATATTTTCAAATATACCCACGGTATGAAAAGTTTAAAGTTTTGAATGATGTTCTTGTTTTTTCTAGGCGGTGTTCACCTTTGTCTACATCCACCTTCTGGCAGAGATTGGAGAAGGAGTTGCCTGCCGAATGAAACAAGATCTATTCTCGTCCATCATCAAACAGGATATTGCTTTCTTTGATAAAGAAAGAACTGGAGAACTGTTAAACAGGTTGATGCGCAAAACTTATTTCTATCAAATTCTAAAAATGTACCTATGTGTGAAAGTATTGCAAATTTTATGATACACTCGAAGATTTAAGCTATAGATTGAAACAAAATAAATTATTCAGTTCTGCTTCCCCAATATAAACAACATTTTGTATTATTTTCCATGTTGACTTAAGTTTGTACATTACTTTTAAAGAAAGGCATTCAAGTTCTAAAACTGCATTCTCATCAAAAGATTTCCTACATAAAAATCAAAGACTGACAAGAATTGGGTTACATAAACTGTCAAAAAACATTTCAATTGTAATTTGTATGCGTAATTTATTAATGTAATAATAAATTTAATAATACAATATTATGTACTAATATTTACAGATTGACCATTGACGTACAAGACTTCAAGAGCAGTTTCAAACAGACGATATCAAATGGATTAAGAGCCATCACACAGGTACTTAATGCTCCCATAAATATATTACATATCTACATACACTTAAAGCAAAGTGCTCTTTTTAGTACCTACATTTTGCACATTTAATACACACATCTTCTTGAGTCTTTGCCTCATTGCTGAGCTTGGTGATCTAAAAAATTACAGCCTACGACCATTCTAATTACCTTATGAATCAGGCTCCTCCATTCTTCAGGGTCCTGCATTGCATCGAGAGCCTCGTACACTACCAATTTGATCTATCCAACGACGAGCAATCTTTCCATGATCCTTGTTGCTCTTAAATAAAATGCCAGTTCACACAATAAACACTTTGTCTACTTTATTAGATGTATTACTCTTTATAATAGGAATGAGGAAAGGCAGCCTGGGAGAGCAATGTCCTGTATCTGTCAATCTCGAAATCTCTCTGACCTTGAATACGGCTGTTAATAATTTTATCACTCTAGAGCTCGCAATGTACCTTATGGACATCTGTCGATACTACTGTCGCTGAGCATTCAGTCGTCTGTCACTACATACGACTGAATGCCCAGTGACTGAAACCCACATCACAACATATCTTTGATATTTTGTAGTCATAAATATATTGAAAATTTATCAGATTCAATTTATCGGCTGTTTTGGATGCCTATCTCTAATGAATGGATCGGTGCATCATTTTAACAGTTTTAATTCAATATTTGTTTGTAATATTTCAGGTGGTAGGTTCCGCTGGCAGTTTGCTGGTCATATCTCCCATGCTGACTGGTCTGACTTTACTGTGTATACCGTCTGTGGTCATTGGAGGCTCATTCATCGGCTCACTTCTGAGGAAACTCTCGAGGGAATCTCAAGCACAGGTATATTCTTTAATTTGTATGTAATATTAGGTACATAAATCTAAGGTTGCTTGATATGCGCTCGGCAAGAGTTCAGATAAAAGTCTCTGTAATTATCCTACTTAAATTTAAGTCGCACATCTTTTGGGGTAAAGGAGCAAAGGAGTCTTAAAGTGACTCATATTGTAGGAGGAAGGAAACACAGAGGTAAGTAAATCATTCCACATACAAGAATAAATACAAGTCTGCAGTTCACACATGGTAGAAGTGAAACCTTAAAAAACTAAAGTAGACAAGAGTGGGGAGGCTACAAAGCCACCAGTCCCGGAGAAATCAATGACGCTGGTTATTGGGAGCATCTCCTAATAAAATACTGGTAGAACTAGGGCAGCATTCCTATTGGTGTATCTTATAAAGAAGAACACCTAGTTGTGATGACTCAAGGCCTGTGCCATATTTGAGGATGTTGTGTGGAGGGTCTTTTTAAAAAAAGTAAGAAAGAAATTTATTTCTTTTTTAAGAAAGAAATAAAGTTCTGAGAAGAAGGTTAAAGGGGTGGATCGGAATCGGGGTTAGTGTGTCCATACGTGACATCATCGCTCCTGCTGCGATGCAAGGTGATGGATCGTGATAGTCTGGCTGGAGAGGTCAAAGGGTTTCCCTTAACCGACCTCTCCCTATCCAACTTGAAGCGCAGTTGGCCGTGGATGCCTCTGTCGCCACCAATACCTGGATACAAACTACCCCATAAACCAAGTTACCAAATGTAGCAAACCACTTTGTTATCAAATAAATGGTTCCCGGGTCCGCGGTACCTTTACCCACCTCTCAAATTGAAGATCAATTAATTCTATAATTTTTTCTCAATGTATGCTTTTATAATTAATCTACCAACAGGTTGAAAAATCCACGCTGGTAGCAGAAGAAGCCCTGAGCAATGTGAGAACAGTTCGAGCGTTTGCAGCGGAGGAGCAGGAGTGCAAGGTGTTTGCTGAAGAGACAGAGAAGGCAGCAAGATTGGCCCAGGAGCTGGGCAGGGGCATCGGACTCTTTCAGGCTGGCACCAACCTCTTCCTCAATAGGTGCTACAGAAATTAATCAAATTTTACCATTTTCCAGTTTTCGCTTTCTTCGAAATCTTTAAAACCGTGAATATCTTGATCACCAAACTGTCCAAAATATTTCCTAGAATGATTCTAGATTACAGTGAAACCCTCTAAGAAGTTTTCCAAGGGACCGGAAAAAACAAACTTCTTAAGAGGGTTTCACTGTATTTAACAACCTTCCACATTAGCGATCTTGTAAGATTATCTTGAAATCTGAGATTCAGTCAAAGATCTAAGCAGCGAAATCAACTAAAAATTGACAATGCAATTCTGCTTTCATAAAATTTATAAACATATGCTTTTTCCTATTGATCTTTGGCTTGTTTTTTTGCTAATTACATATCTTATACAAATATCCAAGCTGACAATTAGGTAAGTGTAAAACTATAAGTTATATAACTTGAGTAATATAAATTACTTATAAATTAATACAAATAAAAAGGTAGATAAATGAATTTATGTTTGATAAGGCTGCATTTTCAAGAGTTTATTTGGTAATACTTTTGTTAAAATTTGGGTTCCAGTGCGGATGGACACTAATAAAATATGAGAGTTTTTTTCTTTCTTTTTCTTTCACCCTTCCTTTGGCAGCTTCATGCCTCTCTGCCATTCACAGGCGTTGGCATCAGTACTCCTAGCCCCCTTCTTTGGACAAATTTAAAAACAAATTCCTAAAACTCGCAATTTAAACACTCTGTTTGTTTGTAATTGGTAAAATAGAACGTGTATGAAATAAAAGGTGTGTTTTTATCTTTCACTTTATCTTCAAAGTTCTGCTTTGTCACTCTTCTGTTTTATCATGGAACCTTGTTTGTTATTTCAGCATGGTTCTGGGCACCCTGTACCTCGGTGGCCACCTGATGTCAACAGGGCAGCTCAGCGCCGGAGACGTGATGGCCTTCCTCATCAACTCGCAGACCATCCAACGCTCCACGGCTCAGCTATCACTGCTGTTTGGCTCTGTCATCAAAGGACTTGGCGCTGGTGGAAGGGTGTTTGAGGTACCGTGGAACGGGGAGGCTCTGGACGATTTTTCATATATTTTTATATAGGTTTCCGAAGATTCGGTTAGACAATATAATTTAAAAAAATTCATTCAACAAAATCAACCTTTTAAGTGCATATGATGTAAGTTACTTCTTCTTCCTGTGCCCTATCGGGTTCCCCTGACGTTGGCGATCACTCTGGAAAATGTTACTAATAACTTATAAATATATATAATTTTTTTATTTGAAAAACTACGCCACCAGCATGGCGACTCCGTACGGCTTTCAAATTCTCTTTGTAAAGCGAATTCAGCTTAAGAAATGGGGAGAACAGACGCTAAATGATAAAATAAAAATTTAATAATTTTGTGCATAGAGAGGGGTCAACAAAACTGAGAAATTAAAAATATTGGAAGAGAATTCTTGTTTCTTTGTAAATTTTTGTCGTAGTTTAGTATACTTTCAGATCGCAACGTTTTCCAAAACTTTTTCTAGCTTGTTGCACTATTCTTTCAAGATGATTTGATCAACTCCAGCTCGCACTGACTTGATATTTTCAAGAAATCTGAAAAGGGTGCTGCCCAATCCTTCCCAGGCTGATTTCTCAGTGCTTTACAATCTTTAAAATTCTGTATTTAAGTTTAACCTATTTACCGTGCAAGGCTTTTTGACATTTTTTATAACACTTATCTTCTTCTGAAACCTTGAGTTTTTTATTGCAATAATATAAACATATGTATTAGCAATGAAACCATCCCATACTAAGTAAAGAAGCATAAAAATAAGTAGCTACTGTAAAATCATTGTGCAGTGTTTTTAATATAGTGTCCTCTGCATGCTAAATCATATCTTCTCCAAGCTTAAAACTTTCAAATAAAAGTGTGTTCATCTGAAGTAACCTGCCAGGTAAGTATGTTTTCTGTATCTGTTTGAATCTAATTAAATATACCCCAGGAAAATATATTTGTACAGCGCCTTCGAGATGATTTTTCACGTAAACGGTGCTATACAAATTATCCAATTATTATTTTTATATATGGAGGCAGATAGCATCAGAATACTGAAAGCAATTACATTGACGGCTCATAACTACGAATCTGGATGTCACGGTTTGGAAGCCCGGCGTGCGCTATTAAATTTAATTTAATTTATTTGTGTTGCTTCACAATTGATTCATTTAAAAGTAATATACAGTATTTTTGCAGCACTTTTCAGAGTGGAACATATTCTCAGTATCGGTCTGGCGAAAGGCAAACATTCAGAACTGAATCGTTGCTTGAAATGCTTTAGTCATGTTTGAAGACAAGATCTGAATAGCCAGGTACTTCCCCACCTTCCTCTTTCCCATCTTATTCCCTTCCCCACTAACTTCATCCTCACAAAATACCCCAGTTGGAGTATTGTTATATATTTAATATTATATTCTGATGATTTTTTAAACACTTTTTAAATAACAGTATCATATTTCAGAACAAACCAAATCTAGAAATGTCAAAACTGTGTTGATATAACATAGTGAAACCCACCTACATATGTATTGTTGCATAAGTTTTAAAGCTTGAAGTTCTGTTTTTTCGGTCCCTTAAAATTACCGTGTCGAGTTCTGGTCAAATGTCGATATAAAAACAAAGCAATTGTTTTTTTGCAATTGTTTTCCGTTTACCAGATAGCTAAACGATAGCCAAAAATACCTTATTATTAATGTATATTGCATGATAATATTGACAGAACTTTTTCCAGATAAGTTAACTAACAAAAATTGAAAAATCTCCCATTTTGGAAATAATTGTCAAAAGATATATTCACACAAATATAAACTGATTTTATTATTTCTATATAAACCTGAATACATACTCAACATGAAAAAATACAATTCAAAGGGATTTTCAAAGAAATAATGACCTTTATACTCATTTGAAAACATAAACGCAACTTTGACAGCTGCCAAAAGTCATCCGCAAATTTCATAGAAAATTATTTAAAAATAATTCAGAGTAGCTACAATAATCAAATAGTACCTAGGTCCTAGATTGATATCGGCGCAAGCGATTCTGACCTTGTCCTTCATACATTTTTGTTATATATATATAAGGGTTAAAATCACATTAGGAAAAAAAAATAGAAGTTTTTTTTTGGCCCCCCGGCAGGTCAGCGGCAGATGAGAGGTTAAAGCAAGAAATAAAAAAAACCCCATTTATCCCACAAACAATTTTTATCCTATCCTTCGGAAAACCACGTTAAATTATCGAAGAAAGCAAACACTTTGTGGCTTGACATTTTACAGAATGAAACAAGTTCTTTGTTTAAAACCACTTTATTTAAATTTATATTCGTCGACCGGTTTCGGTCGAACTCGACCTTCTTCAGGACAATAAACATATAAACTTTATAAAGTTTATATGTTTATTGTCCTGAAGAAGGTCGAGTTCGACCGAAACCGGTCGACGAATATAAATTTAAATAAAGTGGTTTTAAACAAAGAACTTGTTTCATTCTGAACCACGTTAAATTTTTTTTAAATATCTGGCTTAATTTAGCTAATAATCTGTTTTCAGTACATCAACATGGAACCCCGGATGCCCATCAGTGGTGGACCCATCATCCCCTTCCATGAGTTCTTCGGCAATGTGGAGTTCTCAGACGTCACTTTTGCATATCCCACTAGATTAGGATCGGTAAGATCTAAGTACAATACGTAATATATACTTGTATAATTTCAATCTGTGTCACGGGAGTTCTTATGGTTGATGCATTATCAGAATTAACTTAATGTTTATTTAATTTGTTTTTTTGAGAGAGTGGTAATAAGTGGTAATATTTGTAAAGGGCCCCTGAAGCGATTTTTCGCAAAAACAGCACTATTCAAATCATCTAATTGTTATTATATTATTCAGACATGTAATGATGTGAGACTGAATGGTACATGAACCGGGTCATGTATTGACTCTTGAGTCAGAATAACAGAAGAGTAAGTAAATGGTTAAAAGTTGAGTACACAAATTCGTTGTTGTTTCTAACCAAGCGTCGTGGGTTCAATACTTTGTTAGCTAAGTCCTCCTCCAATGATGGTAGTAGGAGTTTTTAAGTGCTTGGCGGTCCATCCTCTTTTCTTACCCCTTCGGGGAATGGTGTTGTGCTTAGATTGTTAGTTAATAAGTTTCCTTTAGTGAATCTCCACAAAATGTTAGTGCTTTGACCGCAAATTCTCAGTGGCCAACAGGCACAAGAGACAACTCCTTTGACTACCACACAGAGTGTGCCATCAGTTCCTTCAATATTCACGGGTTAAGAGACATAACTTGTGAAACAGATTTTTTTAGATATTTAGGATTTTTTATAGGTATTCAATCAAAAAAATAAAAAGACAACATCACAAAGTATCTCTGTTCAAAGTTTCACCATTCTATCTTTAAAAACAAAAATGTTATTTTTTGTTACCAAAAATCTTTGAGTGTGTTTTCTCAGCTTTATGATTTTGTGGCTTGGCTCCCTTGACGAATACGGCGACGATGCATGTGAAGTCAGAATAACAGAACAGTATGTATGAGATAATGTATGATTATGAATTAAGTAAGAAGTGTTATCGAAGACAGAATTGTATGACTGTCCATATCTGCCCACCGCTCTCAAAAATGGGGTTTGGTTAGTAAGTTAGTTAATTAATTTAATTGATTCTTGAACGTTGAAAGAATAGTGAGCCCTGATTCATGATCATTTAATCTTTCACCGAATTCATTCATATATTTTGAGTGAAAATGAACGCATGAATAATTTGCACGCAGAGCTGAAGGCACGCTGTATTCTTGCACATATAAGTCCCGATGGTGGCAAATTTGTATTTGTAAAAATATTTTACTAACTTTTCATTTTTCAGGTTGTATTGAAAAACTTCAATCTCAAAATACCCAATGGAAAGACTGTGGCCATTGTTGGTTCGTCTGGAAATGGTAAATCCACAATTGCTGCCCTACTAGAAAGGTAATTTTACTTTATTTTATCTGCCCGGCCTTGCCCGCGTTTAGATACAATATTTTTGAAATATTTTTCCCTGTTGAACAATTATTGAACAATATTTTGAAGTTTTTATTAATTTTTAACAATAATTACGAATACATATATCAAAGCTACATATCTTGTGATGAAAATGATACTACATGTTCAAAATGGTTGCGTTTATCTAGAAATTTCAAAGAGATGTGCAGATTAGAAGCGAGTGTTATGTTTTGGCTGCTTTGAATAATAAGTGAAATGTTATACATAATGCAGTTATCTAATCATTTGGACAGAAAGTTTTCTCAATTTTTAATAATCAATTGACAGTTAATAATAATAATAATATTTGGATGATTTATATAGCGCCATTTTTGTGACAAATCACCTCAACGGCGCTTTTTTTGACAGTTGTTTTTGAGTGCTACCAAACTTTTTTTGGTGAATGCTATTTTTGTTTGTATAGACCCCATGCTATATGTACATTCAAAGCATGAAAGTCTAACATCTAATGGTAAGAATGTTTTTAATCATCAAATTCATCATCTTCTTCACCTTGTCCTATTCGAATAAGATCCAAGAAGAGTTCAGAAGAGCCAAAAGGGGTCGAGAAAATGTATAAAGATGCAAGAGGATCCGGGCACGCCAAGAAGGGGCAAGAAGACGCAAGAAGAGCCAGAAGAGCCAAGAATGCTAAAAAGGGGCGAGAAGAGCCAAGACGAGTTAATAAGAGCCAAGAAGGGGCCAAGAAGAACCAAGAAGGGGTGAGAAGATGCAAGAAGAGTCGAGGAAAGTCAAAGGGTTCCAAAAAGGGGCAAGAAGATTCAAGAAGAGTCAAGGCGAACCAAGACGAGCCAAAAAGTGTCAAAAAGAGCCAAGAAGAGTCAAGAAGAACCAAGAAACGCCAAGAAGAAACAAGAAGAGACGAGAAGGACCAGCAAGAAACCAGCAAAGACCGGCATTAAGCCAAGAAGAGGGAGAAGATGAAGGAAGAGTCACAAAGAGCCAAGAAGAGACAAGAAGGACCAGGAAGAACCACAAAGAGCCAAGAAATCATCAGGAGAAGAAAGATTTTAAGAAAAAACAATGCTCAATCAAATCCTTTCTTCCTGCCCATCCTAAATTCCAATATGGCTTATTAGGTTGCCATGTATACTGGTCGTTTGAACTCCAACCTCCTTCCCATCCTCAGAGCATGTGTTCCAAGCCCTGACAAATTAGTGCCTGCTGGTGTACCGATTTCACCGGGACAGAAGTTCTTCTGGTCTGGGTGGTACAGTCATATCGTATCATATCAGTCACTTATTAATTCACAAAAAAAAATGGAATTATATATCAATTTTTGGCTTGTAACGGAAGTTGAAGAGCATCCATGTTTTTAAAATTACAAAGCCTCATCATCACTAGAACCTAGAATCACTCAACAACGTTCTTCGATTTTGATAAACTGATGATGTAGATTGACAGATGAGATGACATTCAGCGGTAAATGTGAAAATAGAGATCTGCAATACTTACAACAGAAATCTGTAATACCGAAAACAGAAATTTGCAATACCAATGCTAGAGATAAAATACTGGTGAAAATTCTAGTGGGAAGACATCCAATGGGCCACCCCAGGAATAGTAAGAATATTCAAGCATTTGAAAAGGTACAAATATTATTCTTTTGTTTCAGGTTTTACGATGTCTCTGGGGGTAAAATCACCCTGGACGACCATGATATCCGAAAGTTGGACCCTCACTGGCTGCGGGGAAGGGCTATCGGCTACATAAACCAGGAGCCTGTACTATTTGCCACTTCTATCAGGGAGAATATCAGATACGGAAAACCAACAGCTACAGATGCCGAGGTAATAATTCCGTCTTTATGAACGACAAAAATTTGAGCTTATGTCATCTTTGAAGATGCTGTGTGGATGGTATATTGAGGAAAGAAAGGAATGAACATGAGTATTGAAGAGATGCATGTTCAACAAATCATTCCACAGCCGCACTGTTGAACATAAGAATCAATCATAAATACAACACTTATCATATGGCAAATATGGCATCGTGGCTCCACACCAGTTCCGAAGCACCTTTCTTTGAAATACTGGTAGAATAAAGATGATGAACGAAAAAAAATCATTTCTACACTTCCTTCTCTGTCCGTCTGCTATAAATTTCGTCACCGTATAGCCACATTTATACAGGTACGTATGTACATACCGATTTTCCAGTTGATTAGTCAGACATCTCTGAAAAAATCGAAATTTGAGTTGAGTATGCAGAGTTGTATTTAAAAGTGTTCCCTCTATCTGGTACAATACTCAGAATATTCATAAACAATACAAAATTAATAATGCGGAAAAACTTGCAGTGAATAAACCAAAATATCGATGTTTTCTGGGTTAGTAGTACGATATTTCAAAATGTAATACTAAAGTACCGGACCGTTACGCCTCCTGGTGTTATTTTATAGCATATTTAATATATTGTATAATATTTGATTTATGGTGAGTGTTTGAATATGTGTTTCCTCATTTATTTTATTTTATAGCTTCTTCACAAGTTTATTCATTTAAGCATATAATTATTAACCCCACTAGGGTTCGCCTGTATCGGGGTTAATAATTTTACAAGTTATTCAAAATAATACATAAATATTGGTCATAAACAAACAGTTGAAAAAGCAAAACACTAAAATTAAAATTTTTAACCTCACTTGGACGTAGGTTAACAATTTTATAAAAATAAACAAAATAATACAAATATTGAAAGATAATATTGTTACAATAATATTTCTCGCAGAATATAGGCCTATAGGCCTCTACTAAGCTGTAGGAACTAATATTTTAAATGTAAACAAGTAGGGTGACCATGTTTTGAAATCAGCTTTGAAATAATATTTTTTTTTGTAAGCTATTTACTAACTTTAATATTTAAATTGTTACTCAAAAATTTTTTTTGCAAGGCATTAAATTAATATTTAAATCCGGTTCTGTACTTTTATCCAAAACAAAGCTTTTTATGTTTTGCTAAACGGTTAATTAATTAATATGTAATAGTTATCTCAAAACTTAGTATTTGGAAATGTCTGATTAATCAACTGGACGGTCAATATAGCTTCAGCGATGCGCATATTGCTACACATTTCTTCAAACTGATTCGTGGATGGTTCAGATGATTCGTGGAAGCTTGGCCATCGTGGAGAGCATTCATTTCTATCTACCCGATAGTTATCTCCGTCACCGGCAGCACATGCTGTTATATTTCCCAGCCTGCAGGAGCAGCTTACCAATGGTCTGTGAGGAGGGCAATCTTTCTGTTGAATTTGGATATCGGCCTAGAAGTTAGTTAGTTTTGCTGCTTTATATAATTTATATTTAAGCTTTATATTATGTTATTTTAAAAACTGAAGCCATTGAGTAGGATTGAGAAGATGAAGCTTAGATGGATTCGGCTTGTAGAGTGAATGAATGAAGAAAGAAGTGTAAGGAGAATATATTTGCAAATGTGAATGTCAGAAGAAGTCAGGGACGCCTGGGGAAGAGATAGCACGACCAAGAGAATCAGAAGCTTGAGTCAGGCCATGTCAAGAGTCGGAATATCGGAAGAGTTTGTATGAAATGTTGTATGAATATGAACGAAGCAAGGAAGTGGGTGATAATACCCAGTTATTCGGTGGTCCATCCTACGTCCCTCACTTTTGCAGACAAAAGGTGTGATGGTTAGTTATTTTTTTTATTTTAGCTCCACACAAGAGGCCCTGAGGAAAATAATTCTCCTCAGGGCCTAGGTCATCTTTGGGGATGCTGTGTGGAGTGTATTTTTAGGAAAGGAAGAGAAGGAAAAGGGTGTAAGGGATGGGTAAGAATCTGGGGATCAGTGTGTCCAGGAGTGACGGACATATGAATCCATCCCTCCCACTGCGGTGCAAGGCGATGTTCCGAGAGAGTACGGCTGGAGAAGTCAAAGGGACTCCCTCAACCGCTCTCCCCCGATCTGACCTGCAGTTGGTGGGCAGTCACATTTGCCGCCAAGACCCGGACAAACCCCACCCCGTGAACCCGGGCACCCCTGGTAAGTCACCAAATAGTGAACCACTTGGGGTGACCTATGGCAGAGGGGTTGGTTATCCAATAAATGGTTCCCAGGGCGGCGGTACTGCCTCCCAAATTGAATGCTAGTTAAAAATGCCTTGAAGTGGACATTTTGTAATGTTTTTAAAGTAATGAAAATTGAATTGAATTGAATGGAATAGTCACTTTTATCTATAGCCTGATTTATCTTTAGTTGTACATATTTATTTATAGCCATACTTATCTTTAGCCACACTATTTATAAGGAAGTATCTATTCACGGGTGCGCCCCAAACCCTGATTAAAAACAGGAATAATATTAGTATTTCACAATTTATTTTATTCATTTCACAATTTTATTCCGTTAATATGTCTGAGCGTGCCGATGAGTAGATTTATAAATGATATTATTTGAATCCCTCCAGGTGGAGAAGGCAGCGGGTCTGGCAAATGCCCATAACTTCATCTCGCAGTTTCCACAAGGCTATGACACCCTGGTAGGGGAACGCGGGCAAGCCCTCAGCGGGGGACAGAAGCAGAGGATCGCCATCGCCCGAGCCCTGATCAAGGATCCGCAGATCTTGCTTCTGGACGAAGCCACGAGGTATGCCAATTTAACTGCCTGAAACAACACTCACTGATGAAACAACAAACAACGAAGCACTGAAGAGATAAATTGAGATAAATTTTGAATAGATAATAAATTTCATTGGCCCAGGAGTCGAAAGGTCTTATGTAAATTGTTGGCATAGTTTTCTTTTAGCCCCTCAGGCCTCGGCTCTATTTTGTCAGAAGGTCAAAATATTTCAACGTTGCAAGAAAATCCAAATAAATGGAATATTTCTGAACTCATCCGAAAACTAAAACCGGTTTTTGAAAGATTATGAAATACACTTTCAAATTTATTACATGAGCTCCATACGGAGGCCCTTAGGAAAATAATCTCCCTCAGGGCCTACGTCATCTTTGGGGATGCTGTGTGGAGGGTTTTTTTTAAAGGAAAAGAAGTGGAGGAGAATTCTGGGAAGGAAAAGGGTTTAAGGGGTGGGTAGGAATCTGGGGTTCTGTGTACTGGTCATCCGCCTCCAAGACCTAGACAAACCTCACCCCATGAACCCAGACACCCCTGCTAAATCACCAAATGTAGCGAACCACTTGGGGTGACCTAAGGCAGAGGTGTTGGTTATCCAATAAAGGTTCCCGGGGCGGCGGTACCCATTCCTGCCTCCCAAATTGACTTGCCTGCCTGACATTGTATACAGCCATCCTATTTGGTTTTCATTATGATGGTGAAACACAATTTGAATATGAAATTTAAGCGGAGAACCGTCAGACTTTTGGATCACTTTTATTCTATGGTGAAAGTCATAATATGTACATGCTCGTATCATATGAATAATTTTTTTCCGCAGTGCATTGGACACGGAATCTGAACTGATAGTCCAGAAAGCTCTTGAAGAAGCGAGCCGCGGCAGGACTGTCCTGGTTATTGCCCATCGCCTATCCACTATAAGAAATGCAGACGTCATTGTTGTCCTGCAAGGAGGAAAAATTGTTGAGGTTAGTCTCATTTGATTCCGCTGTACCAGAATTCCCCAAACTTATTTATATTTGAGGGTGGAATTTTAAGTAAAATGATAAAAAATGCCTTTGCTGGTTTTCATAGTGCACCTAATGTAGGCGTTGTAGCATGTATTTAATAGAATTTATAAGATTAAAGTTTAAGTGCGTCTCTGTACGAGGGAAGCGTTGCGTATGTTAGGGTGAACGGTGGTTTTACGGGGTGGTTTGACATCACAAAAGGTGTTAAGCAAGGCTGCGTAATGTCACCATGGTTATTTAATCTATACATGGATGTATGCAAGAATTGAAAGAGTTGGGATTGGGTGCGAAATTGAGTAATCTAAAAGTATGTTGTCTGCTGTATGCTGATGATGCGGTGCTGATTTCTAATACTATGGAAGATTTACAGTCTCTAGTGTCTAGGATGAACGAAGTATGTATGAAGAATGAGTTAATGATGAATGTAAGTAAGTCTAAAGTCATGGTGTTTGAAAGAGAAAGTACGAAAACAGTGTGTGATATAGTTGTGAACAATGAATACTTGGAGCAGGTGGATGAGTTTGTGTATCTGGGTAGTATGTTTACGAGAGATGGGAAGGCTGGTAGAGATATCGAAAGAAGGGTAAATGCCGGTAACTCCATTAATGGAGGACTGAATGCCGTTGGCGCTAATAAAAAACTGTCAAAAGAAGCAAAACTAGCAGTCCACAATGGAGTCCTGGTACCTAACCTGATGTATGGCAGTGAGGCATGGAACTGGCAGAGGAAGGATGAAAGTAAACTGAATGCTGTAGAAATCAGATCCCTGAGGCGTATGTGTGGTAAAACCATGTATGATCACGTGAGAAATGTGGAGATCCGTAGAAAGTGGTAAGAATGTAAGGCTGATGTAAGCATAATGAGTAAGATTAAGAAAGGGACCCTCAGATGGTTTGGGCATGTAGAGCGAATGAACGAAGAAAGTAGTGTAAGAAGAATATATGACGCAAATGTGATTGGTAGAAGAAGTCGGGCCATGTCAAAAGTCAGAATAATAAAAGAGTATGTATGAGACGATGTATGAATGTGAGTGAAGCAAAGAGTGTGTGCCAGGACCGAGTTGTTTGGCGGTCCGTCCTCTCTGCCTAACCCTGCAGAGAAACGGCGTGATGGTTAGTTAGTTAGTTAGTTAGTAAGTTTAAGAATTTTATTAATTGGAAACCTTAGACATTTTTGTGAATACCCCTAAAGAATCCTAACCCTAAACCTTTTGAACGCCAACATTACATTTAAAAATTAATTTCTCTGAGTTTAATTAACCATTCTGAGGAAACTACGTATGAAAGATTATGTACTATTTTAAAACCATTACCTGGCACAATTTTCAAAAATGTCATTTTGAAAGAACAAGTAAGATACGACGAAAATAGAATCAGATGGCGCATAGTGAAAATTTTGAATAGGCACACCAAGACTAATGAGTTAGATGCGATAACAACGTAAGATTTCTTTCTGCGATATTCTTACTTTTGAGGACTTCACCATAACCTCCTGTACTGTAGGGCTATCCGCACCAATTTATTTATGAACTCACCTATGGGGAGAGCAATGTACAAGCTAAATGTGATATGTTTTAATGAATTGCAAAAACATTGTTTACACAGTGCAATTGTAATGACTTAAAATAAATACAGATGAAAATTATAGTTTTGAGTAAAACGCATTAAAAGTTTTTTGAAATGCATTGAATTCACTAACTTGGTAACTAGTATTTAAAATTTTGTGTATAGCTCCATCTGTGTAAAACCTGCAGAAGTAATGTTTACACAGCAGATAAAGAAGGGATAGGATCTACCAAAAAGGTAATGGGAACAAAAAATATCTACAGCATATTTTTAGTCGGGGGAGGGGAGAGGGAAGGCGGGAAAGAACCGCACAAAATAAATAGGAAAATGCAAGGGGTCGTCGGCCGAGCCACATGGTTACGGATGTTAGTTTTTCATCTTGGCCTGTCGAGAGTTAATTTGCGTGGATTGATGTCGATGATGTTTTTATTAAATTAATCTATGATAATAATTAAAAAAATATTTAAAAAATTAACCAAAAAAAACCTCACTCCCAACATACAGTTAGTTATGTTCGCCACTAGCGGAGAGGTTAAGTTGTTATTGCATCCAGCTGCTCAATTCTATTGTTGAGTTCCATAACAACTCAGAATCAATTCAACTCGACACTTCTTTGAAAAGTCATTAAAAGATATGAATAAAAAAATTGAAAAATAGCCTGTAATCTAACCTAACGTGACCTACTTAACCAATTTTTTATATATCACTTTGTTAATTTAATGCTCACCAGTTTGATGCTTTTCAGACCGTACCATTTATCAGGTAAATTTTTTTATTTATCGAATTAATTTGAAATTTTATTATTTTCAGATGGGCGACCATGAGAGCCTCCGCAAACTGAAAGGTCACTACTGGAATCTTATTAAACAACAGGAACAAAATCCACAACAATAGTTTGAATTATAGACAAAATTGTATAGAAAATGTAGTTTCGGTTAATTTATTTATTTCTATAAAAATAATATTATGAATACCGCAATTATTAGGACCATTTCGGAAGCTCACTGATCGATGTATTTATTTTAGAGAATTATGATTTAAGAGAAATGAATGAATGCATCCTTATTTGAAGTACCAAAAACTACTTTTATAAGCATACAAAATTTTATGATAAGTACATAATTATTGTGTATGTATTTTTATGACCGCCGAAACTGCTGGTCAACATTTTATTTTACAATGAATGTAAGGTTGCCGGTACCTTAAAAACAAAATCAAAAACAAATGGTCTGATTTTTAATCCTAATACACTCTTATACCAAAGATGTTCCAAGGCACCGGAAAAATAAACCTATTACATGGTGTCCGGAAACTAGTGGTACTAGCGGGAAACTGGTGAGTCTACATCACATGGAGAACTCAACATTTAATTTCATCAATTCAAGCATTTCAGTTTTTCAAATTAACTTAAAAAGATAAAAAAGTTTCTCAATGTTCTAAGTTTCAATGTATGTCACTTGATTTACTCAAAATGAATGCTCAAATTAAAAAAAAAGTTATTCCACAAAATTCAATCCAAATGCAAATTAAATTCAATGATTTTCAGCTTTTACTGTGAACTTATATGCGGGTTACTGCATAAGATTTTCAAGGTGAAAAAAACTTTGACAAGAGAGTTTCTCAACAGAAGTATGCACATGGTTGCTGTCACTAAATTTTGAGGTCGTAAACAAATTAAACCTCAACTTTCCCGATTGGTAATGGTGACAGTGAACTGGGATAGATAAACCTAAACGAAAATATGAAAACAAACAAGACACAGAAAAATACTGAGACACAAACTTAGGATCTCTCTTACCGGGTCAAGCGCCTCAACTGACATATCACGATTTATTACATTGATGAGTACAACCTTCAAAAAGTTATTAGAGAGTTATTCTTATAAAAATTTCATAAATAAACAGTGAGATGCAGGGTATGGCTGTAAGCAGTAAGGCTTAACAGAAAATTACGCATCACCTCAACGCCCCCCCACAAACACGCACTGAAATGGTTTTATGCAAAACAAATGAGAACATTTTAACTGGTGAACACCAGATGTCAGCAAGACAAAAGTTCAAACTGTTTTTAGGTTCACTTATCCTCTAAATTCGTCACGTAATTACGTAGAATACAGTCACGAAACAGTCAATACAGTCGAACACATAAATATTATATGTTAACAGCGCTGGAGACATATTTTATTAGTGCATACACACGTGCACATCGCTGCATATGGGTAAAAAAAAATAGGGGTTCATTATCCTTTACAATAATGCTGGCATTTTCAACGTAATCTGTCCCATCATGCAGCATGTTTTGGAACAACTTACGTGTTTTTGTGAAACTTCATGGATGACATAATATCGTCGCAAGAAAGCAATACTGCTGTAACAGCCAAAAAACAAATTGTTAAATTGTTGATTTTGAGGTGTGTACATCAGATTAAAAATGTATTATTGACAAAACGGCTAGTTTTTCCAACATCGTACAGTTCTTATTTATCGTTATAGAGTCACGGAACCCTGAAAGATCGACGCAGAAAAAAACCTCTGCAAAATGGTGTATAAAAAGTATTTTCATAGGTTGTGACGGTTACAGCAGTATTGCTTTGGGGCCATCCATAAATTACGTCACACGAATTTCATGACTTTTTGACCCCCCCCCCCCCCCCCGTCACATTTGTGAGACCCCCTCCCCCCTAGAATTTCATGATTTTTTGACCCCCCCATACCCCTCGTCACACTTCTCTGCTCCCCCCCCCCCCCCCCTTAAGGTGTGACGTAATTTATGGATGGCCCCTTTCCTGCGACGATATGCAACATCTGCAAAGGGATTAGCTGTTGACGGATCAGCTATGCGGCAGTTGCATAGCTAAGGTTTATGTAGTTGCATAACTGCGACAATTGCATAGCTAATTATTTTCTCAATATTAAGTCGACTTAAGCCATTAGTTAAATGTGCCTTCTGTAATTCGATTGCATCAAAAGTCAGTAGAGTTACGTTTTAAAAAGTTTTATTGACATAAATGTTACTGTTATTTTGAGGTTTAATTATTGATTTTGTACACTATTATTTAATTGATTTCAATTTGAATAAAAAAAAAGATTTATATTGAGCATTTTAGGGAAAGGATTTATGTAATTTTATGTATTTGGTTTATTGTGATATTTTATTTATTTTATCTGTAAAAACTTTATTAAGAAATAAAAGATAAATTTAAGGACAAACAAAGAAAATGTGTATTTAATATTGAACCTCCAAGAAAATATGAAGAAGAAAAATCGATCGTCCAGTTGATTGGTCAGACATCTCCGACCACTAAGTTTTGAGATAATAAGGAAAGCAATATTCGAATGCTCATCATAAATTAAGTATTATTTACAAGTGTCTGTGTTTACATGTTAAATTTGATATAAAATAACACGTGAAGCATAACAGTCCAGTACATCAGTACGACATTTTGAAATTTCTTGCTAGTAACCCAGAAAATGTAATTTATTTGCAAGTTTTTGCGCATTACAATTTATTGAGTGGTGTATGAGTAATCTGGATACACATTGTACTAGACAGAGGATACAATTTTACAAACCTACAACTGTATATTCAACTCAAATTTCGATTTTTCAGTGATGTCTTACTAATCAATTGGACGTTCCAAATACACTTTCCGAAATTGCAATGGTTTGAGCAGGTAGGTATGTACATAATTTTTACAAGATCTTCGGGAGGTAGATAAAAGCACAGAAAGTTCAACATTTTATCATTTTTTAAATTTTGTCAAAAAACCCAAGCACATTGTGAGTCGAATGATATTGGTCTTTTGGTTAAGAGAAAACTGGGCAACGTTTTGACCATACAAACATACTCCTCAATTCCTCTCTGGATTTTGACACTACCGCAAATATTTTTTAATAAAATATAGATATTGACCACTAACTAGCGAGACGGTACATTGGTTTTTTTGATAAGTTACTTTTTATAGGAGTTAGGACCCTCCAAAAATCGTTAAAATTGCTTATTTTGAACGCCATCAACAGACAATCAGTGTACAAACTAGACGACATATTTTTTAAGAAAAGCAAAACTTACAGATGTAGAGTATTTTCTTCTAATACGGTTAGTAAAAACATCTTAAAATTCTGTCGTTTTAGAGGAGAAAAGTAGGTAATACAAAACCTCGATTTTAATGATTTTATTTAGGTACCAGCAAGTATCGGTCGCCCCAACCTATGGCAGAGGTTTTAGCTTAACCAGCTTATCCGATAAATGGTTCCCGGGGCAGCGGTACCCATAGCCGCCTCCCAAATTACGGTGGCGAACGAACGTTCTTAGACTCTACGTTGCTTGGTTTCTTGAAATCGATTTTTAAATTTCCTTGTCATTAGGTATAATAAACAATGAATAAGAAAGTGGTTAATGTTTTTACAGACCTTTACGAAATCAACTGTAAAAAACAACTCCCAAAAACTTTCTCCAACCTTTCCAAAAAAGTCTTCTCAAGTATTTTTAAATCCCTCCCAGAAAGAGGCGGGGTTTCCGATTTCGGATTTTTCAAGGACTAGTGGATCACCTAAAGTACTTTTAAGCAGCGGAAAACACGCAGAAAACCTATTGTTTATCGTTTATCTCATACTCGAGTCACCAAAGAGCAGAAACGCTATAATTATGTGAGAAAAAAGATATTTTATAAAACTTTCACAAAATCGCTCTACCGCCTTATTTAATCCTTGCTATAAGGCCAAAAGTAGGTAAGTATTATTGATATTAAAATTAAAAATGAGATTATAATCTACAATCTATAATCTAACTTTCGAGACCCAAAGAAAGATGGCTAAAAAGTTCGTCCCGACCTAAGAGTTTGGATATTACATAGTTCCATGGTCCCGACCTTAATGTACAACGCGCGTTATACACCAGCCTTTTAAATATTAGTTCTGGGCCACTGATCAGAAAATCTTTAGAAGTGTCATCTAAAGCAATGTGAAAGAAACTAATGTCGCCGATTTACACAAGTCCTATTTGACTCATAGGCTCCAGACAGTTCAATGAAATCGACTATCTGTTCAAGAAAAAAACAATAATTTTAGCCAGAGTACGATAATAATGCAATGACATTGTTTCGGAATCACACAGGCATAGTACGCCCCAAACTTAACCTTCCTCGGTTCCTCATCTACTACGTACACTTACAGCCTTCGGGTCGTGTTGACCCGATTTCAAAAAATGAAGCATATTTCATAAATACAAATAAGGACATAAGAAAAGTGTAAGTACCTATAAGTGTGTACCTAAGTATATTCTTAGAAACCTTATCGTTGTAACGAATCATTTTTATTTACAAGACATGAGCATTTCTGACCCGAGGACCTTTTTCATACTCGGGTATTATTGACCCGAGAAACCCGAGAAAGAAAAAAAAAATTCTTAACACAAGAGACTTATCCATAATTTTAGAACACCGGTAATAAGTTAATGGATAATTAATAATTGTCATGAAGACATTACAAATTATATTAATAATTTCGACTTTCAGTTTCGGGTCAAAATGACCCGAAGAACCAAGGAAGGTTAAATGCTGACATGGACATGATACGATCCATTCTCGCGCAGTTAAAGAAAGCAGCGAAAGAGAAATATGCGTAAAACATACGTGCGACAGAGAAAGGCGTGGGGGTGGAGGCATGTCGCTTTTCGGATCTGAAACTCGCCTAATGCGACTATTTCTGTATCAACGTCAGGTCGGTATTCAAATTTACTATACACGCCCACAACACACTTCCCTCGGTTTGTCCCTCCAATGCACTGGGAAATACAAAATATTCAGGCTTCGTGTCAGCCGCCTTTAATAAATTCCTAGGAAATTTTCGCCTTTGTCGACCAAACGGTCGCAGTCGGCTTGAATGCTATTTACAATAGCTCCACCATTCGCCATCCTATCCTGAAATATTTCACTTCATTGAGAAAAAATTAAGTTTTATTTTTATTGTGTAAAGCATTCATCCATAACATATCTATGATCTATGCATAATTCTGCGAATATTGACAAATCTATTCTCAAAATGTATTGACTCATTGACTGTTTTTGCAATTAGTTAGGAAGATCGAAACGTAAAAAAAGTTGGAGTCAGGATAAAATTACATAAAAATTATGTAAATCACGCATCAGGAAATCGCAGAAGAAGTAAATTAAACGGAGAAAATCACTCATTTTCAAAATTCACATAAAAAATGTTTTAAAAGTTTTTATATACTTGGAGCTTTTTTATATTTGTTGAAACTACAAGGTTTTCGGCGGTACCCTTATCAATTTGGGAGGCGGGCATGGGTACCGCCGTCCCGGGAACCATTTATTGGTTTTGCGCACTTGAAGTGAAATAACAGTAAACTGCGCCATTTAAATATTTCGTTATTATTATTAACCAACACCCCTGCCATAGGTCACCCCAAGTGGTTCGCTACGTTTAGTGACGTAGCAGGGATGCCCGGGTTCGGGTGAGGTTTATGTAGGTCTTGGCGGCGGATTCGTCCATGTGCGGGCCGGATCGGTAGAAACTGGTTAAGGGGGACCTTTTGAACTCTCCAGCCAGGATTCTCGAATCAGTACGGTGACATCCAATTTTAGTCAGACAATCTGTGAACATTTTATTTTATAATAAAATAATAACGGAAAAAAGGAAAGCATAGAAATTTAAAAAATGAATTTATGAAAAATTTCTACATGACATCATAAGTGGATACAGGCGGAAAACATATTTAAAAAAGTGAAAGTGGGATTGAAAAATGTTCAGAGATTTTTTTTGTAAATTGTTGCTTGATATTCACGATCGAATAAAAGCCGTATTAGCAATTTTCCAACAGAAGTACTTTGAGCAAACAGTTCGTTTTGTTTCCCCCTTTCGCTACATTGAACTAACAATTGGCTGAGCAAATATTTTTTCAAATGAAAACTTTCCCGTAGCTAAAATTTTGAACCACTTCTTCCAGCAAAGTAATTTGAATGTATTACGATTCACATATTCAACAACGTTATCATAAAAATATCAATCTTCAAATAATATTATATATGTATACATTACCATCTTTTTAAATGACCTTTAAAGAGAGTATAATAACGTTTTATCGACAGATCATCACAGATGTTTCATCTCTTAAAACCCGGTCGCCTAGAAATTGAACAATAGATATTTTACCAAATAGTTGCTGTCACTGTCTGAATACTGAGCGAAAGGGACGACTGCACCTCAGGCTGATAGTACCTGCATAAAACCATCAAAATCGAGATTTTGTATTTCCCAATTTTCTCTTCCAAAACATAATCGATTTTTAATTTTTTTTTACTAACTGCATTAAAAGAAAATACTCTACGTCTGTACGTTTTGCTTTAAAAAACACGTTAGATAATTCGTACACTGTTCAAAAATCGCTACACCATCGACAGATGTTCATCTGTCGATGGGGTAACGATTTTTGGGGTGTCCTCCTAACTCCTATAAAAAGTAACTTATCTGAAAAAACAAAACGCATCGCACGCTGGTGGTCGATATCTACATTATATTAAAAATATTTGCAGTAGTGTCAAAATCAGAGAGGACTGGGGAATACGTTTGTATGGACAAAATGCCGCCCGGTTTCTTGATCGCGACGCAAAATTTTCGCCGTGCTGATTTTATTTTCAAAACGCATCGACAAGGCAATGAGAACCCAGGCTGTCTCTCAGTGGGGTCTTGTACGAGATCGGCGTTTTTCAGGTTGGCCGATTGCCACTCAAGCTTCCACCTATCTTCTGGGGTGAGAGGTGATCGGAGGAGCCTTTCTCTTTCTCTCCAGAAGGGTTTTCGGGACTTCAAGCGGCATGCCGGATGAGAGACGACATCGTCGTGCAAAGAATTGCGCTTTTTTGCAGCGTCTTCTTGTATTCCCCCAGTGTTGCAATCTCTCGCCTGATATTTGGCGGGGTTATGTTTGCTGGTATGGAGAGCCAAGGGAGAGAAGTAGATTTTAAAATTTCGCTGATGGTTCACATCTGAACGTCAACCATGTAAGTGTGGGCACTTCTAGCCCATTATTCATAGCAGTATTCAGCTGCTGAGAAAACCAGGGTAATGGATGCCGTTCTGAGCGTGTTGGCGTCGCATCCCCAGATAGTACCAGCTAGCTTACTAAGTTTAGTCTTGTCCTGGTTTTTTGCTCACAGTTTCCATGTGTTGCCGGTAGTTCAGGCTCCTGTCCAAAGTGACTCCAAGATAGCGGAAATGGGGGTTATGGTAAATATTTTTTCCATCAAACGGAATACAGGGTTCATCGTCTGCCTGTGATTTACTGAGATGGAAAGCTGTAACAACTGTTTTCGACCTATTTGGTTTTAGTCGCCAATTGAGGAAATATTCGAAATCACTTGCTTGGTTTTTGCAAAACAATGTTTTGTTAATTGTCCTGCGTAACCTGTTATTGTGTTTATATAAGTATACAATCTTTTATCTAATTTCCACAGATTGGCTTGTTATATTCAGAGAAATGTCTTTTTAATTACAATCCGCTAACAAGAGGTAAAGTTTAGCGGCATTAATGTGAAACACGGTACATATTTGAGTGAAAAATTAATTTATCTCTTCTTCAACAATTGAAAAAATATTAATACGAGTTTTCACTTCAATGGTCCTCCACATTAGCAACCTAATTCTTGTAAAAGTAGGTTTTAGGAAAAACCGTAATACAATCGAAGAAGACGAAACGCCGCTTGCGATTGCTTTGTTCCTTTCCTAAATAAGTTGAAACCTACCTGTTTACACGCTACATTATCCACAAATCGTGGATAATCAAAAATAAAGCTTTGCTATTTGAGTATAAATACAATTATAAGTTAATTTACTATAAGTAGGTAGGTACATTATTTTAATTTATGTTTAAACAAGTTTAGCTGATTGAATTAATCGTTTAGATGATCTCTATAAGGTAGGTATTTAGGTAAAATAAAATCAAACGTAGAAAAGCATAGAATAACAGGTAGATAGTTACATACTCACTTTCATTAGGGTAGGCGATTTGATTTTTTAAATCCAGAATACATCTTACATCTTCGATCCAATCCTGAATTTCTTCCGTATTCAAAGATAATTTACTAAAGTGCTGCGAGTGACGTCAGTGTGCCGAGTACGCATCGACTGCATTTTTATACCCGCCGAGTGGGCAAGCGAGTCAGTGCGGGAAAGTGCGAGGAAGGGTGGGCACTCGGCCTGGTAAGTAGAACAGAGTCCGAGTGACTGTCTTTCCCTTTTACTCGGCTTTTATTTATTTATTAATTTTGCGAATAATTTAATAAGTAAGGAAAAAGTTAATCAAGGAAAGTAGTTTAAGCTTATATTTTTATAAAGTAATTAATTAACAATTTTATTTGAATTTTACTTAAGTGAAACGATAAGAGAAAGCCTTTTTTTATATAAGCATATTTTTTTATATTTATGATGTAAATCGGTTCGTAGTAATTTCGGAGTGATTTCACGTGCTTCGCCTTCAAAGTCTGGCAAACAAGAGAACGCGCTTGATGGTTGATGCGCCGAAAGGTTATTTGGTAGGCGGGGTCAAGTAGAAATTAAAAAAAAAGTAGGATTTCAAAAGAATTCTGAATGACTTTTGCAAAGCTGTGTAGTTCACGAAGGGTCAAGCGCATCCTTTAATTTGCAAGGCAAAAAAAAAAAAACTTACTAAAATTCTCACTCGCGATAAAATGAATAAATATACTGTTTTCGGTTGTAGGTAAGTGTCATTTTCAAAACTGATTATCAAGAATTCAGACAATCGATAAAGTAGCCTATAATATAATATTTTTTATCAGAAGAGCGATTCTGTATGGATACGGAATCGATTCCGTACGTGATCGCCTGTCTGTCTATGACTTGCAATTGTGTGATTGTCTATGACTTGCAATTGCTTTTTCTACGGGCTGATGTGTAAGCTGCAGGGTTGTCAATGCTTTTGTTCTAAAATACCCGCAACAAATGTTCGAATTCCCCTAATTGGGCAGAACAAAATAACTATTTCCTCACAGGTTCCCGCAAATTGGGGAATTCCCCGCAAGATGTCAGCGCTGTCGCTGCGTAAACGTACATTAAATTAATAAATAATCATGTATTAATAATTATGCATTTCCTGTTTTAAACTAGTTGAAGTCGGCGAAAGCGCTGACAACTGACACATCAGCTCTTAGAAAAACCAATTGCAAGCCATAGACAATCACACAAATCTGACAGGCGTCTGACATATGGAATTGATTCCGAATCCACAAAAATTGCAGAAACGCATTGGCAGAAAATTATTTTGATTCTATTAATTTGTAATGTGTATTTGTTTTGTTTAAATTTATCGACGAGTGATTTTATTAGATTTATTAGTTATTTTATCAGATTTCGTGATTTTTCAAGGGTTTGAGCTTTTTAGCTGACGTACAATTATCAATCCAAAAAAATAATATCCCATGATTTTTAATTTTAATTTAACTTTTATACAAATCTAAAGTTTTGGATTGATGAAATTTTGGAAACTTGTCCTTAAAAACAAAAGGACGATCACTGACTAAATCTGATTTAAAAAAAATCTTTGTGAAAAGCCCGGGCAACGCCGGGGACTTCAGCTAGTCTAATACAAAAGGCCTTCCGTAACCACCGAGGAAATTTTCTGAAATAAAAAGACAAAAGCCTGAGGCTTTGACGAAAACACGTTATATCTTAGGCCTAATGGAAGGCAGAAAACTTCTAATGGAATTACCGCTAAGAGTTTGTGCAGTTTCTTCTAAGCCGTTTTCGTAATAACCGATCATCTTCACTCAGTTCAATAATTGTATTTTGCGGTTCAATTACCCCGAACTCCTAATTGAAGGGTTTTAGTTAACTTTCGGAGTAATTAAAATTTCATCAAATTTTTATTCGGTAAATATGGGCGGACGTGGAACATTTTCGTTAAAGAAAAGACGAAGATGTCCGAAAGACCCCTGGAATTATTAGGAATTAGGACATCGTTGAAAAACCGGGTAGAGAATATTATTTATAAACTTTGTTACATAAAAGTTTTTGTAACAAGGCGTGTGCACTCTCTTATACACACTTTATTTATGGTCTCGGTGACATTAACCTTTGGACGTTGGTTATAATGCAACAGTTGTTGATCCTACACAGATTCAAATCAGCAGATTTGAAAAGAAAGCCAACCATTTTTTGCGGAGCAGCCGAGAGCTTTGGGGCGGCCCTCTCGACCGTAACACGACGGATCCTTTTTGAAGATCGCTACGATCGTGATTGTGAACCTTGGTCGTCATACTCGCCATCTTGGAAATGGACCGGAAGACATCCTGGAGGGATGATTGGCATCGAAAATCATCCGCCTCTTCTGCTTCTGAAGGGTCCTTTTGACTGGGAGCCAATTCTCTGGAGTCATGTCCTTCTCACGATGTGAGATTCGTTCCAAAAAAGGAGATTTCATCATGCGTCATTTCAACTTACCACGGTATCAACATGAACTATTTAAACCTAAGCAAACCCTTGCCAGACAACCTTAGTTTTCAAGATGTTATTTTAGTTTAATATATTTTGTATTTCTAATACATTATTTTCTTTCAAAACCTGTACCTTACATCTGCCATGCGAGTCAATCTTGTTCAAAGTAATCTACTATGTATATTGTTGCCACCTCATCCCCGGTTACAACTTCTTTCATCGTCGTAGTTCACTATTTTGTTCGATAATTCTTTATAAGAACCAAATGATTGTACAGTGAAATATTAAGATAAAATAAGTTTGCAGAGGAGTGGAAAGTTAAAAATAATAAATACAACACTGTTATCAAATCCTGACATTTCAAAAAACTTCCATTTATCACGAAAGAAAGATCATTTTTACATTGTCAAAGGATTATTTATATTCTGCAGTAGGCTTTGACGCAGTGTCCTGTTATATCAGTTTTCATATTCAAATGATTCTTCAATTTCATTTAATTCTGAATAATATTTTTATCTTATTTCAAGAGGTTTCTAGAATTTATTTTGTTGCTGTAATATTTAATATGGTTGGCAATCCAATTAAGGTTTATTTGATTTAAATTATGCCGGTAAACATTTATATCTCAATTACAGCAAAACAGAGAAGATTAAATTACGTATTTTGTTTAATTTTTATTTTTAAGTTTTTCTTTTACGTATTCAATAATATTATTATTCAACTTATAAAAAAAGATTATTTTTTATACACAAATTCTGAAGCGTAATTATTATTATCACGCAAGACAGCTGTTTCGCTTTCTTATGGCATTATCAAACTGTCTGTTTGATAGATGATAATATATGCTTATAAATAGTTTGATGGATGCTTGATAAACAGTTTGATAACGCCTCCAGAAGGCGAAATAGCTGTCACGCGTAGCAATTCACACCAGATCTTGTTTTTTTTTTAAATTATAAACTAAATAATCAATATATTTTAAAATAAAGTGTTTAAGAGTTTTAAAGTGTGCGTCCCGCTAAAACTCAGAAACGAGTCCCGGTACGATCAAGGAAGTTGAATGGTACGGTAGCCTCTATCCCGCATCCACGAAGAAGGTTCCCGTTTTTACCTGAAGGGCGTGCTTTTGAAGATATAAGGCTGGAAGTTTCACCCTCTAGAAATTTGTAAAACAGTCCAGAACATTCGAGAGTATTCGAGAGCATTCCAAAACATTCCATAATATCCCGGAACACTCTGAAATGTTCGGGGATAGTGTGGAACGTTCGGGAACATCACGGAACAGATCATTGATCATTTAGGAACATTGTGGATTCTTCGAATGCTTTTTTTACGGGTGGGGCTACCAATTGGTAGGGGTGTATAAAGAAAGATCCGTCGTGGGTTCGACCGTCGCGCGTCGGTTCAATCTCGCATCAACTCCTTGAGCGAAGCCGGGTACCCCAGTTACACACCAGACCCCTTTCCCCGTAACTTATGTTTATATATCTATGTATATATTTATATAATATCGTATAGTATGTATGTATATGTATGTTTATCCCGTAAAGTCCCATAAGGTATATATCTACATAAAAACAGACATACACCTCACACACACAATGCAGGATATCGTACACCGATATCACTGAAGGCCGACCGGTTTCATGTTGACCGCCGGCCGAATCTTCCTGGATGAGGTTTTTCATGGTTTCCTCATTCCCGAAGGCAAATGCGGAAGAACTCCAAATAAAAGGACATGACCGCCTCCTTCCCACTCCCAACATAACACATACAGACACGTATGTATTTATGCTTCCGGCTTTCTGATGGCGAAGAATTGATGTTGTTGAAAACATGCAATTTTAGTAGGGTTTTTAGATAACAATTTTTCCCTACCGATTAAATACAGGACCTTAAGTCTCTAATAAATAAGTAATATTTTTAAATGCCCACATGAGGTAAAAATTGCGAGGCGCAAATGACGCCGTTTTATTTGTATAAAGAACATTAACTTTAAATTCAGTAAATTTAAATGATTCACCTCTTCAAGGAATAAAAGAATCTAGAAAATGAAAAAAAAAATAATGGGTACCCCAGTTAGTATTTACATAAAAGAAAAACTTAAAATTAAGTTGGAGTTTAACAAGTTAAACTTGGTAACAATAAACAGATCGAAATTCGACCGACTTTCAACCAATTATTGTAGAAATGTACTCATAAATGAAGTAATATCGCAAAATTTTAGAAAATTTAAAAATGAATCGCTATTAAAACCATCGAGAATTTAAAGTAATTAAAATTATCAAACGATGATTAATTGGCTTGCGATTTTTTTTTATGGTAGATGGCGATATAACAGGCGAGAAAAGATGCTTCCAACTCTGCCAAGTATGTCGAATACTTTTATTTTTATCTTATTGTAGACCCTGACCTCGCGACCTTGACCTCAGTCCTTTCCTCGGACACATAAACAAGGTGACCTCGTCCCACAATCCAGGTCACTGATTACTCGGCGAATAAAAAAGAGGGATCGCAAAATGTAGAGTCACCGCTTGCCTGAAGAATGACGTGGCTAAAACATAAAAGGGTACTTCTAAATTGAATAATACACTTTACCAGAATAAAATTTCACGGAGAAAGTATTTACCGACATGATATTCAGATTATTTTACATTGTACCTGACCTAATGTAACCAATGTGTAATTTAATGATATCCTTTTATAAATTAAATTTTTTGTGTATTCAACAATATTATTACTCAATTTATAAAAAAACTGGTTTTTGACAATGTCTGTGTAATAATTACTACACGAAACAGCGACTATTTTGGGTTAATTTACCAGCTTTCCGATTATACCACAAGATTCCGGACACCGCGTACAGGTCGATCGCTGCGGCGAAATTCAATAATTTTCTCGTGTCCCGATCGGTGACCCGACAGTTGGCCCCTCAAAATTATAATTAAGATTAATTAGCTATACATGAAATCCTATTTAGATACTATTTAGAAGAATCTTTATGACGTATCGGTTTACATTAAAAACGTAAAAAAATATGCTTCGGATAAATTGAAGCTTTTTCAAGCTTTTCTTTGTATTGAAATTACAATAAAATTATTAATTACTTACATAACAAAAATATAAGCGTAAACCACAAAAAAAAGTTTTTGCATGAAGATAAGAAACATTTTTTTAAAATACCCCTTTATGGCTAAGACTATTTTTGAGGTTTTGTATGTAAAATAAATAAAAGCCACCTTCTCGCTTACTTGCCTCGTGCAAATAAGTCGCTCGATTTTAAATTTTGAAAGCATGAGAATCGAATTATTTCTAGCGTTTATATTCCTCTTAATATAAAACCTTAATTTTTTGTGCATTATTTACCAAGATAGTAAGATTGTAGATTTATTATTAACCAATTTTAAATTTAAAATCGACTTCAAAAATACATTTAATGATGAATTGGTATGACTAAATTGTAAAAACACAAATAAATCAAATAAATTTTACTTGCGCATTTGAAACCCGACCTCCGGATCGCTAGTCGAGAGCCTTGCCCCTCGACCACGGCCACCTTGATGTATTTGAATCAATATATGTTTTATATTTTCGTTAGTCGGCTGTGCCTTTGTTTACGTAGGTTTACTGCATTTTCCTAAACGGAGTGCATATTGTCTATAAGTTTGCCGGGGAGACGACCACTATCGGGAATCAAATGCCATGGAACCGTCTCGTTCAGTAACTTCATTCCCCTCTCTCCAGTAGAGGTGGGCGTTTCTGTTCTTTTTAAAAAACGAAAACGAGCTGTTATTTGTAAAACGCCAACAGTTTTCCCAAACTGTTGGAAAAAAACAGGTTATTTTTAAGGCAGTTGTATGAAATAGCAGTTAGCACTGTTACTGTTAACAGTTTAGCAGTAGCGTTTCTGGGGGTGTATCCAGAATCTGTATCTGTCCATAGCAATAAAAGCCCGAACCCTGACTATTGCCATTAAAATTACATGGTATTTTAAATTTTTTGTGAATGGTATTTTAAAATATTTTTCAAAGCGGCCGAATTCATTTATCAGAACATTATTCATTTACCATGTTTACCCTGATATGTAATTAAGAGCTCTTGGAAACATAACAAATTTTTATTTCATTAATAATGGTAAGAGGGCTAATGTTATTTCCTCAAAATAACAGTTGCCTCTACTGTTCTGAGAACAGAAGAGATAACAGAAAACAGCGGAATACCTTTGCATTATTTGATTTCAATTTTTCAACCTGTTTAAAAATAACAGGTTGCCTTCTCGCTCTTTGCCAGTATGCCCCTTCAGTGTGAAACGTTAAGCTAATGTTATTTCCTAAAATAACAGGTACCTCTAATGCCTCTTCTCACTCACACATAATGTTAAGGCGCTAGTGCGAGAGAGTAAGATACTATTTTTTATTGATGAGGTACTGTTTTTCTCCTGCAACAAATCTATCTCACTCTCACATATTATTACGATATTAGTGCGAGAGGGTAAGATAATGTTTTTCGTTTGGAGCGGTTCTGTTTTCTGTCTCATTCACTCTCGCGCTTTCGTGATATAAGATAGAAGAGTCGACAAAACGGACAAACTGTTAGTCCGGATTATAAATAACTGTTTGGGCATTTTTAAATTCCAAACGTGTTGTGCAAACGTGTTTGTCGTTTTCGGACTCACCACTACTCTCCAGCATTCAAGTATTCAATTAACTTATTTAGTTATACTATAATCAATGCTTACTATATATGGGTGGTCCGACGCTCTGTAAGGAACCCGCTAGCACAGAGCGGATATTATAAACTGTGCGATCTAAATCGATCCGCCCTTGCCGTATATGATTTTACTTCAATGGCAAGCCAGAGATAATATATAGACCGAAAAAAGACTTTCTACCGAAACCGAAACCGAATCTTCGGTATCTGTCTCAGTTCCGGCCGAAATCGAAACCTAAACTTTTTAGACATGTTATAAATCTATTGTTTACTGAAATTCGGCTTATTTTTTACATTTATACAGACAGTTAACACCTGTTAAATGAAATAACAAACAATAATTGAAGTATGCGATTTTTTTATTTTTTTTTATATTACTGCTACAAAACAAACAAAAATTATAAAAATTAACCAAACAAGTTAACTACTTCTTGGATCAAAATTTTGTCAATAATCAATATTCTAATTATAAAGGAAGGACTTCATTAATTGAGTATTTAATTTTAATTGCGTTCCCAATCACAACATTCTTATTACACGTGCATTTAAAAAAAAAATAAAATAAAAAAAACAATAATTGAAGTACCTGAATTTTTTTAAGAAATTAACAAAAATGTTAACTATTTCTTGGAACAAAAATTTATCAATAATTATCACTTACATTTTAAAGGACCTTGAGAAATTAATTTGATTTTGGGTTTCGGTGCGGCCGAAGGTTCGGCAGATTTTCTGCCGAAACCGAAACTGATGCCGAAACTAGATTTTTTTGCCGAAACTTGCCGAAACCGAAACCTAAACCGAACCTTCGGTCGGTCACTAAATATAATTTTTCCATCGTGTTAGTATTCGGTGAGCCGTTTCTCGTAAAATATATTATGATTCACCGACGTTAAGTGTGTCGCGTGTTTACTGTGTCACTTTAAAAAAGTTAACATAATCTTACGCCACGCAGTATTTGTTTAATTTTTTAAGTATTGTTAATTATATTATTGTCATAATTAAGATTAGAACTTGCAACGTCCTGACTCAGACTCAAAACAGTTAACCACTACGCTACGGAGGAAGGCAGGTACCTAATAAGAATACATTCTAAGAGCAGCAAAGTGAAAATAATGATTTTGATTCTAGTTATGACTGCGTAATTAATTGTGCGTTATTCTTTGTGAAATTATTTATCGAACCAGAAGGAATTAATGATCATTTAATGCTTGGTTTCTTCTTTGGGGTAATCGATTGAGAATAATAAAATATTGAAAAACGATAAATGTCTTGATTCTATTATCTGTCTCGTTCAATATTCCGTTTTATAATAATATTATTACATTATAATTCTCGAAGAAAAAAGATCAATTAAGACGATAGACTTTGCTTTTAGGCTCATACAAAAAGGTCGCACAAGGTAAAATACATTTTTTGCATCGAAGATTTTTCTTCTTCTTCTTCGTGTGCCCTATCAGGTTCCCCGAAGATGGCGATCACCCTGGAAAATGTCTTTCTATCTTGCGCTGCCCAGAATAGCTTCTCCACACTTCTAATACCGGTCCACTCTCGTACATTACGCAGCCAAGACATTTGTCTCCTACCAGGCCCTCGGCGACCTTCTGCCTTACCTTCTGCCTTACCTTCTTGCCTTTCAATATTAATTGGAGCAATTATGTGACTCAGATATGAAATTTTTCTAACTTTTATAATGTGAGCAGTTCTCTATCTGCTATAGTCCGCCTGAGAATTCCTGTATCGGTAATCATGTCGCTCCATGGGACCTTGAGCATTCTCCGTTGAAGCCACGTTGCAAAAGCCTCTAACGTCTAACCGGTATTATGTCTCACATCCATGCAGCAAGACCGATCGTATATAACATTTTGTCATTCCCTGCCTTAGTTAATTAATATTGTCTATGCAGAAGAGGGATTTCATTTTACTGAATGCAGTTCTTGCTGCTTCAATTTTGCACTTAACCTTTACATCTGAGTCAAGAGTTTCCGTGAGAATGCTGCTGAGGTATCTAAATATTTCCAATTTTTCGACATTGCAACCATTTAACTGTATCACTGATCCAGAGTGATCTAGTCATCCAAATGTAATCCATTTAGTTTTATTGACGTTGATTGATCGAAGATTGCACGAAATCAATATATTTTTTTGAAATATTCATATTGCCTTCCAGATGACAATAGGTAATGTTAAAATATATTAGAGTTTACAGCCGCAAAGGAAGCTGAATCATTTTCAAAATGTGGATACGTACACTGTATGTCCAAAAATGTAATACAACTCATTTAGAAAAAACAACTTGCACCGCGTTTTGCCTTGGACAATGAGGAAGCATATTTTAGCGTACCTTACTTCGGGCTCACTGAAACAACCACAGTATACTTCGGCCGGCTAATTTTTTCAGCCCCCTAAAAGTAAGTCCCGTGGCATATGATAAAAATTCGACTAAATACCGATTCCAGCCACAAACTAATGCTTCAATGGAAGAGTAGTATTACATAAAAAAGCAATGTAATTCAAATATATTATGTATGGGAGACCTGTCCAAAACCGTATATCTAAGGTAGAAGCCCTATAGTTTAAATTAAAATAAAATTCTATTTACAATAATTTTTTTTATTACCTAATGAATTTACCAAGGAAAAACAAACACAAAAAAGAAAAATGTCTGAAAATCTTGGTCATAAATAAGGTACAAGACCTCTAATATTTCCGATTTTGCCCCGTGGGGTGGGTAAAACCGTATACCGGGCTTGTATTATGTAAAATGCTTAAAACGTCCTAAGCCTTTTTTCTTAGTCAAATCTTGATTGTTTCTGTATTTAAATATAATATTTTTTCTGTTATCGCGTAAACCTTAAAATTATCAAAGTTAAATTTTACCGACTGTTATCCCCGAGAGTTGCTCTCCGGTCCAGTGCATGATATTGCAAAATTATTTCCGTTCTCGCGTTTCCGTTTCAGTTGCTTTACATTCCCTCCCGTGTCGCTCTAGTCGTGACGAATTTAATTTTGTACCAAGTTTTATTATATATTATAACGACAGCTTTTAGTTCGAGTTTGAATCTTGAAATCATAGATAAAGATAGCAGCCAATAAAAATATGCGTTAAGAAAATGAGGATAATGTTGGTAGTTTTTAGTCGAAGCATGATACAGTTAAATTTGACCGAATCTCATATAGACACATTAGCTCAGTTGGTAGAGTTGCGCCACGGGAAGGCGAAGGTCCTGGGTTCGAGTCCCAGATGTGGCCTTATCTTTTTCTGATTTTTCTGTTTTCAGATTTTCGATTGAGTTTCGCTAATAAAAATATATTCATTTAATTTAATGTCCTTTTTGTTTTTAATAGAAAAAAAACCTAGAATCGCACAGCAAAATGACACCTTCATTTTTGATAACAAAATTGTTCAGGAATCGCTTGTTAAGATCCTCCAGGTACGAGCTGTTACACCCTGTACAATTAGTTCACCGCATTGTTTTAGATCAGTGTTTCTTAATCTGTGGTCCACAGGTTAAGAAACACTGCGAAGTACGAAAAATTTCACGTACTTCAATTATTGTTTTTTATTTCATTTAACACGTGTTAACTGTCTGTATAAATGTAAAAAATAAACCAAATTTTAGTGAACAATAAATTAATAACATGTATAAAAAAGTTGACGTTTCGGTTTCGGTCGGAACTGAGACAGATACCGAATATTCGGTTTCAGTTTCGGTAGAAAGTCTTTTTTCGGTCGAACACTAATTATATTATCTTTGGCTTGCCATTGAAGTAAAGTCATGTACGGTTTCACAGTGCTTTCACAGAAACGAAGTATTACATTCCGTAAGTCTTAACTTAAATTTAGATCGCACAATTTATAATATCCGCGCTGTGCTAGCGGGTTCCTTACAGGGCGTCGGACCATCCCATCTATAGTAAGTGTAAATTGATTATAGTATAATTAAATGAAGTAATTGAATACTTAAATGCTGAAGAGAGGGGAATGAAGTTACTTACCGAGACGGTTCCATGGCATTTGATTCCCGATAGTAATTGTCTCCCCGGCAAACTTATAGACAGTATGTACTCCGTTTAGGAAAATGAGGTAAACCTACGTAAACAAAAAAACAGCCGAATAACGAAAGTATAAAACATATATTAATTCAAATGCATCAAGGACAGCCTCCGTGGTCGAGGGGCAAGGCTCTCGATTCAAGTGCGCAAGAAAATTTTGTTTGATTTATTTGTGTTTTTACAATAAGGAAGTTGAGTCCAATTTTTATTTTTTTTATCAATGTTCACATTCGAACTTTTTTTTTAAGGTTCGTTTTCACAATTAAATTAATTCTCAGAGTTAAAATTTTACTAAGCCCGCCAAAACGAGCGGAATCCGAGCGATAAGAAAATTATTTTTTTTTAACATTTTGTCGTGTGCGCTGGCGCACGAGCTGCAATCCAGAGGGGGGGGGGGGGGTCCTTGAAAATTGTGCTTTATTTCTTAGGGGTCCGCGGCTGAAAAAGGTTAGGAAACGCTGGTTTAGATAATAATTACTGGGGCAGTGAGAATATAACAAAGGATCTAATTATTAACCCTGTCGTCATTATTCTCCTGAAAATTAATGCGAACAAACATTATATTTATGCCTCATACTATTTCATCGCCTATAAGAATTTTACAACGTATGGAATTTATCTTTTTAAACAGAAAATATTACACAGCCACACAATGATTATTACAATGATATAATTCATAATACGTTACATAATAAATTTCTAAAGCGTTTAAAATTTTATTCATTAATCAACTGCAAAGAAAAGAAACTTATGTAAAAAATAACATGAATGAAAAAAAAAAAATTCTCTACAACAATGTATATTACAAAACGTCGACCCAGAATAAATATATGCATTTTATCGATTATTAGTTATCGATTAATATCAGTGCTTTATCGATTATTCGAACAGTATTAATACGTCAAGGTCTGCATGGTTGAATTTCAGAACCCGGCTTCGAGTGCATGTCTGACGCCACGCCATACGCGTCGCGCCACAAATAACATATGTGTACGTGGAATTTCAAACAAAGCCACCGCTGTAATTTGGTTTCGAATTCAAGAATTCGTCACAAGATGTCGCCACCTTCGTCAGCGGGTCGGATGGGGATGTGTCCCCCCTAAGTATAATTGCTACGAATTCGATGTCGAATTTATTAAGAACAGTTAGTAATTGTGAACTATTATTTATCTAATTTTTTATGAGAAAAACTCTCTTTTTATAACTTTTGAAGGTTATTCCCATCAACGTAATATATCATTGAAGAAGAAGATAACACTTATAATCTAAATGAAAATATGAAAGAAAACAAGACACAGAAAAACAGAAAAAAACAATGGTCGCAACTGGGACTCGAACCCAGACCTCTCGTCTAACCGGGACGTGTGCGTTTTCCAATTTCGCTATTGCCACCTTCTGTCAAACCGTCATATTTAGACGAGAGTTCTGGGTTCGAGTCCCAGTTGCGACCATTGTTTTTTTTTTTTTTTTTTTTTTCTGTTTTTCTGTGTCTTGTTTTCTTTCATATTTTCATTTAGATTATAAGTGTTATCTTCTTCTTCAATGATATATTACGTTGATGGGAATAACCTTCAAAAGTTATAAAAAGAGAGTTTTTCTCATAAAAAATTGAATATTCATTTAGACTTTCATAAAGTCAATAGTTCCATATGAATAAATTCGGATACATTTATCCGAGACGCTATTCAGGTTACAAACCAATTCTTAGAATGATTGTTTCCAATAAAAAGAGTAGTTGCCCATAATATGGAAAAAGAACTAGTTGGAGATAATATTAATGATTCTAAATATTTGAAATATGAGATTGAAAAATATGACGGTTTGACAGAAGGTGGCAATAGCGAAATTGGAAAACGCGCACGTCCCGTTTAGACGAGAGGTCTGGGTTCGAGTCCCAGTTGCGACCATTGTTTTTTTTTTGTTTTTCTGTGTCTTGTTTTCTTTCATATTTTCATTTAGATTATAAGTGTTTTCTTCTTCTTCAATGATATATTATTTATCTGTTGGTGATCTGCAATTGTTCCAGGGAACGGTGGAAATTACCGGTAAGTTATCTTCGTTACCTACTTTTGGTACACTTTAGTTTAAAATTCTCTCTAGTGATGTTTAGGTTATAATATAAGAGACCCGATACAAAAATTCGTTTGAAACTCCGCTATTTTGTGCTGTATTCACATGAATAAAAAAATCTTAGTTGAACTACGTGAAGCCTGGACTACGCGAGTGTCTGGCTGGGCTGTGTGGAAAAACAAGCTCCGGGCAAAATAACATCACAGAACTGGGAATAGCCGTAACGAGGTGTGACGGCTAGACGACTTTTAATAATATGAAACTTGATACAAAAACTACACTGAACTCTGAAAATATACGCTGTGACTGGTTTTAAAATGTTTAATGCAGATGCGTCGCTTTGGCGTAATGCCGTGTTGCAGTTTTGAAAGGCTTTTATACAAAATTTGGTTAAACTTTTCTGAACATCTGCTCCACAAAGCTATTCAAGCTTTTGACAAGTTGGCTAAACACTGTCCTTTAATGGAGTTAAAAAGAAACTAGTGTGTTTGACTTTAATACCGACCGTAAAACTACGGTAGTTAGCCGTAGTTGGGAGAGAGAGAATAAAGCGAATATATCTTTTAGTGCAGGGGTTCCTGATTTCTCTCAGGTCGCGACCCCATTTTACAAACTGACCCCCGATTTCTTCTGGCGCCGGGATTCTGAAATTTCTAACCAGACGATTTTTATCCCCAATTTCATGATTATATTAGATTTAAATAAAAAAAAAAACTGAATAAAGATTTTTCATCAAAATTAGGTAAGTATACTTTTATACAAAAAAATAGCATGCAATTCACACGCGGTAGAACTGAAACCTCCAGAAAACTAAAGTAGACAAGAATGGGTAGATTACGAAGCACTTTTTTTAATAAATGTGAAGGGTGATTTTTTCCATATTTTGGTCGTCAAATTCCAATGCACCTCTTCCTATACATTTGGTCATCTTATTAGTATTTGTGTTTTCTTCTTCGAAGGCTCTAGATGTCGTGTTTTATTTTGCCTGTTCATTTTGGAGTGGTTTGAAGATTGGATATTGATTTTACAAAAATAAAAATAAAATATTTTATTGAATTTCGTAGGATTCGGTCCTTAGTCCGCTAAGTGTCCGCAAAGGTTGGTCAGGCGCTTTATACCACTACACCATAGTGGATTTATCGTATTATATTGGAACCGAGTACCCGTGAATTAAATAAATATTTTATTGCTCTCATTCTCTCGCAGGCTAAATCCTTTAGATATATGTGTTTGTCTTTTTTTAGTGTCGCTCGTTTCCGTTTCATCGAGTTTCACATCAAAACGGTGCTTCTTTAATTTTTCACTTCAAAAGAATGACTTAATAATTTAAAATTAATGCGAGGATTGATATCTTAATTTTTAACTCGAAATTCGAGGTTGAGTTGTCGCTAATGCCAACAATACGAGTATGTCATTCTCGATTGTCATTTTTTCGTTGTTTGGTGTTGAAATCATCAATACCTTTAAAATTCCCCCTCACAAAGATAAATGTAGAAGTGAATGGTAGCAAAACTCGAAATGTCAGCATTTTAATTTTTGAATATTGTTGATATATAGCGCACGAGCATTTTTTCAACAAATATGTTACGATGAATATATTTATGGTTAGAACTTTAATTTGGATCAAAGAAAGTGTTTGGAGAAGTATTTATCAAAGTGATTGCATTGAGTAGATACGTCAAAAATGCTGATCTTTACTAAACCAAACTGGTGTTTAACGGTGGCACAAAGCGTCGGGTTCCAACCCAGAAGTTAGGCTGGGCATACATTGAGACATCGGTCGCGCAGCGTAGTTCAGTGTCGGATTTCCGACATGTGCAATTGTGCAGAGATCAGTGGGCAACATACGCTGGGACTCAGACCGACATAGGCGACGCAGTTTTGCATCCCCACATGGACATTTAGGAGCGCGCCACTTCTGGCCGTCGTGCAGAAAAGTAAAGACCGAAGGTAAGATATCGGTTTGCAGCGCAGTTCACTGAGAGACTTTTCTGCGCAGCGGCCTAAAACTAAAACAAAAAAAGCATTTTGAAACTTTGAAATTGTAATTTTCAGATTTTTGGCTACAATTTTTTTAGGGGAGCAAACATAATTTCAAATTTTTCGGTGATTTTTGGCAGGCTGTATTTCAGTGAAAAATCGTCGTATTGAGACTTTAAAAACATCACTTTGAAGCTTTAAGATTCTAATTATCAGATTTTTTAAAATTTTTCAGGAGCTATTATGTCGAGGGATATTTTGTCTCGGGATGAAAACTCGCAGTACCATATGCATATATATGTGTCCTTTTCAGAACATACATCGTCTTGTGAGGCGGGTTACTTACTTATTTGTATATGATAATGTTATATTAAAATTTAAAAAAAAAAGTCACTGAGGATAAACCGTCATACAACTCTATCTTGGCACACACTCCTCGCTCCTTTTACAGTCATACATCGTCTCACACACAATATTCTTATAATTATTACAATCCTTGCCATGACCCGACTCAAAAATTTGGCGTTCAAACCATTCACTTTGGCGTTATCGCACACTTTACACGAACCTACGTAGGAACCTTTCAGATAATCACAGGAAAATACGAAATCATCTGTTAACGTTCAATTCATTATACTATAATTGATACAGTTTATCAAAAATATCTCCTCTTAATCTTTGAAATCGCGCAATTTAATAGCCACAAAAGCAGCAATCCATAATCTTGATGGCTTCCCATTAGGAGTTGTTTACGGTGCTTCGTTCCCCGCAGAGCTCCGTGCAATTACTTCACGCGATACCCCGATAAGGAGAGATAATCCATCGGGACCAGGTGACAAAGGATTCGATAATACCCCCAAAGAAGCGAACCTCAAATTTCCCGGCGGGCCGACGCGCGACTTCCAGGAACCGAATTGATAAAGGATTTTGGAAACAAGACCGATGTGTACTCTTTTATACCGATACCAATGGATTAGGGGAGATTAATCTGAATAACAATGATGTTCTATCAAAAGCACTGTATTCTGAGAAAAAGCATTTAATTGTTTTGACATAACGAGGTACCTAATAATATTGTACAGTAAACAGGAATAAATTAAGTTATACTTAGTGCTTTTTCGCTGAAGAAAAGTAGTGTTTTTTCATGGACCGTTTATCTAAACTTCTTTCAGCGAAATAACATTATGTCAAAGATCCTTACAAGCATAGATAATATATCATTCGGCAAATTATCTTTAAAGTAAAAAGTAAATAAAGTAAAACTTAAATCTGAAAGGAACACGATATGAATATATTATAGTAAAAGATTTTGTTCAATAAAAATTGCGAAATGTAATTTTTTATAGTTCCATATAGCATCTATTAATTAAAAAAAATATGCACTAGCGCGAACTCGTGCAAAATCACCGGATTTATAATTGTTAGATATACAATTTACTTGATTAATTATAAAAGCATTAATTATTAATTTATTAATAATTATTAACTATAATAATGATAAAGTTAAAAATGATTAGTAATATCAGTATATTTTTATCCTTCCTCTGCCAGTTCCATGCCATACATCAGGGTTGGTACCAGCACTCCATTGAGGACCGCTAGCTTCGCTTCTTTGGACACTTTCTTTGTTAGTACTAACTGCGTTCAGTCCTCCATTCAAGGAGTTACCTTTCTTTCAACATCTCTATCAGCCTTCCTATCCCTAGTAAACATATTTCACAGATACACAAACTCATCCTCCTGCTCCAAGTATTTATTATTCATAACTACATTGCATACTGTTTTCGTGCTCGTGACTTTAGACTTGTGAAATATCATGTTATTTTAATCATGTATCTCAATTATTTCCGGGTCTGATGTGATTTCTAGTTCTCTCCTGGTGCCAAGATAACACAAAGCCTTAATATAACACCGCCCCCTTTATCGCGCCAATAAAACCCTTCAGTTATCAGGGTAAAAATAACCACATTAAAATTCTGGACGCGTTTAAACGAGGGTTAGTAATAATGTGACATAATTCCGGGCACTTCTTCTGTATCGCGCTGATGATCTTTATACTGTGGGAATCGTTGTATCAAATTGTCACTGCCGCTTACGTGGTAACCGGGGAGGCGTAGTGGAGTGAAGCGAAATATATTTTTCCTAATACTGTGAAAAAGATATGATTATTCAATCAAAAAAATATTAATTGAATAAAAATAAACCTTTAGATTTAAGTAAAAAATAGGAAAGTATCCATACTAATATTATAAATGCGAAACTGTTTGAGTTTGTTTGCCAGGCTTACACGCACTTTAAAAATTCTTTCATCAATAGAAAGCTAAATTATATGCAAGGGCTGTATATGATGGTAAGCTCTGGCGTTATGAAATTATAAATATTAATCTATTATATTTGTTATAAGTTTTCTGTCGCTAACAAAAGCCAGTTTTTGACAACGTCAGAAAAAAAACGTTTCCATGGAAACGATGTTGATATATTTGTGGGCTCTATGCTAGTAGGTACTCAGCCCCCTACCTACTGGTCGGCTACTGCTCCAGAAAATTCAAAAATTAGAATATGTTTTAATTTTTTTGGACAAGCTTATGTTTTGGAATAAATGTCAGTTGAGAGTTCCTACATCAAAAATATGATTCGAAACAATTATAAAGACTGAATAATAAATAGTGTAATTTTTTATTGTATTTACAAACTTCCAAATATTTAAATAAAAATAAACATCCGAAATGTTTGTAAGCGCATAAATTCCGAACGAATACACAACATTGGATAATTCTTTTTTTCTTTGAGCTATAGCTTTATGAAATTTAGGTGGCAGGCGAGATGTTTGAAAACTGAATGTAAGGGAATGAATGTATGGAATGCGGGAGGGGGTGGGGGTGGGGGGGAGAGGGGATAATTCATGAATGCAAGCGCTACAGTAATTTCCCGTAATACCATGCGAGCGAAGCCGCGGGGAAAAGCTAGTAATATATAAATCACGTAAAATGTAAAACAAAAATACTAATTTCATTTCTGTTTCCTCAGTGTACCTCATGTTTAATGAATTCGTCATTTGCGTCATTTTCAAAATTGGAACTGGTCGTATAAAGAATTCAGACAAGCGATAAGTACCTATGGTATGTACAATAAAAATAAAATATTTTTAACAGAAAATTAATTAGTCAAAAACTCAAGTCATTTTAAAAATTGGAACTGATTAGTCAAGAATTTAGACTAAACCGTCAATTTTCACGTGTCTGCGTTAGCATTTATTTAAAAATACCTACAACAAATCACTAATGAGAAGCTTAAAACTACTAAAGCGAAAAACCGAGAGAATTGCTTTTTGGACGTGTTCGTGTACCCTAAAAAGTTATTTTTCAACTTCTGGTGAAATCATCAAACATTTCGAAATTTTAAAAGGATTTCTTTATTACGTAATCATTTTTATTTGCCTGTCTGGGGCTTAGAAATCATGAGTACAAATTGGCGACAACAGTTTTATTTAAAAAAAAAATCCCTGAAGTACTTATATTAATTTTTGCGCTTTTTTCACAATTTTTGGTTATCTTAATAGGTTACCTAAATTACTTATATTTTTGTCTCTTTCTAAGAGAATTACTTACTTTTTTTACATTCAAAACTTTTTGTACTTTCTATTATAATTTTTTTTTTAATATTTCATTGTTTGTACATTTCACCTTTAACTATTTTATTTCTTACCTTCTTACTTTTTACTATTCACTATCACTGTTGCATTCTTTATGTTATTGTTCTAATTATATGTTAACTTAATTATGGCAATGGCACGTTTTACGGCGTGTTCCAGTGTTTTGTTCCACCCTAATTGAAAAGTTTAGGTGTGAAAAGCGTTTTGTTCTTTTAACGCCCGAAGAGAGCCAAACAATCTTTACATATGGAAATTTAAAGAGAAGAAGTTGTCACTGGATCAACAATTTGTAAATTATCTTTCTCAGCCGCGAAAAATGTGAATACGACGATATTATGTTGATATAATCGTCATTATGTATAATTTCAATTTCAAAGCAAATACACTGATAGTATCTAGGTTATTGTATTCAACGGATATAAATTAGAATTTAAAACATAGAAATCAATGGAACAGCAAAAAAATTTCACCGCTTAAATTGATACATAATATACAAGGTAACTATTAGAATAGTACATCCCAAACTTTAATACCGACCCGACGTTGATCATCGCAATAGGCGAATTTAAGGTCTAAAGCGGCATGCCTCTACGTCGATGCCTTTCTCTAACGCACATATATGTATACTAAGGCCACGTCCGCATAGGCAGGTGGCTTGCTTAGCGCCTAGAGAGCCTAGCGAGTCGCCTAGCGACGTCGTGCCGACAAGCAAATGAGCAAGGCACCTAGCGACCCACCGGGCAAACCACCTACAGTGCGGCCACCGTGTATCCTAGCGAGTAGCCGGAGTGCAAGCCACTAGGCACTAGGCGCTAAGCAAGCCACCTGCCTATGCGGACGTAGGTTTACGCATCTTCGCTGACGGTCATCGTAAAGTCATATATCTGCGCGAGAATCGGTCGTATCAGGTCGAGAATGGGTAGGCATTAAGATTTGGCGTGTCCTGTACAAGCCTGAAACTGGAAAATAATTTTTGAGTCGATTTTGTGGTACATCTATTTTATTTTATTTTTTATTTTTTTTATTTAATATAGATATATAAGTTTACAGTGGGTTAATATAAATTACATATTGGTTCAGAAATTCTTTAAAATTGCAGTCTCACCAAAGAAGAAGCTAGTTCTTGTGCTTGATGAGCGAGTTACACTAATTATGACAGAAATAGAATGACATTATGCAATAGGTAAGTATATAAGGGAACAATTGAAACTTCTGGATCATCTATATGTGAAGATGTACATACAATGGGATATAGTTACATACTAAAATATTGTGCACTTTAGAGAAATTAGAAAAATCTAAATTAAATAGAAATAAATATAGATTGCCAATAAATAGAAAGAAAGAGAAAAACAGGTAATTATTTAATTAATTATTCCTGATGAAGTGTTGCTTCAGTTTGAGTTTCAGTTTATTGATGTCTTTGATTTTTTTTATTTCAATCGGAAGATTGTTGAAATACTTTATTCCTAAATAGATGTAATTGTTTTGCATTAGTTTGGTATTAAATTTTGGTATTTTGATGTTGTCTTGATATCTTTTTGATTGGTGGGTTTCAAATTTTTTGATGATATTATCTTTGTAAATTTGGATAATTGCATTTTTCTTGAAGATATTCTCCACTCGAGGCACCGTGAAATCTGCGAAAAGCGTTTCTGTTGGATATGTGGAGGGTTTCTTTAGGATTACTTTAATTAGCTTTGGGATTACTTTGATTAGCTTTAATTGTTTCTTTAGGATTACTTTGATTAGCTTCTGGATCACTTTGATCGGGGTAAGAATATTGTTGTATGAACCCCCCCATCCAATAATTCCATATTAAATTAATGACTGGATTAGTGCATAGTATACTCTTTTTAGATTGTTGGGTTTTAAAATATTTCTTAATCTTATGAATATATATATACACTTTCTGTTACGCTTAACCAATTCATAGATATGGCTCTTCCACTTCATATGTTGTTCTATTATCACTCCGAGATATTTAATTTCTGATACTGATTTCAACGTTGAACAGCCTTGGATACATGTGATTTTATTGCATTTGTTATTGTGGATAATTATTTTAGTGTTGGGGAGTGTTTTTAGTTTGTTAATTGAGAAGTGTATGTAGTATGTTTTGTTAGTGTTCAATGAAAGGAGATTTGTATCAAACCAATGTTTTAAGGTGTTCATGCTATTATTTGCTTGTTCGTTTACTATATTCCAGTCGATCCCATTCACTATGATAGCTGTGTCGTCGGCATATGATATTATGTCTGCGTTAAGTGGTAGTTTGAAAATATCATTGACCTAAATTATAAATAGTAGGGGACCTAGCACAGTGCCTTGAGGTATCCCGAAATTGCTTGTTAGTGGTAGACTTAGGGAGTTATTTATCTTGACCACTTGGTATCGTTCAAATAGATAGCTTTTTATCCATTTTAGAGCTTTATCGTTTATCCCAACACAGTTTAATTTTTCAATAATTTTATCATGAGAAATACTATCGAAAGCTTTTTTAAGATCTATGAAGATTCCAAGGCATTTCAAAGATTTGTCTAATGTGTTCTTAATAATGTTCGATAATTTGGCAATCGCATCTTGGGTACTTCTATTTTTCATAAATCCATATTGGTTGTCGTGAATTATGTCATTTTTGTTAATAAATTCAGTCAATCTTTTTTTGATAATTTTTTCAAAGATTTTGGCAATGTTTGAAATCAGCGATATTGGACGATAATTTGTCACTTCTTCTGGGTTGCCAGATTTATGAATTGGAGTGATGATGGTTTGTTTATATATCGTTGGGAATATTCCGCTTTGAAGACTAATGTTGATTAAATGTGTCAATGGTTTTGAAATATGTTTTTTGATAGCTTTCAGTGTTTTGACAGTAACTCCATCGAAACCTGGTGCTGATCTTCCCTTCATGCTTGAAATGATTTGTTCGATTCGAATTTTGATTTGAGCTTTCGTTTTCGAGTAAACCGAGACCAAAGTTCGAACTTTTTTTGCCACATTTAGTTAGAATTTCGTCGCTTAAAAATATCTACGGAAATAACACGCTCCGAAAATAATTTTAATCATAGATAACATTTTGGCCGCCCCAGACACGACGAGGGCGAGGCAACTCCAGAAACTGTGTGAGGAGAGGATGGGACTCCCATGGACGGAGGTCGAATAATCAACACAAGACAGGGACGTATGGAAGAGCCTTGTCGGTGCAGTGGGTCCCCGAACCGAATAGGATAAGGGGAAGAAGACGATAATGATGATAACATTTTATTTGAAAGATTAGTAAATAATAGCGTTGGTGAACCCACTTTCACATTCTTACAAAAAATAATATTGATTCGTGAGAAAATAGACTATGAAATGTTAACGATACGGTAATAGTATTTTCATAATTTGACTGAGCGTTTTGCACGTCGTCTGTCAGTAAATTTATTTCTACGTTCCGTTTCTGGTTCAAGAAGGTGACCGTTTTAATGTTTCAATAAAGATTATTTTTTCTTGAAATCGTCTTTTTTACTTTGACTTTTTTTAATTTGCACATTCTCAATGTTATACGCTCCCTTCTCACCTGAAGAAAGTTAGACGAAAGAATTTTCATTAAGATAGTCACATTTCCTTAGAAAAATTATGTTTAGGTAGGTATTTATGTATCTACATACAAATATTGTGATTTCGGAGGAAATTTTTGTTCAAAGTTAATAAATAAGAGAAAGGGATAGGCAGAGAGGACGAACCAAACAACTCGATCTTGGCACACACTTTGTGCCTCATTCACATTCATACCTCGTTTCTTACATACTCTTCTATTAGTCTGACTCTTAACACGACCCGACTTAACCCGCCGCTACCCAAATTTTTACCGATTTCTTACATATCTCACTTAAACATTTGAAGTTTTTAAGCTCTTAAAAAAATATATGTTATTTTCGAAGATAAAAAACGCGTTAACTAAACGCGTTCCACGCCGAAACGCAAATTATATGAAATTTCCTTGATAGAAAAAATCGCGAAGTGTGCTCCGAAAATTATTAAAAACACGTCTGTTTCTATTATTTTACAAATTATAGTTGTGAAAAAATTCACAATGCTTCTTTAAATGATACTTAAGGCAGTATTCTGGTCTAAAAAAAAGAACATTTTTTTTCTTCATATTTCCAATGTTTAAATATTCAAAAATATCTCCTTCAAACGATTTTTAGAAATTCGCATTATTCTAATAGTTATAACCATTTTAATGTCGCGGTTTAGACGAAATCTAAATAGAGCAAAACTTTTAACGCGTGTTTTTCGAATCCAATTTTTTCGAGACGGTTGACACGATATTTCAAGTTCTACGGAACCAATTTGCTTGAAATTTGGTGTGAGTTTTCTCTACACATTACTCTATTGCCTCTACCATTTTTTTACTTTTCCGAGGTACGGGTCATAGCAGCATGTGTCTGGATTAAGAATTAATTTGTTTTTTTTTTCTTCTGATAACTAGGAGGGTTGCAATCGTGTCAACTAGGGCGCGTAATTTTTTTGAGACCCCCCACTTCAACACCCTGTAACTTTTTGAATTTCTAATTTTTTCGTTTGATTTTTTTTTAATGTATTCTTTAATGTTTAATAAATATTTGGTAAAGGAAAGGCTGGTAAAAATATTTTTGTTTTTTTTTTATCGCAACTGAAAAAACACCTACAATTCATGCTTCTAGACTAGAATACCCCCTTTAGATGCCTTCCATGAGATTTTTGCTCTATTTTAAACGAGTCATGTTTTATTCAACATTTTCACAATTATCGCTTCAATTTTATCATTTAAAATATTAGAGCACTCTGTCCAACATTCGTAATTACACATCTCTCCATCTTCATCTTTTTGAGCGGGGAAGTGCCGCCTTAAGTATCTGATTTAATTGATCGTGCTATGTCATCCTCAAGCGTCCCCAACTTTTCTACCATTCACATTTGCGTAATATGTTCTCATAACCATCAGATCATCCTTTTCTTAATTTTACTCATTATGCTCACATCAGCCTTGCATTTTTTGAGGATCTCCACATTTCTCACACGACAAAGCTATACTGTTCAGAACGACCAGTAATTATTTTTCAGAATATTATATATTATCTTTCGAACGATCGACGCTCGAACAAATGTGGATTTTGTATATTATTTTTGTACCTCAAATTGTTATACCGGGAAACGAAGACAAGTTATTTCACGTTACGTAAATCGAATACTGCAATGTTTTGTCGATGCAAATAGTATTACTCGCATTGGAAATAAACGAGGCCACTTTAAAGAGCAGCGAAATGTTTTCCGCTTTTTGAGTTCACCGAAATACATACCGTGTACTGAGAATATTGTTTACTTTATAGAAATATAATGAACGTGTGTAGAAAATGCCGTAAAAAAGTTATGAAGATATTAAACATTTATTTAAATAAATAATTTTTCTTCATCTTTTTTTGGTATGCCTCGCACAGTGTCAAAATCCCGGAATCTATGTAAAAATGTATTTACAAAATCCTGTAACTATGGCATCCCCAATTTCCCTTGCTCTATTTGAAATATTCAACTTAATTTTCTACCAGTTATTTTTTATATTTAAATTCATCTTGATTAATTTCTGTCCATGGACTGTTTTTTCTTTCAATTTAAGCCACCGCTACCCGAATTTCTATCGATTTCTTTCATATCTCCCTTAATCATTTGAAGTTTTTAAGCTCTTAAAAAAATGTATGTTATTTTTGAAGATAATACCTAGACGCGTTTCACGCCGAAACGCAAATTATATAAAATTCCCTCGATAGAAAAAAATCGCAAAGTATGCTCCGAAAATTATTAAAAACACGTATGTTTCTATTATTTTACAAGTTACAGTTGTGAAAAAATTCGAAACGTTTCTTTAAATGATACTTAAGTTGGCTTCCACGAGATTTTTGCTCTTTTTTAAACGAGTCATGTTTTATTCAACATTTTCACAATTATCAATTATTAAAAATATTTGCGCCCTCTGTCCAACATTTGTAATTACATATCTCTCCAACTTCTTCTTTTTGGGCAGGGAAATTAGGCGGGCATTGTTTGTGGAAACGGTCGGAGGAAACCGGGCCTTTTAGGCCCGGTTTCTCTCGAGTTTCTCTCGAGCGTAGAGGTCGTAAAACGTAACATGTTTGTGTCGTATCGTGGGAACTTGCAGAGATTCGAACCCAAGTCGCGTTATTGTCTGATTGTGTGGGCAATGCGTATTGCGTCAAAATAATCAAAAGTGCTAAAGAGGTACAATTTAATCGGTATACAGGAAAAATAAAATAACTCTTGCCGACATCGTTAAGTCCCAGATACTAAACTAAGGACATAGTTATTGCCGATTAAAAAAAAACCTCGTTATATTTTGATGGTGGTAAGCGTCGGGCTTAACTTAGGTCCGCCATTTGTTCTTATGGCCTCGGGTCGTAAAGCAGCTGTAACAGTAGCAAATGGTTAAGTAGAAAAAAATCATATAATAAGGCTGTAAACACTGCCATCCGTCGCCGCCGCGACGCGCGATGTTCGGGCATCGGTTCTAAATAAATCAGACGGCATCGCGCGAAGATTTTGTGCGGAGTATCATAATGATTTATTTTCTTTTTCTTAGTTCATGAAAATGTTTGTTTTGCACGTAAATATCAACATGCCTTTTAAGCTAATTGTTTTCGAGTTGTAACTCTCACCGTTGCAGACACAGTAACAACGCTCTAAAGCTCTAGCTCTAACCGATGCCAACACCATTGTTAAATCTAGAGCCATTTGATTCGCGGTAAAAACCAACAGTTCGCGAGTCACGTACACGATTATGGGGCGGCGCTTCCCGGCTCAAAAAGAAGAAGATGGAGAGATATGTGATTACGAATGTTGGACAGAGCGCGCTAATATTTTAAATGATAAAAGTGAAGCGAAAATTGTGAAAATGCTTAATAAAACGTGACGCGTTTAAAACAGAGCAAAAATCTCGTGGAAGGTATCTTAAGTATCATTTAAAGAAACATTGTGATTTTTTCACAAGTGTAACTTGTAAAATAATAGAAATAGACTTGTTTTTAATAATTTTCAGAGCATACTTAGCGATTTTTTTTCTATCGATGGAATTTCATATAATTTGCGTTTCGGCGTGGAACGTATCTAGATATTATCCTCAAAAATAACATATTTTTTTTAAGAGTTTAAAAACTTCAAATGTTTAAGGGAGATTTGTAAGAAATTGGTAGATATTCGGGTAGCGGCGGCTTAAAGCTTGCGCACGCTTGAGTACGAGGCTTTAGTCCCAACTGCCCAAAGTCAAAAGGACTGCATCCTTAATTGGGGTATGTTGTGAGGATGAAGGGAGTGGGGAGGTAAAGGAGATGTGGAAGAGTTAAAGGAAAGTTGGAAAATTCCTGGTTAACCAGATTTTTGTGTGAACTAAAAACATACAGTTTTAATGATATTTTTTCATACCGTAAGGGCAACTCTTACGTTACGTATTACAGTGGTGAGTTATCACATTACTAAACTTATTGCGTACGCAAGACTTCAGTGCGAAGAGTTCTCGTGAAATAAAATGGTTATGAAGAATAAATAATAGTTTTTATTGCTGTCGTCGGCAAATCTTATAATTCCACCAACTGAAGAAATGGACTGTGACAAAGCATCAGGAAAATAAAGGACTCAGTATTGTGGAATGTCCTTTGCGGATTAACTTCTAACATAATACAAACATCTCTGTACCAGGAGGTTAATAAGGGTCGCTCAAAAGTTCCAGGGTTCCACGGGGGACTCCTGGCTCTGTAGGTACCCAAAGGATCTCCGAATTACCTCAAAGGCAATCAGGTGACTAGCTCAGCATGGGAAACCCAATATTATCTCAGGAGGGTTGGCTAAGGCCTTACTTCATCTATATGCTCGCCAGGAATCATTGGGTTTGTTCAGTAACGAGCTTGTCGAGCGAACCTGCGCGAGGTCCTCTGCGCGGGCAGTTTACGTTGCAACCCAGCGCCAACTTGGTGGGAGCGCGCACTAGATCTGTTGGCGGCATGCTTGACTACTTCAAAGCATGTTACATAACAAGGTCTAGCACTAAAACAAAAACAAAAATCAGTAAGAATTGGACAGTTAGTATTAGGGTGGGCGGAAATTTCGATTTACGTTTATATACCAAACAAGGTCAGGAATTGGGCAGTTACGTACCTTAACATCCTGTTTATAATGTCAAGTTTGCCATCGTTAGTTGAGTTTTCTGTACGTTGAGAGCTTGGTTTTTCGTATCGATTTTGCTTAGTTGTCGATATGGGTAATCCCCAGAACCTCTGTATAAATTTGGATATTACGGTTAGATACTAAGTGAACCAATCCTCTTAAAAATAATAAAATATTCTAGTTGCTGGGAATCAAGAGTTAAAACGTCTTACTTTATTATGATCAATCGGCACAAACCATTTGACCTACCCTCTAAGTTCAGCACTTTTGAAGAAAGCAATCACTTTGTGGTTTGATGTTATGTAATAAAACACTCGTTTTATTTAGTTGTCCAAAAAGTGAGTGGTTTGTCTAATTTATTTTATTAGTTTGATTTTTCATGTTTTATACAAACATCTGAGATGATGTCTAGCATTAAAGCATTGTCTATATTGACACGAAAAAGGTTTTTCAAAATTAAGAGAGATTAGTCGATGGAGATATTTTTCAACTGATCCTTAAAAAAAGTAAATTTAGTAACAAATCCTTTAAATCTTTTTAAATTAAATGAAGACAATATTAGCCACACTCAATCCAAAATCTGGAAACATAAAAATTAGAAAAAGATGTTGGCACCTCTGGGACTCGAACACAGGACCTTCGGCTTTCCGGGCCACTGCGCTAACCACTGCGCCGAAGTGTCGATATCCGATTCGGTTATTTTTAACCACCAACATTATCATTTTAGTACCTACCTTTATAATCCTCTAAAAAAAGTAATACATTGTGAATGTTCTTCTTTTTTTTGTATTTCTTCGGCATTCACTATGCCACAATTTCTAACCATTTTGTGTTGAAGAGTTTTATTTCTCGTGTACATTCGTTACTTAATTTTAATTTATCTGCTACCGGTGTCGAACACGTCCGTGTCAACACCGGTAGCAGATTAAAACTACCTTTCAACAGGTTAAAACTAACTTTCGATACCGGTAGCAGATAAATAAAAATTAATTAACAAATGTACATGTGAAGTAAAACTCTTCAAAACAAAATATTCTTCTTCTTTAGTGGGTTTGCTCATTGCTGAGAATCGTGACTCCAACTCCAAATTCCATGGTGGACAAATCTCCTCTGCTCCTCAGAGCCGACGCCAGAGCTTGGTTATTCCAGTACAACGTTGACTTCACTCTGCTTCTCCTGCCTTCCACCTTGCCAGCGACCATGAGTTTCTCCAGGTTGAAGTCCTCAGTTTGTACAGTTGTGGATGCCTAACTATTCCAGAATGAAAATGTTAGTGCGTCTGGTTTTCCATTCCAATTCTGATTTCCATTCCATTCCAATTCTGGTTTTCCATTCCAATTCATTTTTTTCCAGCACCTTATTTCAAGGGCGTCCATCCGATTCCTTTCGATGACTTCTAGTGTCCATATTTGGGCACCACCCGGACAAGTCCCATCTTGGTAGTCTTCGTTACAGCTGTCACTCCAAAACTTTTGCATTTTGTTCATGGCTTTGTTCATGGCGTCTTTTGTCATGTAAATTCACCTTTTCATTTCTGTTTCACAGCCTCCCACGTCATTTATAGGTGAGCCTAAGTATATGTAGCGCTCACCATTTCTAAATCTGTGAGAGCAATGGATTTTGCCCTGTTAATAACCAAAGTTTTGTTTTGGCCCCTAGATGACCTAGAGTAGGGTTTTTTTCCCCTGATTTAGCTTGCTTATGTACGCCAAAATGCTTAAAAAACAAGAAAAATTAGTTCATATTTAGGTAGGATTTATAACTAGAATTTCTGGTCATAATCTCAGATTTCGTAATTGATGATTTCACGAATTATTTATTTTATAAGAATTTGGTCACTGGTGTGGATAGTGGAGGGTCGCATAAAAAAGATCAGTCTTTCTAAATGCGAGTACTTCCTCTTTTCCGAAAACTACTTACGATAATAATGATAACTAACATTTCAAAAATCACCTCAAGAGAACCTGCAGAGCAAGTTGTTTGGCAAAAGAAACAGTTGAAAATTTTAATTTATATTTTCTTGTTCAAGAAAGTTACGCGTTTGTTGCAAGTTATGTGCTTTTATTCATTAATTGAATAACTTAGTCGAGTAGGACAACCGCACTACACTAAGCCACTTAAAAGTCATAAAATATGTACAGGAGCGCAAAAGTTTCTAGTACTTTATTCCAAGTTTGGTACTTTATTCCTGAGATTAGCAATATTCTACTTTCCGCCAATGGGCTCTGTTATAATTCCTGCAGTTGCGGCACAAATGATGGAACGTAGGGGGAGGCGGGACTAGTTGTTACAAAAATGAAAAATATTTTTTATTCGCCCAGATGATTTATTATAAATTGCGCACACTTTTATCAACAAAGTAACATTTTTTTCAATAAAAATGTAGGTTCAAAAAAATATAAAATATTAATATTAAAATTAAACATAAAAAAATGCAACACGCCCCTCGGGGGGCACGTTGTTACATTTTTTACATGTCGGGGGGACATTGCTACAAACCAAAAAAAAACTAAAATATAATTTAAACCGTGTTGCATTTTTTGAGTCCAAAGAAGAACAGTCTGCCTTTTTTTATTTGTAAGCTCCTTAGATATTGTCTTCTTCCTGTTGATTTCGCATATCGCGAAAGACTTCTTTAATTTTCCTCTGCGTTGTTTTCTTGTAGTTTCTAACGATTTTAAAATGTATCCAGAACTAGATAAATTAATATGTTAGGCTATTGAGGGTAAAAAATGAATATTCTCCTCCCTGAGAAACAAAGCATATATGTGAGGCACATTGTTATATGTAACAACTTGCCCCCTCATCATTTTTTTGACGAATTTCATAAAAAGCGTAATATCATGTACCCGAAATTTGATAAATGTTCAGAAACTACGCAGAAGGGTGTTACATATCAAAAATATTATATAAATTAACTTACTTATTATGGTAAGGTTACAATATGATTAAAAATTCTTTCAACGAAAGTTACTTTGCACACGCGAAATACAATTTTATTTATTATATTTTTTTGGAAGATGCGTTTTCGTTGACGTTTTGTGGGACTCCGTGGTCGGCTAGTTCAACGCATGTCCAACATAGACCTGTGCGCAAAAATTCGTTCCATTATGCAATTTATCGATGATGTAACGACATGCCCCGTAACAACGTGCTCTGCCTCCCCCTACAGTCTTTATCACAATCTTTCTTACATACATAAACATGGTGTGTAAGAAAAAACTGTTGAAAATGAGATAAACGATGTGCGGATATGTGCTTCACACAAAAAAATTGCAAAAACTATCTTATGATAGTTTTTGCAATTTTTTATATCTTTTTTATTTATATCTTTTTTAAAATCATTCAATATTATTATATAACTATCACACTTTTTTTCTACCTCTGATCAAGCCCGACGGTCGGCTGGCTAACTCGACCCGCGAGAAAGCTGAGAAAATAGGCAAAATTTTCGCGGAAAATGTCGCATGGGATCCATCCACCCCTGCAGTTGGATTTCGGAATTTCTCAAAGGAAGAAAAAATCAAACCGTAGTTTGAATTTTTCTTCCTTTCTTCCGACGGCTCTTCTTCCTCTTCTGACCAAATCAATGCGGAGGTGCCACAAGGATCTGTGCTGTCTTGTCGCCAACGCTGTTTTTCTCGTTGAATGTGCACCAATTCATAACGCTACGCTAACGACAGCACCGTCCACGAGGTTCATCTTTCTGACAAGCCTCCATCCATTTATGATGTCCGAATAGCTCGGGAGGTTTTGAAAAATGTTAACCACTACCTCGAGAAAGTTTGTTCCTGGGTTAAGACCAGCCTGGTCAGTTTCAGAGAATCAAAAACCCTGTCTTATTTCGGCAAAGAGTAAGAAAGCAATCAATTACTGTCTGGTAAAATTTGATGGAAACACCTTTGACTTTAAGTCCTCGAACGAGGTACCAACTAAACGGTTTTATTGAGAGATTTTCATGAATCTCATCAAGTGACAGTGTTGTATTATTTTTGTGAGTTTCTTTTTTGACAGCCTTGATGAATATTTAATTATTTATTAAAATCTCTTTGTGCAGTTTGACATAAAACATGATGGCACATAAAACTACAAATGATTTCAACAAAACCATCTACATTCCCTCCGCAAGAAACCGTTTATTTTTGGAGCCCAATTTTTCAGTCAACTTTGAAAAACGAGTATATTTTTATAAAATCTGGTCATTTATCTTCATTCTAATGACCGAGAATGAGTTTGAAATGAGGGCTTTTTTATTCCGCTAAGTAATTGCTCGTTTTTTTACGAGAGCTGCAAAATGATGTCCTGCTTCGGTTTAATTGGAGTATTGTAGGAAAGAAAGGGAAACGAATTAATTATCCGCTCTTTCGAAAAAAGTGATAATAAAAACACGAGATTTACTACATTTTAATCCAACTTACTATTCAATGTTTAGCATCTTTTAAATTTTTTCAATGCTGGATTTAACATCTCATAAGGCCGCTTGTATACGTATGTTTTTTTTACCGGACAACGGACCGTTTTTTTTTGCCAGACTCGCAGTGTTGTACGGCTTATAATGAACGTTTGTACATGCACCGGATACGGACAGTATCCGGTGCATGTACAAACATTCATACAAAGCCGTACATGGGGCTCCATCGAAGCCAGAGTTAAGTTAGCCTCTCAGAAACTGGGCGTACTGTACAGGGCCCGCAGATACTTTAATAGTACACAACTGCTAACCCTGTACAAATCGCAAGTGCGACCCACAGTTGAATTTGATAGCCACCTCTGGTCTGGAGCCCCAAAATACCTAAAAAAAACCCTCGACTCTGTCCAGAAACGGGCGGTCCATTAGACAGACTCTCCTAACTTAACAAACGGATTGCAATCTTTAGAGCACAGGCGTCGGGTCGGAATGCCATCCTTGTTCTACCGGTATTTCAGTGGAAAATGCTCCGAGGAACTAGCGTCATTGATCCCTTCGGCACCGGTGCATAGACGGGAAACACGCCAAACGCGTGCCGAACATATGTACATAGTTGACATTTATCACTTGAGAACGGGTTGCTTCTTCGACTCGTTCTTGCTGAACGATTTTAGTGTTTCCTCCTTTCTACAACATGGGTGTCTTCAAGACCAATGTTCATTCCTTCCTCTCCTCAAAAAGATCCTCCATACAGCATCTCAGACGACATAAGCCCTGAGGGAAATTATTCACCCCGAGTGTGTGGAGTTATAATAAAAAATTAAAAAATGTGCTGGGATCCGAACCCGTAATCTCTTGATTTTAAGTCAGCGCCTTTATAAAAAAGTAAAACAGAGTAAATCTTAACAAGGTATTAATTAATTTAATTTTATTAGAACTTTGACAGAGTTATTTCTGGTATCAAATGTCACTGATTTTACCGGAAAATCAATTCCTAACTTACTCATTCATTTTTAACCTTCCAAAAAGGGAAAATAATTTGTAAAGAAAAGTTATTCCGCTACTCAAAATGTTAACCTTTAACAGTTCGGTCCGGGAAATCGAGAAATTCTGGAAAGTCAGATATATCCACCACTTGAAGTAGGTTGGTACCTTAAATAAATAATATAAACATTCTTCCGGCGTTCGCTCTCTTCCCAGTAAAAGAAAAAAAAGGATTTTTAGCTTCTACATAAACCACGCAAGGTTGGCTTCTTCGACAGGATAAATAACACAACGGGCGGTCCTTTTCATAGATTCTCCTAACTCAGTAAACGGATTGCAATACTTAGAAATCAGGCTTTCAGTGAGAAGTGGGAATGCTGTCCTTGTTCTACCTGAATTTCAACCCCAAGGAACTTGCGTCATTGTTGCCTTCGGCACACACATCATAATCGGGAAACTCGCCAAATTCGCGCCCAATATTAGTACATTTTCGAATGGCAACGGTCTCGTTCTTGAGTTTAACAGCTCGGCGTGGAACAAATAGTCGGTTTCTGTGTTTACTTCCTCCAAGCATGAGTGACTCAAGACTCATGTTCACGCATCCTCTCCTCAAAAAGACCCTCCACACAGCATCCCCAAAGATGACATACGTGATGTAGGAACTCTTGAGAATTTGGATTTATTTGAAAAATATTTATTGAATTTAATATCATAGGAAACATTTTGGAGGCGAGAATGGGTACAACCGTCCCGGTAAACCATTATTGCATAACCAACACCTCTGCCATAGGTCATCCCAAGTGGTTTGCTACGTTTGGTGATTTAGCAGGGGTGCCCGGGTTCATGGGGTGAGGTTTGTCTAGGTCTTGGAGGCGGATGACCAGGATTTCCTGAACCCCATATTCCTACCCACCCCTTACACCCCTTTCCTTCCCAGAACTCTCCTCTCCTCCTTTTCCTCAAAAAATACCTTCCACACAGCATCTGCAAAGATTTTTAAGAAATTATTTTCTACAGGCCCTCCTGTGTGGAGCTCACGTAAAAAAAAATTCACGGGATAATTTTTAAAAATCATTATCGATTACTGAATAGTTTTTCCTAGGATTACCTACCTAAATAACAATTATGTGATGAAAAAAAAAATTAGACTGTGTAATTCACACGCGCTAGAAGTGAAACCCGAAGTCGCTAGATGTCGCTTACTTTTCTTTTGCCTGTTTATTTTAAAGTGGTTTGAAGATTAGATATTGATTTACAAAAAAAAGGTAATTTTTTTTGGTTTCATAGGATTCGAACCTCCTTCGCTGGATTTCTCTGGCCGCTGAAATTTGCGATGCACTATACCGCTGCGCTATGGGACGCTCGCGGCAAAGCGCAAAGTTATCGCACATAACCGACGACCCGTCATATAATATATTTTAATTACGCATTTCCGTTTCATCCAAATTTAAAATTACTAATGGAGCTAAAGAAGTTTCACTTCAAAAAAACTTTGGTATCGCACTAAACTCTCGTTTGAGGGAAATGTATTTTTTATCCCCTTGCGGAACGAGAGATTTAAGTCATCATTATTAGTATAAAACCGTGCGTCATCAAAATCTTTCACTTATATCTACTAATGTAAATCGGCATCTGTGTAGTTTGGTCATAGCTAGCTGACAATCGGTTTCATGCACGCTTCCTGGCAAAATCTCTCTGTGTTTCTATTATCTTATGGTTTGAAAGTTCCCCATTGTAACGTGAGGCTGATCTCGTTCGTTTTACACCACCGCCCAGTGCAATTTTAAAAGCATTCCATCCCGCGGCGCGTTAAAAGGAGACTAAAAGGAAATTCAAATGTCGATAGAGCTGAGAGATTTACTGGTTCCACTCCATCGCTGTGCAGGTTGCAATCTGCGGGGCTGTTTGAACTAGACTAGACACTGTGTACCAGCTGGGTACTGCAGCCGACGAGAAAAGGCGAGTCAAGACTAGATGAATCAAATGTACCTACGTTCATGCACTAGTTAATAGATCAACTTTAAAAAAAATGTTAAAGGGATAAGAGTAAACTGAAAGGTTTTAGAAAGCCCAGTTTTTCAAAATTTAATTGGGGGGGTTTTGAAGGCGAAAAAGGGCATATTTTCATGATTTTCTTTTTGGAGATATGAATAATGTCGATTTATTTATTTTATATTCACATAGTATCACATCTGAAGTATCTTAGATATTTTTTTTAATTGAAAATATCAATAAATAAGTCCGTGAGAGCAAATCTCCGGAGGCGCCTCGAAAAAAATTGTTATGCGGTGAACATCATAATTCGTTAACGGATCATTTAAAACAAAAAAATCGAAATGCCTTTAAAAGGTGATACGTTTTTCTAGGTAGTGACGAAGGTTTTTTTTTAAATTTATTTTTTGCAGCATATTGAAGTCAAAAATGCGATTTTTATTAGAAAATGGAAAAAAATGATTTAAAAACTGTTACCTGAAAATTTATGTGTAGAAATAGTGTACTAAATTTCTAAAGGATCGGTCATGTAAATTTTGAGTTATGATGTTCACGAACTTCAAAAATTTTTTTGAGAAAAAATCGATTTAAAGTATTTTATACTCGAAATACACTTGATCGAGCAAGAGGGCCAGTCGCTTGAAACGCTGTATCTTCGTTAGTTTTGTTCCGATTTACTGACACAATACTCTCGACATGTTGTGCATTTAGAATTTTTTCAATTTTTTTTTCACTTTTTAATAATGTAATAGGAGCCCGGTCGATGGAAAGTTAGCACGAGCTAACAGTTCGCGGCAGTTTGCGTTCAAAGTGGCTTGTGTAGCTAGTGAATGAAAAAATCAATATTTATTACCAGCGATTTTCCGGCATGCGTTGCAATGCTACATAAAATTTTTTTTTTCTCCATGAGTGTCTTTTCCCATTCGGCCCGTTCCCCTTCCGCTGCCTCTTCCTCTCCCGCGTCCCCTCCGCCTCACGCGTTCTCACTCCACCTTCTCCGCCTTCCCTTTTATTCCCTTCTCCAAATTCTCCGCATTACCTTTATTTTTAAAAGTCCCTGAATTCTTATTAAACTCCCTTAATAAATCAATTACTCTTAAAGCCGGTCCCTATCAAAGTTTTAAATTCATTAATTATTTTTTAAAGGCCCTGAATTCTTTTTAAACGGCCCTAAATAATACAATTACCCTTAAAGCCAGTCCCTATCACGGTTTTAAAAACAAAAATTATTTTTTAAAGGCCATGAATTCTTTTAAAACGGCCCTTAATAATACAATTACCCTTAAAGCCGGTCCCTATCACGGTTTTAAATTCATAAATTATTTTTTAAAGGCCCTGAATTCTTTTTAAACGGCCCTTAATAATACCGTTACACTTAAAACCGGTCCATATCACGGTTGTAAATTAATACATTATTTTTCAAAGGCCCTGGATTCTTTTTAAACGGCCCTTAAAAAACAATTACCCTTAAAGCCGGTCCCTATCACGGTTTTAAATTCATAAATTATTTTTTAAAGGCCCTGAATTCTTTTTAAACGGCCCTTAATAATACCGTTACACTTAAAACCGGTCCATATCACGGTTGTAAATTCATATATTATTTTTTAAAAGCCCTGGATTCTTTTTAAAAGGCTAATAAAACAATTACCCTAAAAGCCTTAAATAGATTATTTTAAAAAGCCCTGAGTTCTTATTAAACTCCCTTAATAAATCAATTACTTTTAAAGCCGGTCTCTATCAAAGTTTAAATTCATTTATTATTTTTAAAGGCCCTGAATTCTTTTTAAACGGCCCTTAATAATACAATTACCCTTAAAAATGATCCCTATCACGGTTTTAAATTAATAAATTATTTTTTAAAGGCCCTGGATCCTTTTTAAAAGGCCCTTAATTATACAATTTCCCTTTAAACCTGTTCCAATCACGGTTAAAAATTTATAAATTATTTTTTAAAGGCCCTGGATTCTTTTTAAACGGCCCTTAATAATACAATTACTCTTAAAACCGGTCCCTGTCACTGATTTAATTTCATTAATTCTTTTTAAAAGACCCTGAATTATTTATTGAGGGCTCTGAAGGATTAAATTTACCTTATGGCCGATCCCTCTCACAGTTTAAATTAAAAAGATATATTTTAAAAGGCCCTGACTTCTTATGAAACTCCCGTAATAAATCAATTACTCTTAAAACCGGTCCCTATCAAAGTTTTAAATTCATTAATTATTTTTTTAAGGCCCTGAATTCTTAAAAAACTACCTTAATAAATCAATTACTCTTAAAACCGGTCCCTATCAAAGTTTTAAATTAATAAATTTTTTTTTAACGGCGCTGAATTCTTTTTAAACGGCCCTTTATAATACAATAACTCTTAAAGCCGGTCCCAATCAAAGCTTGAAATTCATTAATTATTTTTTAAAAGCCCTAAATTCTTTTTAAACGGCCCTTAATAATACAATTACCCTTAAAGCCGGTCCTTTTCACGGTTTCAAATTCATAAATAATTTTTTAAAGGCCCTGGATTCTTTTTAAACGGCCCTTTATAATGCAATTACCCTTAAAAGCGGTGCTTATCACGGTTTTAAATTCATAAATTATATTTTTTAGGCCCTGGATTCTTTTTAAACGCCCCTCAATACAATTACTGTTAAAGCCGGTCCATGTCACAGATTTAATTTCATTAATTCTCTTTAAAAGGCCCTGAATTATTTATTGAGGGCCCTGAAGGATTAAATTAACCTTAGAGCCGATGCCACTCACAGTTTAAATTAAATACATTATTTTTAAAAGGCCCTGAATTCTGATAAAACTCCCTTTATAAAACAACTACTCTTAAAACCGGTCCCTATCAAAGTTTTAAATTAATTATATTTTTTTTAACGGCGCTGAATTCTTTTTAAACGGCCCTTTATAATATAATTACTCTTAAAGCCGGTCCCAATCAAAGCTTGAAATTCATTAATTATTTTTTAAAAGCCCTAAATTCTTTTTAAACGGCCCTTAATAATACAATTACCCTTAAAGCCGGTCCTTTTCACGGTTTCAAATTCATAAATAATTTTTTAAAGGCCCTGGATTCTTTTTAAACGGCCCTTTATAATGCAATTACCCTTAAAAGCGGTCCTTATCACGGTTTTAAATTCATAAATTATATTTTTTAGGCCCTGGATTCTTTTTAAACGCCCCTCAATACAATTACTCTTAAAGCCGGTCCATGTCACAGATTTAATTTCATTAATTCTCTTTAAAAGGCCCTGAATTATTTATTGAGGGCCCTGAAGGATTAAATTAACCTTAGAGCCGATGCCACTCACAGTTTAAATTAAATACATTATTTTTAAAAGGCCCTGAATTCTGATAAAACTCCCTTTATAAAACAACTACTCTTAAAACCGGTCCCTATCAAAGTTTTAAATTCATTAATTATTTTTTAAAAGCCCTGAATTATTTTTAAACGGCCCTTAATAATACAATTACCCTTAAAGCCGGTCCCTTTCACGGTTTCAAATTCATAAATAATTTTTTAAAGGCCCTGGATTCTTTTTAAACGGCCTTTTATAATACAATTACCCTTAAAGCCGGTCCCTTTCACGGTTTCAAATTCATAAATAATTTTTTAAAGGCCCTGGATTCTTTTTGAACGGCCTTTTATAATACAATTACCCTTGAAGCCGGTCTCTATCACGGTTTTAAATTCATAAATGATTTTTTAAAGGCCCTGGATTCTTTTTAAACGGCCCTTAATAATACAATTACCCTTAAAGCTAGTCCCAATCACGGTTTTAAATTCATAAAGTATTTTTTTTAGGCCCTGGATTCTTTTTAAAGGGCCTTTAATAGTACAATTACTCTTAAAACCGGTCCCTATCACGGTTTTAAATTCACATATTATTTTTTAAAGGCCCTGGATTCTTTTTAAAAGGCTAATAAAACAATTACCCTAAAAGCCTTAAATAGATTATTTTAAAAAGCCCTGAATTCTTATTAAACTCCCTTAATAAATCAATTACTTTTAAAGCCGGTCCCTATCAAAGTTTAAATTCATTAATTATTTTTTCAAGGCCCTGAATTCTTTTTAAACGGCCCTAAATAATACAATTACCCTTAAAGCCGGTCCCAATCACGGTTTTAAATTCATAAATTATTTTTTTTAGGCCCTGGATTCTTTTTAAACGGCCATTAATAATACAACTACCTTTAAAGCCGGTCCCTATCACGGTTTTAAATTCAAAAATTATATTTAAAGGCCCTGTATTCTTTTTAAACGGCGGTTTAATAATACAATTACTCTTAAAACCGCTCCCTGTCACAGTTTTAATTTCAATAATTCTTTTTAAAAGGCCCTGAATTATTTATTGAGGGCTCTGAAGGATTAAATTTACCTTATGGCCGATCCTTCTCACAGTTTAAATTAAAAAGATATATTTTAAAAGGCCCTGACTTCTTATGAAACTCCCGTAATAAATCAATTACTCTTAAAACCGGTCCCTATCAAAGTTTTAAATTCATTAATTATTTTTTTAAGGCCCTGAATTCTTAAAAAACTCCCTTAATAAATCAATTACTCTTAAAACCGGTCCCTATCAAAGTTTTAAATTAATTATATTTTTTTTAACGGCGCTGAATTCTTTTTAAACGGCCCTTTATAATACAATTACTCTTAAAGCCGGTCCCAATCAAAGCTTGAAATTCATTAATTATTTTTTAAAAGCCCTAAATTCTTTTTAAACGGCCCTTAATAATACAATTACCCTTAAAGCCGGTCCTTTTCACGGTTTCAAATTCATAAATAATTTTTTAAAGGCCCTGGATTCTTTTTAAACGGCCCTTTGTAATGCAATTACCCTTAAAAGCGGTCCTTATCACGGTTTTAAATTCATAAATTATTTTTTTTAGGCCCTGGATTCTTTTTAAACGCCCCTCAATACAATTACTCTTAAAGCCGGTCCATGTCACAGATTTAATTTCATTAATTCTCTTTAAAAGGCCCTGAATTATTTATTGAGGGCCCTGAAGGATTAAATTAACCTTAGAGCCGATGCCACTCACAGTTTAAATTAAATACATTATTTTTAAAAGGCCCTGAATTCTGATAAAACTCCCTTTATAAAACAACTACTCTTAAAACCGGTCCCTATCAAAGTTTTAAATTCATAAATTATTTTTTAAAAGCCCTGAATTCTTTTTAAACGGCCCTTAATAATACAATTACCCTTAAAGCGGGTCCCTTTCACGGTTTCAAATTCATAAATAATTTTTTAAAGGCCCTGGATTCTTTTTAAACGGCCTTTTATAATACAATTACCCTTGAAGCCGGTCTCTATCACGGTTTTAAATTCATAAATGATTTTTTAAAGGCCCTGGATTCTTTTTAAACGGCCCTTAATAATACAATTACCCTTAAAGCTAGTCCCAATCACGGTTTTAAATTCATAAAGTATTTTTTTTAGGCCCTGGATTCTTTTTAAAGGGCCTTTAATAGTACAATTACTCTTAAAGCCGGTCCCTGTCACGGTTTTAAATTCACATATTATTTTTTAAAGGCCCTGGATTCTTTTTAAAAGGCTAATAAAACAATTACCCTAAAAGCCTTAAATAGATTATTTTACAAAGCCCTGAATTCTTATTAAACTCCCTTAAAGCCGGTCCCTATCACGGTTTTTAATTCACAAATTATTTTTTAAAGGCCCTGGATTCTTTTTAACGGCTTTTAATTATACAATTTCCCTTAAAGCCGGTCCCTATCACGGTTTAAAATTAATAAATTATTTTTTAAAGGCCCTGGATTCTTTTTAAACGGCCCTTAATAATACAATTACTCTTAAAGCCGGTCCCTGTCACTGTTTTAATTTCATTACTTCTTTTTAAAAGGCCCTGAATTATTTATTGAGGGCCCTGAAGGATTTAATTTACCTTAAAGCCGATCCCTCTCACAGTTTTAATTAAATTGATTATTTTGAAAAGGCCGTGAATTCTTATTAAACTCCCTAAATAAATCAATTATTCTAAAAACCGGTCCCTATATAAGTTTTAAATTCATTTCTTATTTTTCAAAAGCCCTGAATTCTTTTTAAACGGCTCTTATCAATACAATTACCCTTAAAGCCGGTCCCTATCACGGTTTTATCTTCATAAATTATTTTTTAAGGGCCCTGAATTCTTTTCAAACGGCCCTTAATAATACAATTACCCTTAAAGCCGATCCCAGCACGGTTTTAAATTCATCAATTATTTTTTAAAGTCCCTGTATTCTTTTAAAACGGCCCTTAATAATACAGTTACCCTTAAATCCGGTCCCTATCACGGTTTTAAATTCATAAATTTTTTTTTAAAGGCCCTGGATTTTTTTTAAACGGCCCTTAATAATACAATAACTCTTAAAACCGGTCCATGTCACAGTTTTAATTTCATTAATTCTTTTTAAAAGGCCCTGAATTATAAATTGAGGGCCTTGAAGGATTAAATTTACCTTAAGGCCGATCCCTCTCATAGTTTTCATTAAATAGATTATTTTTAAAAGGCCCTTAATTCTAATTAAGCTCCCTAAATAAATCAATTATTCTTACAGCTGGTCCCTTTCACGGTTTTAAATTCATAAATTATTTTTTAAAGGCCCTGAATTCTTTTTAAACGGCCCTTAATAATACAATTACCCTTAAAGCCGGTCCCTATCAAAGTTTTAAATTCATTTATTATTTTTTAAAGGCCCTGGATTCTTTTTAAACGGCCCCTAATAACACAATTACTCTTAAAGCCGGTCCTTGTCACAGTTTTAATTTCATTTTTTTTATTTTAAAGGCCCTGGATTCTTTTTAAACGGCCCTTAATAATACTGTTACTCTTAAAGCTGGTCCCTGTCTTAACTTAAGTTTTAATTTCATTATTTCTTTAAAAGGCCCTGAATTATTTATTGAGGGCCCTGAAGGATTTAATTTACCTAAAGGCCGATCCCTCTCACAGTTTTAATTAAATAGATTATTTTGAAAACGCCGTGAATTCTTATTAAACTCCCTAAATAAATTAATTATTCTTACAACCGGTCCCTTTCACGGTCTTTAATTCATAAATTATTTTTTAAAAGCCCTGGATTCTTTTTTAACGACCCTTAATAATACAATTACTTTTAATGCCGGTCCCTATCAAAGTTTTATTTTAATTAATTCTTTTTAAAAGGCCCTGAATTATTGATTGAGGGCCCTGAAGGATTTAATTTACCTTGAGGCCGATCCCTCTAACAGTTTTAATTAAAAAGATTATTTGAAAATGGCCCTGAATTCTTATATAACTCTCTAACTAAATCAATTACTGTTAAAACCGGTCCCTATCAAGTTTTTAAATTCATTAATAATTTTTTAAAGGCCCTGAATTCTTTATAAATGGCCCTTAATAAAACAATTACCCTTAAGCCGGTCCCTATCAAAGTTTTAAATTCATTTATTATTTTTTAAAGGCCCTGGATTCTTTTTAAACGGCCCCTAATAACACAATTACTCTTAAAGCCGGCCCTTGTCACAGTTTTACTTTAATTTTTTTTTTAAAGGCCCTGGATTCTTTTTAAACGGCCCTTAATAATACTGTTACTCTTAAAGCTGGTCCCTGTCTTAACTTAAGTTTTAATTTCATTATTTCTTTAAAAGGCCCTGAATTATTTATTGAGGGCCCTGAAGGATTTAATTTACCTAAAGGCCGATCCCTCTCACAGTTTAAATTAAATAGATTATTTTGAAAACGCCGTGAATTCTTATTAAACTCCCTAATTAAATCAATTATTCTTACAACCGGTCCCTTTCACGGTCTTTAATTCATAAATTTTTTTTTAAAAGCCCTGAATTCTTTTTAAACGGCTCTTATCAATACAATTACCCTAAAAGCCGGTCCCTATCACGGTTTTATCTTCATAAATTATTTTTTAAGGGCCCTGAATTCTTTTCAAACGGCCCTTAATAATACAATTACCCTTAAAGCCGATCCCAGCACGGTTTTAAATTCATCAATTATTTTTTAAAGTCCCTGTATTCTTTTTAAACGGCCCTTAATAATACAGTTACCCTTAAATCCGGTCCCTATCACGGTTTTAAATTCATAAATTATTTTTCAAGGGCCCTGAATTCTTTTTAAACGGCCCTTAATAATACAATTACCCTTAAAACCGGTCCCTATCACGGTTTTAAATTTATAAATTATTTTTTAAAGGCCCTCTATTCTTTTAAACGGCCCCTAATAATACAATTTCACTTAAAGCTGGTCCCTGTCACAGTTTTAATTTTCATAAATTCTTTTTAAAAGGCCCTGAATTATTTATTGAGGGCCCTGAAGGATTTCATTTACCTTAAGGCCGATCCCTCTCACAGTTTTAATTAAAAAGATTATTCTGAAAAGGCCGTGAATTCTTATTAAACTCCCTGAATAAATCAATTATTCTTAAAACCGGTCTCTATCAAAGTTTTAAATTCATTTCTAATTTTTTAACTGCCCTGAATTCTTTTTAAACGGCCCTTATCAATACAATTACCCTTAAAGCCGGTCGCTATCACGGTTTAAAATTCATTAATTATTTTTTAAGGGCCCTGTATTCTTTTTAAACGGCCCTTAATAATACAATTACCCTTATAGCTGGTCCCTGTCCCAGTTTTAATTTCATTAATTCTTTTGAAAAGGCCCTGAATTAATTATTGAAGGCCCTGAAGGATTAAATTTACCTTAAGGCCGATCCTTCTCACAGTTTAAATTAAATAGATTTTTTTTAAAAGGCCCTGAATTCTAATTAAACTCCCTTAATAAATCAATTACTCTTAAAAGCCTGTCCCTATCAAAGTTTAAAATTCATAAATTATTTTTTAAAGGCCCTGAATTCTTTTTAAACGGCCCTTAATAATACAATTACCTTTAAAACCGATCCGTATCACGGTTTTAAATTCATCAATTATTTTTTAAAGGCCCTGTATTCTTTTTTAACGGCCCTTAATAATACAATAACTCTTATAGCCGGTCCCTGTTACAGTTTTAATTTCAATAATTTTTTTTTAAAAGGCCCTGAATTATTTATTGAGGACCCTGAAGCATTTAATTTACCTTAAAGCCCATCCCTCTCACAGTTTTAATTTAAAAGATTATATTGAAAAGGCCGTGAATTCTTATTAAACTCCCTAAATAAATCAATTATTCTTAAAGCCGGTCCCTATCACGGTTTTTTAATTCATGAATTATTTTTTAAATGCCCTGGATTCTTTTTAAACGACCATTAATAATACAATAACTTTTAAAGCGGTCCCCGTCACGGTTTTAAATTCATAAATTATTTCTTAAAGGCCCTGGATTCTTTTAAATCGGCCCTTAATAATACAATTACTCTTAGAGCCGGTCCCTGTCACAGTTTCAATTTCGTTAATTCTTTTTAAAAGGCCCTGAATTATTAATTGCGGGCACGGAAATATTTAATTTTCCTTAAGGCCGATTCCTCTCACAGTTTTAATTAAAAAGATTATTTTTCAAAGGCCCTGAATTCTTATTGAACTCCCTAAATAAATCAATTATTCTTACAGCCGGTCCCTATCACGGTTTTTTAATTCATGAATTATTTTTTAAATGCCCTGGATTCTTTTTAAACGACCATTAATAATACAATAACTTTTAAAGCGGTCCCCGTCACGGTTTTAAATTCATAAATTATTTCTTAAAGGCCCTGGATTTTTTTTAAACGGCCCTTAATAATACAATTACTCTGAAAGCCGGTCCCTGTCACAGTTTGAATTTCATTAATTCTTTATAAAAGGCCCTGAATTATTTATTGAGGGCCCTGAAGGATTTAATTCACCTTAAAGCCGATCCTTATCAAAATTTAAATTAAATAGATTTTTTTAAAAGGCCCTGAATTCTTATTAAACTTCCTTAATAAATCAATTACTCTTAAAACCGGTCCCTATCAAAGTTTTAAATTCCTTTATTATTTTTTGAAGGCCCTGAATTTCTTTTAAACGGCCTTTAATAAAACAATTACCATTAAAGCCGGTCCCTTTCACGGTTTTAAATTCATAAATTATTTTTTAAAGGCCCTGGATTCTTTTTAAACGGCCCTTTATAATACAATTACTCTTAAAGCCGTTCCCAGTCACAGTTTTAATTTCATTTATTCTATTTAAAAGGCGCTGAATTATTTTAGAGGGCCCTGAAGGATAAATTTACCTTAAGGCCGATCCCTCTCACAGTTTTAATTTAAAAGATTATTTTAAAAAAGGCCCTGAATTCTTATTAAACTCTCTTACTAAATCAATTACTCTAAAAGCCGGTCCCTATCAAAGTTTTAAATTCATTAATTATTTTTTAAAGGCCCTGAATTCTTTTAAAACGGCCCCAAATAATACAATTACCCTAAAAACCGGTCCTTATCACGGTTTAAAATTCATAAATTATTTTTTAAAGTCCCTGTATTCTTTTTAAACGGCCCCTCATAATACAATTACCCTTAAAACCGGTCCCTATCACGGTTTTAAATTCATAAATTATTTTTTAAAGGCCCTGGATTCTTTTAATAATACAATTTTTCTTAAAGCCGGTCCCTGTCACGGTGTTAAATTCATTAATTATTTTTTAAAGGCCCTGGATTCTGTTTAAACGGCCCTTAATAATACAATGACTCTTTAAACCGGTTCCTGTCACAGATTTAATTTCATTAATTCTTTTTCAAAGGCCCTGAATTATTTATTGAGGGCCCTGAAGGATTTAATTTACCTTTAGGCCGATCCCCCTCACAGTTTTAATTAAATAGATTATTTTTAAATTATGAATTCTTATTTAACTCCATTTATAAATCAATTACTCTTAAAGGTGGTCCCTATCAAAGTTTTAAATTCATTCATTATTTTTAAAAGGCCCTGAATTCTTTTTGAACGGCCCTTAATAATACAATTACCCTTAAAGCGGGTCCCTATCACGGTTTAAGATTCAAAAATTATTTTTTAAAGGCCCTGGATTCTTTTTAAATGCCCTTAATAATACAATTACTCTTAAAGCCGGTCCCTGTCACAGTTTTAATTTCATTAATTCTTTTTAAAAGGCTCTGAATTATTTATTGAGGGCCCTGAAGGATTTAATTTACCTTAAGGCCGATCCCTCTCACAGTTTTAATAAAAAAAATTATTTTAAAAAATGCCCTGAATTCTTATTAAACTCCCTCTATAAATCAATTACTCTTAAAGCCGGTCCCTATCAAAGTTAAAAATTCATTTATTATTTTTTAAAGGCCCTGGATTCTTTATAAACGGCCCTTAATTATACAATTACTCTTAAATCCGGTCCCTGTCACAGTTTTAATTTCATTAATGCTTTTGAAAAGGCCCTGTCTTATTTATTGAGGGCCCTGAAGGATTTTATTTACCTTAAGGCCGATCCCTCTCACAGTTTCAATTAAATAGATTATTTTTAAAAGGCCCTGAATTCTTATTAAACTCCCTTAATAAATCAATTAATCTTTAAGCCGGTCCCTATCAAAGTTATAAATTCATTAATTATTTTTTAAAGGCCCTGAATTCTTTTATAACGGCCCTTAATAATACAATTACTCTTAAAGCCGGTCTCTTTCACGGTTTTAAATTCAGAAATTATTTTTTAAAGGCCCTGGATTCTTTTTAAACGGCCCTTAATAATACAATTACTCTTGAAGCCGGTCCCCATCAAAGTTAAAAATTTATTTATTATTTTTTAAAGGCCCTGGATTCTTTATAAACGGCCCTTAATTATACAATTACTCTAAAATCCGGTCCCTGTCACAGTTTTAATTTCATTAATGCTTTTTAAAAGGCCCTGACTTATTTATTGAGGGCCCGAAGGATTTTATTTACCTTAAGGCCGATCCCTCTCACAGTTTCAATTAAATAGATTATTTTTAAAAGGCCCTGAATTCTTATTAAACTCCCTTAATAAATCAATTACTCTTTAAGCCGGTCCCTATCAAAGTTATAAATTCATTAATTATTTTTTAAAGGCCCTGAATTCTTTTATAACGGCCCTTAATAATACAATTACTCTTAAAGCCGGTCTCTTTCACGGTTTTAAATTCAGAAATTATTTTTTAAAGGCCCTGGATTCTTTTTAAACTGCCCTTAATAATACAATTACTCTTAAAGCCGGTCCCTGTCACAGTTTTAATTTCATAAATTCTTTTAAAAAGGCCCTGAATTATTTATTGAGGGCCCTGAAGGATTCATTTAACCTAAGGGCCGATCCCTTTTACAGTTTAAATTAAATAGATTATTTTAAAAAGGCCCTGAATTCTTTTTAAATGCCTTTAATAAATCAATTACTCTAAATGCCGGTCCCTATCAAAGTTTTAAATTCATTCATTATTTTTTAAAGGCCCTGAATTCTTTTTAAACGGCCCTTAATAATACAATTACCCTTAAAGCCGGTCCTTATCACGGTTTTAAATTCATCAATTTTTTTTTAAAGGCCCTGGATTTTTTTTAAACGGCCCTTAATAATACAATTACTCTTAAAGCCGGTCCCTGTCACAGTTTTAATTTCATAAATTCTTTTAAAAAGGCCCTGAATTATTTATTGAGGGCCCTGAAGGATTCATTTAACCTAAGGGCCGATCCCTTTCACAGTTTTAATTAAATAGATTATTTTAAAAAGGCCCTGAATTCTTTTTAAATTCCTTTAATAAATCAATTACTCTAAATGCCGGTCCCTATCAAAGTTTTAAATTCATTCATTATTTTTTTAAGGCCCTGAATTCTTTTTAAACGGCCCTTAATAATACAATTACCCTTAAAGCCGGTCCTTATCACGGTTTTAAATTCATCAATTTTTTTTTAAAGGCCCTGGATTTTTTTTAAACGGCCCTTAATAATACAATTACTCTTGAAGCCGGTCCCCATCAAAGTTAAAAATTTATTTATTATTTTTTAAAGGCCCTGGATTCTTTATAAACGGCCCTTAATTATACAATTACTCTAAAATCCGGTCCCTGTCACAGTTTTAATTTCATTAATGCTTTTTAAAAGGCCCTGACTTATTTATTGAAGGCCCGAAGGATTTTATTTACCTTAAGGGCCGATCCCTTTCACAGTTTTAATTAAATAGATTATTTTAAAAAGGCCCTGAATTCTTTTTAAATTCCTTTAATAAATCAATTACTCTAAATGCCGGTCCCTATCAAAGTTTTAAATTCATTCATTATTTTTTTAAGGCCCTGAATTCTTTTTAAACGGCCCTTAATAATACAATTACCCTTAAAGCCGGTCCTTATCACGGTTTTAAATTCATCAATTTTTTTTAAAGGCCCTGGATTTTTTTTAAACGGCCCTTAATAATACAATTACTCTTAAAGCCGGTCCCTATCAAAGTTAAAAATTCATTTATTATTTTTTAAAGGCCCTGGATTCTTTATAAACGGCCCTTAATTATACAATTACTCTTAAATCCGGTCCCTGTCACAGTTTTAATTTCATTAATGCTTTTTAAAAGGCCCTGACTTATTTATTGAGGGCCCTGAAGGATTTAATTTACCTTAAGGCCGATCCCTCTCACAGTTTCAATTAAATAGATTATTTTTAAAAGGCCCTGAATTCTTATTAAACTCCCTTAATAAATCAATTACTCTTTAAGCCGGTCCCTATCAAAGTTATTAATTCATTAATTATTTTTTAAAGGCCCTGGATTCTTTTATAACGGCCCTTAATAATACAATTACTCTTAAAGCCGGTCCCTTTCACGGTTTTAAATTCAGAAATTATTTTTTAAAGGCCCTGGATTCTTTTTAAACGGCCCTTAATAATACAATTACTCTTAAAGCCGGTCCCTGTCACAGTTTTAATTTCATAAATTCTTTTAAAAAGGCCCTGAATTATTTATTGAGGGCCCTGAAGGATTCATTTAACCTAAAGGCCGATCCCTTTCACAGTTTTTATTAAATAGATTATTTTAAAAAGGCCCTGAATTCTTTTTAAATTCCTTTAATAAATCAATGACTCTAAATGCCGGTCCCTATCAAAGTTTTAAATTCATTCATTATTTTTTAAAGGCCCTGAATTCTTTTTAAACGGCCCTTAATAATACAATTACCCTTAAAGCCGGTCCTTATCACGGTTTTAAATTCATCAATTTTTTTTAAAGGCCCTGGATTTTTTTTAAACGGCCCTTAATAATACAATTACTCTTAAAGCCGGTCCCTGTCACAGTTTGAATTTCATTTTTCTTTTTCTTTCAATTCTGTTTAAAAGGCCCTGAATTATTTATTGAGGGCCCTGAGGGATTTAATTTACCTTTAGGCCGATCCCTCTCACAGTTTTGATTAAATAGATTATTTTTAAAGGGCCCTGAATTCTTATTAAACTCCCTTAAAAAATCAATTACTCTTAAAGCCGGTCACTATTAAAGTTTAAAATTCATTAATTATTTTTTAAAGGCCTTGGATTCTTTTTAAACGGCCCTTACTTATACAATTTCTCTTAAATCCGGTCACTGTCACAGTTTTCATTTCATTAATGCTTTTTAAAAGGCCCTGACTTATTTATTGAGGGCCCTGAAGGATTTAATTTACCTTAAAGCCGATCCCTCTCACAGTTTTAATTTAAAAGATTATACTGAAAAGGCCATGAATTTTTATTAAACTCCCTAAATAAATCAATTATTCTTAAAGCCGGTCCCTATCAAAGTTTAAAATTCATTTCTTATTTTTTAAAGGCCCTGAATTCTTTTTAAACGGCCCTTAATAAAACAATAACCCTTTAAGCCGGTCCCTATCACGGTTTTAAATTCAAACATTATTTTTAAAGGCCCTGGATTCTTTTAAATCGGCCCTTAATAATACAATTACTCTCAAAGCCGGTCCCTGTCACAGTTTAAATTTCATTAATTCTTTTTAAAATGCCCTGAATTATTAATTGCGGGCACTGAAATATTTAATTTTCCTTAAGGCCGATCCCTTTCACAGTTTTAATTAAATAGATTATTTTTAAAAGGCCCTGAATTATTATTAAACTCCCTTAATAAATCTAATACTCTTTAAACCGGTCCCTATCAAAGTTATAAATTCATTAATTATTTTTTTAAGGCCCTGAATTCTTTTATAACGTCCCTTAATAATACAATTTCTCTTAAGGCCGGTCCCTTTCACGGTTTTAAATTCAGAAATTATTTTTTAAAGGCCCTGAATTATTTATTGAGGACCCTGAAGCATTTAATTTACCTTAAAGCCGATATTTCTCACAGTTTAAATTTAAAAGATTATACTGAAAAGGCCGTGAATTCTTATTTAACTCCCTAAATAAATCAATTTATCTTAAAGCCGGTCCCTATCACGGTTTTAAATTCATTTATTATTTTTTAAAGGCCCTCGATTCTTTTAAATCGGCCCTAAATAATACAATTACTCTCAAAGCTGGTCCCTGTCACAGTTTTAATTTCATTAATTCTTTTTGAAAGGCCCTGAATTATTAATTGCGGGCACTGAAATATTTAATTTTCCTTAAGGCCGATCCCTCTTACAGTTTTAATTAAAAAGATTATTTTTAAAAGGCCCTGAATTTTTATTAAACTCCCTAAATAAATCAATTATTCTTACAGCTGGTCCCTATCACGGTTTTTAATTCATAAATTATTTTTTAAATGCCCTGGATTCTTTTTAAACAACCCTTAATAATACAATAACTTTCAAAGCCGGTCCCTTTCACGGTTTTAAATTCAGAAATTATTTTTTAAAGGCCCTGGATTCTTTTTAAACGGCCCTTAATGATTCAATTACTCTTAAAACCGGTCCCTGTCACAGTTTTAAATTCATAAATTATTTCTTTAAGTCCCTGGATTTTTTTTAAACGGCCCTTTATAATACAATTACTCTTAAATCCGGTCCCTGTCACAGATTGAATTTCATTAATTCTTTATAATAGGCCCTGAATTATTTATTGAGGGCCCTGAAGGATTTAATTTACCTTAAAACCGATCCCTTTCACAATTTAAATTAAATAGATTTTTTTAAAAGGCCCTGAATTCTTATTAAACTCCCTTAATAAATCAATTACTCTTAAAGCCGGTCCCTATCAAAGTTTTAAATTCCTTCATTATTTTTTAAAGGCCCTGAATTTCTTTTAAACGGCCTTTTATAATACAATTACCCTTAAAGCCGGTCCCTTTCACGGTTTTAAATTCATAAATTCTTTTTTAAAGGCCCTGGATTCTTTTTAAACGGCCCTTAATAATACAAATACTCTTAAAGCGGATCCCTGTCACAGTTTTAATTTCATTTATTCTATTTAAAAGGCCCTGAATTATTTATTGAGGGCCCTGAAGGATTAAATTTACCTTAAGGCCGATCCATCTCACAGTTTTAATTTAAAAGATTATTTTAAAAAAGGCCCTGAATTCTTATTAAACTCTCTTTCTAAATCAATTACTCTTAAAACCGGTCCCTATCAAAGTTTTAATTTCATTTATTATTTTTTAAAGGCCCTGAATTCTTTTTAAACGGCCCTTAATAATACAATTACCTTTAAAGCCGGTCCCTTTCACGGTTTTAAATTCAGAAATTATTTTTTTAAGGCCCTGGATTCTTTTTAAACGGCCCTTAAGAATACAATTACTCTTAAAGCCGGTGTTTGTCACGGTTTAAAATTCATAAATTATTTTTTAAAGGCCCTGGATTCTTTTAAAACGGCCTTTAATAATACAATTTCTCTTAAAGCTGGTCCCTGTCACGGTGTTAAATTCATAAATTATTTTTTAAAGGCCCTGGATTCTGTTTAAACGGCCCTTAATAATACAATGACTCTTAAAGCCGGTCTCTGTCACAGATTTAATTTCATGAATTCTTTTTTAAAGGCCCTGAATTATTTATTGAGGGCCCTGAAGGATTTAACATACCTTTAAGCCGATCCCTATCACAATTTAAATTAAATAGATTATTTTTAAAAGGCCCTGAATTCTTATTAAACTCACTTAATAAATCAATTACTCTTAAAGCCGGTCCCTATCAAAGTTTTAAATTCATTAATTATTTTTTAAAGGCCCTGAATTCTTTTAAAACGGCCCTTTATAATACAATTACCCTTAAAGCCGGTCCCGATCACGATTTTAAATTCATTTATTATTTTTTATAGGCCCTGGATTCTTTATAAACGGCCTCTCATAACACAATTACTCTTAAAGCTGGTCCCTGTCACAGTTTTAATTTCATTATTTCCTTTTTAAAGGCCCTGAATTATTCATTGAGGGCCCTGAAGGATTTAATTTACCTTAAGGCCAATCCCTATCACCGTTTTAATTCGATTAATTTTTTTGTAAAGGCCCTGATTTCTTATTTAAAAGCTTTCTAGAAATAATTTTTCCCTACGGCCGGTCTCTATCACAGTTTAAATTTCATTAATTCTTTTAAAAAGGCCCTGAGGAAATTGGTTTCCTTTAAAGCCGGTCCCTATCACAGTTAAAGTTTCATTTATTCTTTTTTGAAAGTTTTGAAGAAATAAGTTTCCCTAAAGGATGATCCCTATCACAGTTTTAATTTCATTAATTCTTTTGAAAAGGTCCTGAAGAAATCAGTTTTCCCAAAGGCCGATCCCTATTACAGTTTTTATTTTATTAATTATTTTCAAAAGGCCCTGAATTCTTTTTAAAATACCTTAAAGAAATAATTGTACTTTAAGGACGGTCTCTATCACAGTTTCAATTTCATTAATTCTTTTTTAAAGGCCCTGGAGAAATTAGTTTCCCTTTGGGCCGGTCCCTGTCAGAGTTTTAATTTCATTAATTCTTTTTTAAAAGCCATGAAGAAATTTGTTTCTCTTAAGGTTGGTCCTTATCACAGTTTAATTTCGTTAATTTTTCTTCAAAGGCCTTGAAGAAATCAGTTTACCTTTAGGCCGGTTACTATCACAGTGTTAATTTCATTAATTCTTTTTAAAAGGCACTGAAGAAACTAGTTTCCCTTTAGGCCGGTCCCTTTCACGGTTTTAATTGCATTTATTCGTTATTAAAAGCTCTGAAAAAATTTGTTTCCTTTTAGGCCGATCCCTATCACAGTTTAAATTACATTGATTCTTTTAAAAAGGCACTGAAGAAATTAATATCCCTTAAGACCGATGCCTATCATAGTTTTAGTTTCATAGATTCTTTTAAAAAGGCACGGAAGAAATTAGTATCCCTTAAGACCAATCCCTATTACAGTTGAAGTTTCATTAATTCTTTTCAAAAGGCCCTGAAAAAATAGTTTTTCTTAAGGCCGGTCCCTAAAACAGTTTTAATTTCATTAATATTTTTTTAAAAGCCCTGAAGAAATTAGTTTTCCTTACGGCCGGTACCTATCACCGTTTTAATTGTTTTGAAAATGCTCTGATGAAGGTAGTTTTCTTAAAGGCCGGTCCCTATCACAGTTTTTATTTTATTAATTCTTTTTTAAAGACCCTAAAGAAATTAATTTCCCTTAAGGCCGGCCCCTTCCATGGTTTTTATACCATTAATTCTTTTTAACGGGCCCTGAATTCTTTTTACAAGGTCTGATTAAATTAGTTTCCCTTAAGGTTGATCCCTATTACAGTTTTAATTTAATTATTTCTTTTTGAAAAGCCCTTATGAAATTAGTTTCAATTAAGGCCCGTCCCTATTACGGTTTTAATTCCATTAATTCTTTTTAAAGGGCCCTGAATTCTTCTGAAAAGGACCTGAAGAAATTAGTTTTCTTTAAGGCCGGTCCCTATCACAGTTTTTAATTCATTATTTATTTTTAAAAGGCCCTGAAGAAATAAGTTTCTGTAAAGGCCAGTCCCTATCGGTTTTAATTTCATTTATTCTTTTTAAAAGGCTCTGAAGATATTGGTTTTCCTTAAGGCCGATCCCAATCACTGTTTTTTTTTAATTATTTCTTTTTAAAAGGCCCTTAAGAAATTAGTTTCCCTTAAAACCGATACCTATCACAATTTTAATTTAATTAATTATTTTTTAAAGGCCCTGTAGAAATTGGTTTCCCTTTTGGCCAGTCCCTATCACAGGTTAAATTCCATTTATTCGTTTTTAAAAACCCCGAATTCTTTTTCAAAGTGCCTGAAGAAATTAGTTTCCTCTAAGACCCGTCCCTATCACCGTGATAATTTCATTTATTCTCTTTAAAAGGCCCTGAAGAAATTAGTTTCCCTTTTGTTTTAAAGTCAATTTTTTAAAGCTTACATTTTTTTACAAGGTTTTAACATCACTTTGAACCTTTCACAATTGCAGTTATATTTTTGCAGTTTTGTAATGTAAATTTGCTGCATGTTTCAGAGTGGATTATAACCTCAGTATCGCCCTTGTGTAAGACTATCGATCAGAAGCGAAACATTGCTCGAAACGGCTTTATTTAATTTAATTTAATTTTTCATATGAATACCACACAAGAGTCCCAACTGCTCCCGTCTGGAGCCATTGAGACTATGGCATCCCCAATTGGTTTGTGTTGTGAGGCTGAAGGTTGTTGGAAGGTGAAAGAGTTAAGGTGGAGGAAGGTAGGGAAATACCTTGCAATTCATATCTGGTCACTAAACACGGCTTGAGCCAATTCAAGCAAAGTTTCAATTTTGAATGTAGGTCTTACATCAGGGCGATACTGAGAGTATCTTCCACACTCAAACGTGCCTCCTTTATACTCCTTATTATTTTTAAATGAATAAATTGTGAAATAACACAAATTAATCAAATTAAATTTATTTTCCACGCCGGGATTCGATCCCGCGACCTTTGGATTGCTAGTCAAGAACCTTACCGCTGCACGGTGGTTCCCTTAGAACAATCTAGCTAGACAAAAATATTTCAACCATGTTTTTATTTATGTACAAAAATATACTCGTAGCATAGAAAACAGTTCATAGTATTATGTTCCCATCGGTAAAAAAATCAAACAATACGCGCTACATGTGGCAACGATGTAAACACGACACTATGAATGTGTCAGGCGGCCTCCCTGCGGCCAATCTCTTTCGGATGTACGCGCTGTTCGGTCGTTAGTGGTGTTATTTGAAATCGGAGAGAAATTACGTCAAGAAAAAAATTAAAGTCCATAGTATGTTCTTTCAAACTTGTTGAAGTATTTATTAATTTGTTTATTACATATTACTTTTATGAGTCATTAAAAAATCGTGAAACCATTATCAATATTTACAATTATTTGCCAAAGTTTGATTAAACTTTCAAAATCGTATACCAATTTGTACCTACAAACTAAACTATTTTCACATAAAATCATTCTTCATCTATATTTTCTTATATAATTTGTCTGCTCTTATGTGCTTTTTTGAATTTTACAGAGCCCTACCCTTGATCTATATTTTTGATATTTTGGAGATGTTAGAAGAAAAAGTCGCATCAAAGTCGAGTTATGCTGCACCACGGCAAAATTTTGTTTGAGAAAAACAATTTAATAGGTTTCGAGAACAATTTACTAAAGAAGAATAGCTTCATTTCTTTTAATATGTCATAGAAAATGGAAAAGAAGAATATAACTTCATTTCTATTAATATTTCAGAGGAAATGGTCAAAGAAATACTCTAAAATTCATGTAAAAAAAAAACGGAAACGGCTTTATACAATTTTTTTCTTCCGGTAGTTACGTGTAATAATGGACTACGTGGTGAGCTAGAAATATAATTTGGTTTTTGCTTGTTAAAAAGTAAAATAAGAAAAATTAAATGTCCTCTGAATTCTCGAAGACTAAAAAAACTCTTTCATGCTGCTCAAGTCTGCTTGAGGTCAGATGGAAAACGGGAAGTGATGAATTAAAATTATTGTCGATTTCGGAAGTACCAGCGAAGAAACTGCAGAGGTCTTTTGATAGTGCCACATAGGAATATTATCATTTAACAAAAGTGATGATAGTAACTCAAACATAAACAAATGTTATTCGGTTTTATTTTTACATTATGTTACAAATAATATTTTTAACTAATTACTTAAAATAAACAGATTGTCATGACTTATTTGAATCATTATACTACACGCAACTTTGAAAATTCTGTAACAGTGGTTGAATTAAATGTATATTTTTTTAATCATATTGTGACCCATTTAGATCACATTCCGTGGAAAATATTTTTGTCTAGCTAGAATGGGATTTGGGACCAATGTGCGCTGGACTATGCCGGCCGTCATGCTTTAGCTATATTTGGTGACTAAATCTTATCCACGTTCCTCTTCCCCTTCTTCTTCCCCTCCCCACTGATCTTCAGCCTCGCAACATACCTCAATTAGGGTACCATAATCTCACTGGCTCCAGACGGGAGAAGTGGGGACTCTTGTGAGGTATACACATAAAAAAGCTTGGAATGGCATTAGGGAAATGTAATTATAATCTTGTGCAATGAATTATAATGTCTTTGTTGGTTGAATGTGATTCTATCTACACGTTTAGCTATTTTTTAAAATGGTAGGTAGACATCCTATTTTTATATATTTTCTTTTCAAATATGATTAACGAAAATACTCACACAAGTTTAAACCTAAGAATCAGAAATCGGTAAATGGATAACGAGAAATCGTCTTCGCGTACTTTGATACCTCATAACCACAGAACAAGGTAAAGTAAAGTTTGCACCATGGTCCAACCAAAGTGATGCTATTTCTCTATCTCACAACACAATGAAGCCGTAACATTCCCACAGATATAGACAGGCTTCAGACTTCGCGGGGCTGCGTTCAGTGAGCGAATCACCGCAATGGTTCGTTTATCTTAGAAAATTGGTACTTTACAAGCTTAACTTTGCTTCAACCGTACATCTTTCTTGAGCTACTATTCACGTCCAGTCTCACAACTTCAATTTAGACCAGGAACTTTATCAAAGTGAGAAACAAAAATAGCAAGATTCTTGTTGAAATCTTTCACGCTAATCATTTTTCAAATGTTTTTAATCAATAGGTAATAATTTATGTACGCATTGGTATCATTGTCTTTTCAATTCAATCACTTTATTAATTTGAAACATTACAAAATAAAGTTTTAATTCGTTTTCAAAGGATAAATAAGGAAAATAATAAGGGGCGTACTTATAAACGCGTCTTAAACCTCACACGAGCACTGACAAACACATATTAATATATATTAAATGACCCCTGCAAAATTACGTCCGTAGGAGGGTTAATCGGGTCAATTAAAATTTAAAGAAGATTTTATACTAGCAGTCTAAACTCTGCTTCGATGATATTAATATATCCATATGTATTTATTTGTAAGAAACAAACAACTTATAGTAGTTGTACAATACAGAGATAGAAAGTACAAATGCAGTTTGTTAATTTAAGCCAAAACAGTTTTTTACGCTAAAGATGCTTAGAGGCAAGAATTTTATCGTGTCGTAGCAGGTAAAGGGAAGAGGTAGAAGAAGAGAATATAGGATATGGAATGGAGATGCTCCCAATGTATTCCATACTCACGCATTATGTCCGTAAATCCAGGTGTTTCTACTTAAACAACAAGACAGCTCTCCTCACCGGCATGACCAAATTACCATTATGCAAGTTAGTCCTGCAATCAAGGAGATGGGTATTAGGCTTTTGTCGATCATTCCTAGAACTTAATTCTTTGTTCTGATATTTCTAGATATTTTCTCAAGTCATTTGGGCAATCATCCAAATGACTTAAGTTGCTTGAAAGTGTTGTCACTTTTCCTTATATTATTCTAAGGCGATTCAGTACTTACCACTGTCCTTACCACTACCCTTACATGTCCTTGCTGCTTTCCTTACCATTTTTCTTACCACTGTCCGTGACATTGTCCTTACCACTGTCATTGAAACTGTTGTTACTTACATTAACATTGCCGCTGTCTTTATCACTGTCCTTGCCGCCATTGTCGTCGTAACTGTTCTTGCTACTTGCTTCTTGCTTCCAACTGCGGCGAGGTGGCTCACCCAATGGCTAAAATATAAATGCAATTACTCAAATTTAAAGGAAAAAATGAGTACCTTACCAACCAACACACTCCGCTACGCCTCCACTACAAGAACGAAAACCTGAAATCAACTGAACATCCCAAAATTAAATACATCTTTTGAACGGAAAAACCATAAATTCCATGCTACAAAATTATATAACGCCCTTCCAAAAGAAATTAAAAACACCATAGAGATAAAAAAGTTTAAAGACGACATCAAAATATGTCTAAGTAAACGTGAAGACGAGGAAATCATTAAAATTATTTAGAAACACCAACACAACCTTCAGTCAACACACATGAAGATTTTTTAATTTTATTTATATATTGAAAATCAACATACATGAAGACGAGGAAACCATTATGTAACACAATCGTACAACGACCTACAGTCCGCCTCGAAACAGGAATACCTAGTGAGAAGGACTTTGAATAAAATATTTTTCATTGTATTTTTAAAATAGTCATCATTAAAAAAAATCAAAGATTTTAGAAATAAGTGACATGGGCAATAATCTATTTATTATCCAATCACAACCGCGCACACAAAATCGTCGCCAAAGTCGTTCACCCTGCCGCGCCGCCCGACTTGTTCTGTCTACACATCAAAATAATTTAAATTATTGGCTCTGCTTGTCGCTTTGATAAAAGTTCGGCGCAGAAGGAACCGTGTATGCCTGCTTGTTTGTTTTTTACGCGTTCCTAAACCATTTATCCGATTGCGATGAAACTGGGATGGTTTTTATATAGGTGAGCTCTGGCATTATGAAATTATTTCATTTACTTCATCCTATTGGGTTGAAACTTTGGTGATTTGATGTGCGCATGCCCGGGATGGTTTCTAAATTTGTACAAGCTAACCCGGCCACGCGTTGCTGTGACGTGAAATGGAAACACAACTCCATCTACTGGAGGGCTACCCAGATTTATTAAAAAATATGTGTCGATAAATTAACTCACACCACCATTTATTTGAAACTTATAGAACTTACAAATAATTACATAGTTGTCCTATAACAAATATTTAATGAGCATTTAAATCGCAATAATAAATTTTAAGGTCAAAATCGAGATACAAACTATCCTTTCTTTTAAGTTGGACAAAATTACACACAGTAAGCCAAATTTCATCAAAACCGGTAAAGTAATTTTAGAGTTTATCTCGAACAAACATCACGATGCGAGATTTTTATATATAAAGTAGAAGAAGATAATAGTGAGCTCTGTTATGAAATGATTTCCTGTACTACAACCTATTGCGATGAAACTTTGGGGATTTGATGTTCGCATGCCAGGGATAGTTTATAGATAGTGGGCTCTGGCGTTACGAAATTTTTCCTGTACTATTTATCCCATTGTGATGAAACTTTGAGGATTTGATAAACGCATGCTCGGGATGATTTCAATATATGACCAGACGGTGGCTGAGTGGGCATCGCGTTTAGTTCCGATCCGAGCGTCATGTGTTCGATTCCTCGGCTGGCTAAGTCCTCCATCACGACTCAAGCAACATTTTCGGTTTACTGTGGTGGTAGTAGGGGATTTTCAATCATTGTTGAGTTATTCGTAACCCGGGAACGTTTGACTTTCTTTTGAAAAAACAAAAATATATATAATAGTGAGCTCTGGCGTGACGAAATGATTTCCCATACTTTTCATTCGATTTCGATGACACTTTGGTGAGTTGTTGTGCGCAGCCCATGAAGGTTTCTGTATATACTAGTGAGCTCCAGCATTATGAAATTTTTTTTAATTTTTTTTTATTTAATATTGATATATAAGTTTACAGTGGGTTAATATAAATTACATATTGGTTCAGAAATTCTTTAAAATTGCAGTCTCAAAGAAGAAGCTAGTTCTTGTGCTTGATGAGCGAGTTACACTAATTATGACAGAAATAGAATAACATTATGCAATAGGTTATATAACATTATATAATGGGAACAATTGAAACTTCTGGATCATCTATATGTGAAGATGTACATACAATGGGATATGGTTACATACTAAAATATTGTGCACTTTAGAGAAATTCGAAAAATCTAAATTATATAGAAATAAATATAGATTGACAATAGAAAGAAAGAGAAAAACAGGTAATTATTTAATTAATTATTCCTGATGAAGTGTTGCTTCAGTTTGAGTTTCAGTTTATTGATGTCTTTGATTTTTTTTATTTCAATCGGAAGATTGTTGAAATACTTTATTCCTAAATAGATGTAATTGTTTTGCATTAGTTTGGTATTAAATTTTGGTATTTTGATGTTGTCTTGATATCTTTTTGATTGGTGGGTTTCAAATTTTTTGACGATATTATCTTTGTAAATTTGGATAATTGCATTTTTCTTGAAGATATTCTCTACTCGAGGCACCGTGAAATCTGCGAAAAGTGTTTCTGTTGGATATGTGGAGGGTTTCTTTAGGATTACTTTAATGATTAGCTTCTGGATCACTTTGATCGGGGTAAGAATATTGTTGTATGAACCCCCCCATCCAATAATTCCATATTGAATGAATGACTGGATTAGTGCGTAGTATACTCTTTTTAGATTGTTGGGTTTTAAAATATTTCTTAATCTTATGAATATATATATACACTTTCTGATACGCTTAACCAATTCACAGATATGGCTCTTCCACTTCATATGTTGTTCTATTATCAATCCGAGATATTTAATTTCTGAAACTGATTTCAACGTTGAACAGCCTTGGATACATGTGATTTTGTTGCATTTGTTATTTTGGATAATTATTTTAGTGTTGGGGAGTGTTTTTATTTTGTTAATTGAGAAGTGTATGTAGTATGTTTTGTTAGTGTTCAATGAAAGGAGATTTGTATCAAACCAATGTTTTAAGGTGTTCATGCTATTATTTGCTAGTTAGTTTACTATATTCCAGTCGATTCTTATAAAAATTGCAAAAAATGGCGCGCGAGATGTTTGAAAAAATTAGTGAATTTCATACAGCTTAGCAGCAGGGAGGGAAGGAGGGAGAGTGGTGGAAAGGGAGGTGGAATGGAAACGGGGACGGGGATGAATGGGAAAGGCCACGTAGGCGTAGGGAGAAATCATTTCTTTATTTAAGGCGACGCTTCCCGGCTCAAAAAGAAGAAGATGGAGAAATATGTAATTACGATTTTTTCTCTATATGCTGATGACCTCAAATTGTATAAAGCAATTAAATCTATTGACGATTGTGAACTCTTACAACAAGACCTTAACACAATATCTACCGGGTGTGTTGACAATGAAATCGAACTAAATATACCTAAGTGCAAAGTTATTAATTTCACCAAGAACACCAACAAAACTCTATATTCATACAGCATATGTGGTCACGATCTGGATACAGTTGAGTCGATAAAAGACTTAGGAATTATATTTGACAACAAACTAACGTTCAACCAACACATCGAATGCATTGTAAGTCAAATAAATTACTTGGTTTCATTGTAAGATCAACCAAACTGTTTAAGAATTTTAATAGCCTAATAATTCTCTTTAATTCATTAATCCGTAGTGTTCTTGAGTACGGGTCAACAGTCTGGAATCCACACTATATTTCACAGGTATCTAGACTTGAATCAGTCCAAAGGAAATTTACACGGATTTTGTCTTACCGGTCAGGTGTCTACCATCTTCTAGACGGGTACGAACAAAGACTTACACATTTCAATTTAGAGAGTCTAGTTAAAAGACGTAATATAAATGACCTTTTAATGTTTTATAAAATTGTTAACAACCTAGTAGATAGTAACTTAATCAATGAAATCAATTTATACGCCAGGCCCAAATCTACCAGAAAATTTGACATATTTTGGATCGAAATTTTTAACAATAATACGGGATACTTTTATCCCATATCTAGAATGTCACGATCTTACAACGATCTCACTAAATCACACTCTATCCATACTAATCCATACTTATAATATTATAAATGCGAAACTGCTCGAGTTCGTTTATGACCTTTTCACGCATAAACCAATAAAAAGACTTTAAAAATTCATTCACCAATAGAAAGCTAAATTATATGCGAAGACTATAGTCTGTATATGATGGCAAGCTCTGGCGTTATGAAATTAAAAATATTAATATATTATATTTGTTATACGTTTTCTGTCGCTAACAAAAGCGAGTTTCTGCTAACGTCAGAATAAATCGTTTCCATGGAAACGATGTTGATATATTTGTGGGCTCTAAGCTGGAAGGTACTGAGCCCCCTGGTCAGCTACTGCTCCAGAAAATTCAAATATTAGAATATGTTTTGTTTTTTTTGGACAAGCATAACACAATATAAAGACTTTAATAATTCTTTCACCAATATAAAGCTAAATTATATGCGCAGACTACAGGTTGTATATGATGGTAAGCTCTGGCGTTATGAAATTATAAATATTAATATATTATATTTGTTATACGTTTTCTGTCGCTAACAAAAGCGAGTTTTTGCTAACGTCAGAAAAAAATCTTTTCTATGGAAACAATGTTGATATATTTTTGGGCTCTATGCTGGTAGATACTCAGTCTACTGGTCAGCTACTACTGCAGAAAATTCAAATATCAGAATTCGTTTTTTTTTTGGACAAGCTTCTGTTTTGCAATAAATGTCAGATAAGAGTTCCTACATTAAAAATATAATTCGTAACGATTATAAAGACTGAATAATAAATATATAAAAGTGTAATTTTTTTATTATATTAACAAACTTCCAAATATTTAATTAAAAATAAACATCCGAAATGTTTGTAAGCGCATAAATTCCGAATTAACAAAATTGGATAATTCTTTTTTTCTTTGAGCTATAGCTTTATGAAATTTAGGTGGCAGGCGAGATGCTTGAAAACTGAATGTAAGGGAATGAATGTATGGAATGCGGGAGGGGGTGGGGGTGAGAAGAAGGGGGGATAATTGTTCAACCGGATTAAGTTCAACCGCTACAGTAATTTCCCGTAATACCATGCGAGCGAAGCCGCGGGGAAAAGCTAATAATAGATATTTTTGTGAATAATTTTACTTGTTTTAAGAAATATCTCCATGATTTGTGCAACTAAAATGTTGTTTTATTATTTTTATTAAACACTTTAAATATTATGTAGCTATCATTTATTTCAAATTTTCTATTTAAGTTTCTAAATTATGCAAAAAATACTTACATTGTTTTTCATGTGTCTGTGAATATGCTAATGTTATTACTGTAGACACATTAGTCTAGGGATATTTATATTTGTATCTTAATTTATTATACATTTACCAAAATAATGCTCTGTAAATATCCTGTTTGTGTCTCAAATAAATCTATACTAATATTATAAAGAGGAAGGATTTGATTGTTTGTTTGTTTGTTTGTTTGTTTGTTTGTTTGTTTGTTTGTTTGCATCGAATAGGCTCCGAAACTACTGAACCGATTTGAAAAATTCTTTCACTGTTAGGAAGCTACACTATTCCCGGGTAACATAGGCTATATTCTATTTAAAAAAAAATTAGGGATCTTTACTAAAACTACAATAATGTAACCCAAGGTGTAAAAAAATTACCGAAAATATTCTTTAAATCACGTGCGCTGCAAAAACTATTGATGATAGAATAAAATAATGTACTACAACTTTGTAGAACACATCATTATCTACAAAAAATGTCGCGACAGCATATGTCTAACTATTATAGTTATGCCACAATAAGTGTTCTTTTATTTAAAAAATTTAATTGAAATGCCGCCGCTAGAAAAGACTCTTTATTTGTATCTTGATATTAATTCTTATCAATATAAATTATTTTATATTCGAGACTGCTTCAATGTCTTTATATAACTTTTTAAATTATTCAATTCGGACATCCCATTCAAAAGATATCACGAGTTTAAAAATGTAAGTATTATACAATGTTAGCGTCACTGGGGTACGGGCCGTAAGGAAGGACACCAACAAACAATCAAATCTTTCCTATCTTATATATAAAAATCAAAAATTGTTTGTTCGTATTTTATACGCTGTCATACCGTTCATCCGATTGCGATGAAACTTTGGTGATTTGTTGTGCGCACGCCCGCAAAGGATATAGCCTATTTATAATGGTAAGTTCTGGCGTTATTGAATTTGTATTAATGAAAATGTGCGTATTTCATATACTTTAGTGGCAAGGAGGAAAGGCAGGGGGGAGGAGAACGGGGGAGGTGGGGTACGTGGGTGGGAAGACGAGGGATGGGAAGGCGGGGAAGGTAGAAGGGAAACGCGAAAGGGGAAGGGGACTCGGGAGGTGAACGGGGACGCACGGGAAAGGACATTCAAGGAGAATCAATTGATTTCTTTGCATTGCAACGCAAGCCGTGTTTTGTGCTTTGAGTTTTAGCTTTAAGCTTTGAAATTTAAGCTTTGAGCTTTGATTCTTGAGCTTTAAGCTTTGAACTTTATGCATTCAACGTTAAGCTTTACGTGTTGAGCTTTAAGCCTTGAACTTTAAGATTTGATATTGAATTTTGAGTATTGAGCTTTGTGCTTTGAGATTTGTGTTTTGAGCTTTAACTTTGAGCTTTGAGCTTTAAGCTTTTGCTTTGAGATTTGTGTTTTGAGCTTTAACTTTGAGCTTTATTTTTAAGCTTTGTGCTTTGAGTTTTAAGCTTTAAGCTTTGAACTCAAGTTTAGAGCTTTGATATTAAGCTTAAACTTTGGCCTTTAAACTTTGAATTTTTGCTTTAAGCTTGAGCTTTAAGATTGAGCTTTAAGCTTTGAGTTTAATATTTGGGCTTTATGCATTCGGCTTTAAGCTTTGAGCTTTGCGCAAAGCATAAAGCTTAGCGCTAAAAGTTTAAAGCTTAAAACTTAAGGCTTAAAGCTCAAAGCTCAAAGCTTGAAATTCAATGCTTTAAGCTCAAGGCTTTAATCCCAAAGCTTAAAGCTCAAAACTTGAAGCTCAAAGCTTGAAGCTCAAGGATTTAATCTCAAAAATTAAAGCTCTAAACTTAAATTCAAAGTTTAAGGCTGAAAGCTTGAAGCTCAAAGCTTTAAGCTCAAGGCTTTAATCACAAAACTTAAAGCCCAAAGCTTTAAACTCAAAGCTTAAAGCTCAAAACTTAAAGCTTAAAGCTCAAGACTTTAATCTCAAAGTTTAAAGCTCTAAACTTACATTCAATGCTTAAAACTGAAAGCTTAAATCTCAAAGCTTAAAGCTCAAAACTTCAAGCTCAAAGCTTAAAGCTCAAAGCTTGAATATTAAAGATTAAACTCAAAGCTTAAGGTTAAAGCTCAAAGTTTAACCCTTCAAAAATTTTAAAGCTCAAAGCTTGAAGCTCAAAGCTTAAAGCTCAAAGCTTAACCCTTCAAAAATTTGGCGTATTTTGTCAAAAGGTAAAAATGTTTCGATATTTTTTTTTTTTTTTTTTACATGAAATACCGCACAAGAGTCCCAACTGCTCCCGTCTGAAGCCAGTGAGACTATGGCATCCCCAATTGGGGTATGTTGTGAGGCTGAAGGTAGTGGGGGGGGGGAAGGAGATAGGGAAGAGGTAGGTGGGGAAGTACCTGGCTATTCAGATCTGGTCACTAAACACGGCTAAAGCCATTTCAAGCAACGTTTCAATTCTGAATGGTGGTCTTACACCAGGGCGATACTATTAGTATCTTCCACTCTGATACTATTAGTATCTTCCAATCGATATATATCGATTTCGCAATAAAAATTCAAATAAATGGAATATTTGTAAACGTATCGAAAAACTAAATAGATACTGGTTTTGAAAGGTGAAATACGCTTAAATAAATGGTATTATTAGAAATTACAAAAACATTTTTTAAATACAATTTTTTTTAATGTAAACTTTAAAAAAAATTAAAAATACTCAACTGACATTTTTGATATTAAAATTACTGATCTATAGAAAATGTGTTTGTTTCTGTCTATGTTTGTGAGATGTTTTGCGTTGCTAAACCGTTCATCCGATTGCAATGAAACTTTGGGGATTTGATGTGCGCATTCCCGCGATGGTTTATATACGTGTAAAGTGAGTTCTGGCATCATCTGGGACGAATGGGAAAGGGTAAGTAGAGCGATTTTTTTTCTTTATTAAGTGGCATAGCATATGCCGGGAACTCGCTATTGTATTTAAATGCCTGTGTCAGAATTTGGTAAATTGAATTATGTAATAGAAAGTACCTACCCTAAAATTCTAAATCTATACTAATATTATGAATGCGAAACTGCGTGTGTTTGTTTGTTACGCTTTCACGCATAAACTAATAAACCGATCTTAGAATTTTTTTCACCAATAGAAAGCTACATTATACGCGAGTAATATAGGCTATATATAATGGTAAGTTCTGGCGTTACGAAATTATAAATATTAAAATATCAAAATATTATATTTATTTTACGTTTTCTGTCGAAAAAGGCGGGTTATTTTTTTTTTTTTTTTTACAGTTATTTTTTTTTTTTTTACAATACCGCACAAGAGTCCCAACTGCTCCCGTGTGGAGCCAGTGAGACTATGGCATCCCCAATCGGGGTATGTTGTGAGGCTGAAGGTAGTGGGGAGGGGAAGGAGATAGGGAAGAGGAAGGTGGGGAAGTACCTGGCTATTCAGATCTGGTCACTAAACACGGCTAAAGCCATTTCAAGCAACGTTTCAATTCTGAATGGTGGTCTTACACCAGGGCGATACTGATAGTATCTTCCACTCTGGAACGTGCCGCAAATATACTATTTATTTTAAATGAATAAATTGTGAAATAACACAAATGAATCAAATAAAATTTATTTGCGCACGCCGGGTTCGAACCCGCGACCTTCGGATTGTGAGTCGAGAGTCTTGCCTCGGGACCACGGAGGCCGGCAGTTATTGCTAACGTCAGAAGAAAAGCAAAACAAATCGTTGCCGTGAAAACCATATTGATATATATTTTTTAAATCAGTAATCGTAGTTAATATTTATCTCTAAAAAATGAATCGCCGAAATGTATTTACGCGCATGACTTCCGAACAACGGCACCAAATTGGATTTTACTACTGGTGAGCTCTGGCATTATGAAATATGCAAAAGGTGGCATGCGAGCTGTTTGAAAACTGAATGTACCGGGAAAGAATGTATGAAATGCGGGAGGGGGACTCGGGTAGGGGGTTCGCAGGAGGGGGAGGAGGGAAACCCGGAAGGGGGAGGGGAATCTGGGAGGGGGGAGGGGAGCTTGGGAGGGAGGTTCGCGGGATGGGGAAAGGGGTATTGGAGTGAGGGGAGGAAAGGTGGAGGAGGCGGAGTAAGAACGCGAGACGGGAAGAGGACGCGGGAGAGGAAGGGGAGGCGGAAGGGGAACGGGACGAATGGGAAAGGACACGCAGGAGAAAATAATTTATTTATTAAATGGCATGGCAACGCATGCCGGGTACCAGCTAGTAAATAAATAAAGATACATTTGTGAATTTTTTCACAAATATAACTTGAAAAATAATAGAAATAGACTTGTTTTAAATAATTTTAGTAGCATACTTTGCGATTTTTTTTATCGAGGTAATTTCATATAATTTGCGTTTCGGCATATTATCTTCAAAAATAACATATATTATTTTAAGAGCTAAACTTCAAATGCTTAAGGGAGATAGGTATGTAAGAAATCGGTAGAAATTCGGATAGCGGCGGCTTAAGCAACGCATGCCGGAAACTCACTAGAATATAATATAATACGCTACTCATATTTCTCTGTATTTAATTTTTTGTTGCATACAAAAAAAAATAAAATGGATTATAATAAATAATGATATATTCATTGAAGAAGAAGATAACACTTATAATCTAAATGAAAATATGAAAGAAAACAAGACACAGAAAAACAGAAAAAAACAATGGTCGCAACTGGGACTCGAACCCAGACCTCTCTTCTAACCGGGACGGCGCGTTTTCCAATTTCGCTATAGCCACCTTCTGTCAAACCGTCATATTTGTCAATCTCATATTTCAAATATTTAGAATCATTAATATTATCTTCAACTAGTTCTTTTTCCATAATATTAATATAATATTAATGATTCTAAATATTTGAAATATGAGATTGACAAATATGACGGTTTGACAGAAGGTGGCAATAGCGAAATTGGAAAACGCGCCGTCCCGGTTAGACGAGAGGTCTGGGTTCGAGTCCCAGTTGCGACCATTGTTTTTTTTTTTCTGTTTTTCTGTGTCTTGTTTTCTTTCATATTTTCATTTAGATTATAAGTGTTATCTTCTTCTTCAATGATATATTACGTTGATGGGAATAACCTTCAAAAGTTATAAAAAGAGAGTTTTTCTCATATAAAATTGAATGATATTTTCAATTATAATAGTTTTTTCACTTTACTTTTCCATGACCAAAGGTGGGAACTAAATAACGTTTTTCGGTTATTAAAATAAATTATCAAACAAAACAAACAAGCATGATACCTTTGACAATGAAAGCAGACCTTTTGTCCGTTAAATAAAACAATGTAATATAATAACAGCTATCTGAAAACAGTAATTTATAGGGTTTTACCTTTGAAATGTCCTGTTTGTTGTTTAATACGCGCCCCTGGCGGTATATTTCAGAAACATGACAGCTTTGTGTGACATGTAATGCCTGTTGGTGCTGGTCGGAGCTAATGGCTCGAATAAAGGTATTATTAGTTCAAACATACCATTCCGAAAGCAAGCAGTACCAACAGATAGGGAAAATCTAAACATTTTTGTAAACATGAAATGAACCTTTTTATGTACTTATTGAAAAGCACAACCTAGACAAACAGTTTTTATTTCTTTTGAAGTGAAAACTTTTTTGGCACCGAAAAATAACGATACTAAAAAGATACAAATACATCCATCTGTAGGATGTAGCCTGCGAGAGAACGAGATATTATAATCGGTCTTCTTTTTGTGTGGTGCTTCCCTCCCTCCTCCTATCCTCCCCACCTTGTCTACTTTAGTTTTCTGAAGGTTTCAATTCCACTGCGTATGAATTGCACACTCTGATTTTTTTTTCATTTTCGGCAAATCGATACTTCATATTTAATCAGTTTCTTCGTGCAGTAAACCACAATTAAACCATTTATGGTTATCCTCTTTGTGACCTTACTTCTAACATAAGATAAGATTAAAAAAAAATTATACCAAAATTAAAACAAAATTATATTAAACAAAGAATCGCTTTCGAAAAGATTGGTATGCAATATTCATAAAAAAATATCTGTCCAAAAAATTGAATGCCGTAAAGATCCACAAAATTATCGACAAATATCGCTATTTTTTTTTTTTTTACATGAGCTCCACACAGGAGGCCCTGAAAAAAATTCCCTCAAGGCCTATGTCATCCTTGGGGATGCTGTGTGGAGAATTTTTTTTAAGGAAAAGGGGGAAAGGAGAGTTCTGGGAAGGAAAAGGGTTTAAAGGGTGGGTAGCAATCTGGAGTTCAGTGAGTCCTGGTCATCCGCCTCCAAGACCTAGACAAACCTCAGCCCATGAACCCGGGCACCCCTGCTAAATCACCAAACGTAGCGAACCACTTGGGGTGACCTATGGCAGAGGTGTTGGTTATCCAATAAAGGTTCCCGGGGCAGCGGTACCCATTCCCGCCTCCCAAATTGTAAATACTATTACCAAATGCGGCAAAGATTGTTAAAAAAACAAATCTGGAATTTTTACAAAAAATTAATTAATATATTCTAATCAATTTGCCTTAAAAAAACACAAGCACTCAAGATGCTATCGCGAAACTAACGAATTACCTATTCACCGCCCTAGATTCTAACAAAAAATGTCTGGGAGTTTTTAAAGACTTTAAAAAGGCCTTCGACAGTATGTATATCACATAAAAAACTAACAATTAAATTAGAAACATTTGGAATAAATAGAAAAGCCTTAGAATGGATAACTAGTCACCTTTATAAAATCTTGAAACTAGTAAAATGACTTGATCAAATTAGTGTAGACTAAATATTGTGAATTCTCATTCTCACAAAATAAAATATTAAAACTAGTAAAATTATTTGATCAAGTGTAGACAAAATGTAGTGAATTTTCAAAATGCATGACTCTAAACGTAGTGAATTCTCGTACCTCATGGTAAAGTAATAGGCCCTTTGCTATTTTTATATTGTAATATGTCAATGATACATTATTAATTTCTCTAAATATGGAAAAATCACCTCCTACGCAGATGATACAATGTCACAACAAAACTAATGCGTGGACAGAAATAAATAACATGGCCAAAACAGATATCAATGAACTAAAAAATGGTTTTAATAAACTTGCTAACACTAAATAAAAAAAAACTTATTGCATACCATTTTGCATAAATAAAACAAGCAACACCTAAAGAGATAGAAATTATAGTCCACTCTAGGACAAATACACAACAGCATAATTGCAATATCTGTACTGATAACAGTCAGTCATGTTTATATTTTGTACGAATAAAGTGTATAAAAAAAAAAATACGGCAAAACCGAACACATAAACTTACTCAAGAAAGAGTTGAGAAACTATCGTACATCTTTGCACCTAATGGCTAAGACTTGTTCTAAATTAAAATTTACTCGAAATGACGCACATTGCCTTCTGCCAATCAATAACACAATATGGTGGAACTTAAAAAAAACACATACACAACCATTTCCGAAAGACCCTTCAAGTTCTGCTATTATCAAAGCACTGTGAAACATCCGGCCCATGATTAAATAATACAGAACTTGAATGGAAATTACTGACTTGAATTTTAGTTTTGAAAATTAATGAATTGTTCAAATTTTGTTTAACAACCCTTCCTTACAGTTACTAAACATAAAATAATCAAGTCAATTAGATGATTTTTCTAGTAATTCTGTTGCCTTCTCTTATCGAAGGTTGTTTGGCAATTATCAAGAATCGGGTGGGATAGATTGCAGTTGGCAATAATAATATCTTATCTTCGTCCTGTAATCAGTTCCATAGGGGGCCTTGTCTGAGGGACCCCTCCCAACTTAAGACGGCCCTGCCTGCGATCCGGAACAACGCACTGCGTAATAGTAACTGATGTAAAAATGATTAATTCTAGTTTTTAAATGGTTTGTGATTTCATCACCTGAAAATTGTGTACTTATTACTGCACATAAATGAAACTTATTATTATCCGCACAAATGAAACGTATTATTTCTGCGCAAATGAAACATATTATTGTTATGAAATAACCCATCTGGTAATAGGTACATATATCCAATTCTGAGACGTAATATCTCTGAACACGTCTTCAAGTAAACTTTTAATTCTTCTCCTCTCAGTTTTTATTCCCAGCGGCTGAAAAGTGTTGCCAACTATTTGTTTCCCGGGAAAGAATTCACACAGTTTTGTAACTTTTATATCAAATAAACATTAAACATTTGAAAGTTCCGCGAATTTTTCGGATCCCATTTCTCAATATTATTTCTCTCGCGTATCTACCGGAATGCTCGGGGGACGGCTATAAACCCCGGCAGAATGGTAGATTAGACTTAACTGCCAGTTTAATTTATATAAACTACGTTAATTTGTAACACTGCGAATTGATACAGTGCATTTTGACTTATCTCTAACTACCTACTGTAAAATACTGCATTAAAAATTACGATTTTTTAATCACACCATTTTTTGACTACCGCACGAGATTCTCAACTGACTCGAGAAAGTGGGAATATGGATTCCTGAATTTGAAGGATGAGACTGTAGGAAACGGAGAAGATTGGAGGTAAATACCTAGCTCTTCAAATCTGGTCACTAATTCATAATGTTTGATTCTGAAACAGTTTTAAAAAAAAAAACTTAATAAATATTCCCCAAGTCCTTCAATCATGTATTCCTTTCTCTTCCTCCTTTCCTCAAAGTCTCTACCAGAAAAAGAAGAAGATGTTCCTACCTACATGTGGAAAATTTGAACAATATTGCCACCCAAGTTTACATTACCTACTTGTACAGTTGCAATTTGATAGACATGGGTCACAACTCGCTCTTTCGAAATCTCGCAAATAATAGAAAATTTCATTTTTTATTAAATCAAAGTGTCGTTGCTTAAAACCTGGTGTTGTGCCGATATATTGGGAAGCCAGGATCGATCCTGAAACGCCATAAGAAGTCGTCAAAAGATAAGAGACCTCCTCTCAAAACCTATTTTCCCACGATCAAACTTCAAAACACAATCCATGGTCTTTATACATCAAAAAAAAGGATTTACAGTTCATTCTCTACATTCTCGTGTCGTGGCATCGGCCGTGACAATATTCCAAACCTGACCCTTATCATGAAAATGGAGTCGTCAAATCAGGCTTCGGTGGAGGTTTGTTTAATAATATTATTGGACATAAAACAGTAATGGGCTCAATACAGTGCCTTTTGGAATAAAAAAATCATTTGTGAGTGTTCGACTTAGAATTACATTTATTTCTTCAACTTGTATCATTTTGTATGGATATCTTATCCAATTTAATGCTTTGTCATTACAGCCAACGTCGTTTAATATTTGTATTTATATTAAATGAGATTTGCTGTACGTACCAACACATTTCAGTGATTTATTTAACCACTGCAGCGTTTTTGGGCACATTTTAGCCAATTTTCAAAAACACCCTAGAGGGTTCGCTGGTCAAAATGTGGCCAATTTAAAAAGATTATTTATAATTATTTCAAAACTTCCCGCGCGTTATATACTTCGATTTGTCACTAAGATAACTTATGTTAAGATTTTATATTATAGTACATAATAATATATTCAATTTTCGAAGAAAGCAAATAGTTTGTGGCTTGGCATTATATAAAATGAAATAAGTTCTTTGTTTAAAACCACTTTATTTGAATTTATATTCGTCGATCGGTTTTGGTTGTACTCAACCTTCTTCAGGACAATAAACATATAAACTTTTTAGTATATTCACTTTTCAACGAGAGATGCCTCGCATCTCTTTTAAATTATTAGGTACTGACAAAGTTACTGAAATATTTTTTCTTAAAAATCATTGATCATGTGTTATATATGCATGTGATTATCAACTAGGGTATGGAAAACATACAGAAGTCATAATGCTTAAAATTTTCCAAATCATACCACGTAATTAAAAAATGGCTAATGGGTCAAAACTTTTTGTACTGATATTGTTTGTAATCTTATGTATAAATACTATCTATAATTAATTTAATCTATCAGTAATTTACCTGTGTTATATCTGTCTGTCTGTATATTTTATGCTTTTGTATTGTAGGTACTTAAAAGTTATTCTTCTGGAACTATTTTGATATTGAGTTTTCTTATAATATTTTATGTTTTAGTGTTTTATTAATATTGTCAAATTGACCTGCTGACAAACTGCCTTGGCAGTTTAGCGGGTGATTAAAATGAAGAATAAAAAAAAAAAAAAAAAAAAAAAAAAAAAAAAAAAAAAAAAAAAAAAAAAAAGTACGACAATTTTAAAGTAAATAGTAAGAATAATTCATGCGTTTATAAATTTAACGATTTTTTTATAGTTTTTTTTGTGAATCCTAACAATGTGTGATAAATAGTTAAATATTAAAGACTCCATAGCTATTCATCACTGTAAACAGTTTATATGACTTCATATTAAAATTTGGAGGTATGATTTTTTTCGTAAATGCCGGAAATTTTCAAATCGGACGATCAGAAATCCCGGACGCTGAATGCGTATTTCAATTATTAACACAAACGTTTAAACGCTCGATTGGCTATCATGTATAGTATTGGATAATAATTCAGCGAAGGCAACTTTGGTGCTTCTGTTCTCCATGAATCGAAACTGGTTTTCTTGAATTACGTGACTATTCTTAAGAGGAACGTTTGCGCGGCCCGTTTCACACAAATCTCAATTTTGGATTTTAGAGTAAAATACCAACCAAACTAAAAAATTGCCAAAGTTGCTTCTAAATCATGAAACATTAAAATCTTTAATGGCATATATCTTTTAATTTAAAGCAAAAATATTTAAAGTAGTTCATATCCGTACTAAATATTTGATAAACCTTTTGATTACAAAAATATTTTTTCAGTTTGGCTGGGTATTTTGATCTCAAATCAAAATTAAGATTGGTATGAAACAGGCCGCTAAAACGTTACTCTTAATGAATCGAGTTATAATTTTTTAACAATTTTTCGACAACAAAAACTTACCGCTGTTATCTTAGCTCTACTTCGTGTTAAATCTCTTAATTTCTCTAAAACAACATAAGTACCAGAAAGATAGGTTCCAATGGAGTTCTCATTGGAAGGACCATATAGTACGTAATATTCTTTTTTTGGTAGGCGTGGGAGTCAATATTCCCGCGCTAGAAATTACTCGACAAATCTTCCCGTCCTTTTGTTTCCTCTGATATTTTTTCGATTCCATTAACAGGAGATATAAGTTGGTCTGATTACTCTTATCAAGGACCATTAATCTCTCCGGATGAATACTTTTCCGTTCCAGGAACTTAAAGGAATTGCTATTCAGGAAGACTGGGCCGATAGCAGAGTCGTAATTTACCGTGCTACTCCGGGCAACTCCGAGATTCTCCGGGGCAATATTTCCCCAGTAATTTGCATAATGTTCCGCTTTATCATCATCGTTTATAGCTAATTAAGTAAGAGTTTAATAAATTAAACGACTTCTTAAACCACTTCAATTTTTATTTAAAAAAATGTGACGCTTGTAACTAATGCCCACGAAAGTCTTTCAACTCCTGGGTCCTAGATAAGCCAATGATATTGAGGACATGTTCAAGAAATCGGTTCAAGAAACCTCCACGATCAGATTTCAACCCATTCATAACCCTCCCTTTCCACACTCGCTTTAAACTCACAACATACAAATCGACCGCCTGGCTCCGGAAGTGTGGGACTCTTGAGCGGCGTTCATAATAAAACGATCAATTCAACTATTTTCTTTAATTTTGTACTATCATGACACATTCTTTATAGGAATGCTCACTAATATCAACTCTTCGATTAAAGTTTACTCAAGTAAGAAGACTTATTCATGATATCGGAAATGAAACTAACGTCTGTATTTAGCAAATTCGCTCAAATTATTTTTTTTACAAACCCAAACTAGGAACCTTTCTTGGTTTTAATAACAAAAATTATTTATTTGTTCCAGAAGTGCTTTTGAGCAAATAGTTTCTTTAGATTGGGTTTAATAATTAAAAAATAATAATAAAAACAACTAGACTAAAAATCTATTTTAACATATAATTGGTTTTGCATAGTTTTTAATGAAATTATTTATTCGATTAGTAAATGTAATCTTTGTGGATGCTACGTGAAGGATCCTTTAAAGGAAAGGAAGGAGAGGATATTCTGGGAAGGAAAATGTATGAGGTGTGGGTAGGAATTTGTGGGTCAGTGGATCCAGGAGTGAAGGACGTATGAATCCATCCTTTCCACTGCGGTGCAAGGTGATGAGTAGTGGGAATCCTGCAGGAGGCCAAACCTCAACCAGACCTTCCCGATCCCGGCCTGCCTCGCAGTAAGTGGGATGAAGCATCCGCCGCCAAGACCTAGACACATCTTACCCCAAGAACCTTAGTTATTAGTTGAGGGTTCTCATAACCCTTCGCTATGCTAACCTGTTTTAAGGCAGTAATTTTGCAAATTATTTTATATATAATACGTTCACGCAATGATTTGCTTAAATCAAAAACTTCAAATTTGGGTTAGTGCACCGATGAAGGCCCTATCATTTTTTATGGTCCAATTATTTACGTTATCTTTGCAATTTTTTCGTGAATCATCATATCTGTCTGCTATCCAGAAGAACGTTAAAAAGTCTTGTCACAAGATACCCAAAGTTTAGTTTACCAAAACTAATATGAGTTACCGGAATTTGAAGTAAATCTTTATTAGTATTTCATGGACAGCACTTTAATATTTTCATAATGTTAACGAATATTTGCATTGGGATGAGTGAGGATTGTTTTTGCGAATATCATCTGCCGAACGTCAAAAACATTTAAAATATAATAGATTTAGTTCGAGTTTGTAATTAGAGATAGCCCTAGGATTATTTTTACAATAATTTTCATTGGCTTTATGATTGGGTCTAGTGTAAATAAAGTACCACTTCCTCATGCTATTATACCATACTCAATAATAGATTGTCAGACTGCAAAGTAAATCTCTTTCAAACGTCGCAAATCGAGAAAATTTCGCACAGTTGTAATGATGTAATGCCTTATGGGCGTGTTTCTTTATCCAAATATTTGCCTAATCGGGGCTTAAATTTGTAATGCAATACTGTGTTTACGATATTCAAATGTGATGGAGATTTACGATGTTACACCAGTGTAAATGAGACAAAGAGCTGTGATTCACAAAAATGAAATTCAAAATAAAGAAAATGATAAAAATAACCACTTAAAAAAAATGGTACCAAAAAATAAGTTCGCCGGTTTGAAAAAAAAGTGGATATTATGTTTGTTTCCATTCAAATTTAAATGAAAGAAACTTCTGGTTTTCTTATTTATACCTTGGTTTTATAATACTGAAACTACCATTTAATATGTCAATAAGGAACTCCAGGGGAAAAAAATATGGCTTTAAAAAATTATATGTTTATAGAGACCAATATACGCTGATTCTGAATATATACATAAGTTTTATTACATAATATTTAACGTAGAGTTTTAAAAAATATATTAAAAAGTCCATTTTAAAACGTGTCATTAAAACACCCTATTGCTGGATTTTGGCGGCGTGACGTCACCGCGTCGCGTCACCTGGGTCAAAGTTGTATAGAAATCAATAGAAATGAAGACGCAAGCCGTTCGGCATTCCGTGTTATTGGTTTATAGAGAATTGGACAAATAATAACTTTTGTTTTTATTGAAACATCATTTAGGCCTAAATAATTCAGAATCAAAAACAAAGTATCTCTATTAGTTTATCTATATTATTTAAAATATTGAATGCTGAAATTCAAAATGGCGGGAGTCGAACAGCTGATTCCAGTTCCCTACAAGATTCATACTTCGGTTAGTCACGATGACGTCACACTAGATTCGGTGGTTTTCGGGGGATCTTGAAAAATTACTTTGACATTTATTTTAACTATTGACATTTATACTAACTAACTTTGACATTTATTTTTTCTATTAAAACTAACTATTAAAATAAATATGCACTTATTTAAGTAAGAGGGTCATTATTCATAAAAAAAATAAAAAAAATTGGACTGGAATTCTCTATTGTAACGAAACCCTCACCTTTTAGTACAGCCGCAAACTGAAAAATGAAAATTAACGAAATATTATTTTAAATGCTTCACTTCCAACAATTTCTCAAAATTTTCTTCTTACAGTAATTAACTCGAAAAAGTTTAGTTTTTGGTAAACATGCGTATTAAGAACCGGGTTACAATTAAAGACATTTCATCTGAGGTGATTGTAAATATTGAACCTATTTCCATTGTCAAATTCATCAATATCTACGAAGCACTGAAATATCAATTTAACAACAAAAAAAAACTAAACGGGGCCCATTGTACTCTTCTATTTGTATAGGTATCTTATTATTGAACTATTGACAAGGTTGAATTTGAGAGACGGGTATAGGTACCACCGACCTGGGAACCATTTATTGGATAACAAACACCCCTGCCATAGGTCACTCCAAGAGGTTCGCTACATTTGGTGACTGAGCCGCGTTCACGAGATGAGATTAGTCTAGGTGTTGGAGGCGGATGTGTTTACCGACCTACTGCATGGCGGGCTGGATCAGGAGAGATTGGTTGAGGAAGACATTTAGGCTTCTCCGGCCGGACTCTATAGACTAATCGCTTTGTACCGCAGTGGAAGGAATGGATTCACTGACCCCTATATTCCTACCCACCGCCTATACCTTTTCCTTCCTCGAATTTCCTCTCCTTCCTTTCCCTAAAAAGACCCTCCACACAGCATTCCAAAGATAACCTAGGCTCTAAGAGATATTTTTTTAATCAGGGCCTCCTGTGTGGATAACGTAAAGAAAAATTAGGTACAGTCAGTAAAATTACTTGTTATTATTTATTATTTTAACTTTATGAGTAAAACCTCAAACTGTAATATTTAATTAAATGAAGACATTATGAGCGAAACTCAATCGAAAATCTGGAAACAGAAAAATCAGAAAAAGATATTGGCACCTCTGGGACTCGAACCCAGGACCTCCCTACTTTCCGGGTTGGGCGCTCTTATCCACTGAGCTAAGGTGTCGATATCCAATTCGGTCACTTTTAACTGTACCATACTTCGACAAAGAACCACCTATATTATCTTCATTTTTCTTAACGCATATTTTTATTGGCTGCCATCTTTATGAATGATTGCAAGATTCAACTCGAACTAAATGCAATCTAGATGGTGTCTGGATAAATTATTATCCATTTTATATAATGTGCGACATCTATTGACTCTTCTGCAAGTCTGGGATGAATATTATTATTTATTATTTTAACTTTATGAGTAAAACCTCAAACTGTAATATTTAATTAAATGAAGACATTATGAGCGAAACTCAATCGAAAATCTGGAAACAGAAAAATCAGAAAAAGATATTGGCACCTCTGGGACTCGAACCCAGGACCTCCCTACTTTCCGGGTTGGGCGCTCTTACCCAGAATTGTAGAAGAGTCAATAGATGTCGCACATTATATAAAATGGATAATAATTTATCCAGACACCATCTAGATTGCATTTAGTTCGAGTTGAATCTTGCAATCATTCATAAAGATGGCAGCCAATAAAAATATGCGTTAAGAAAAATGAAGATAATATAGGTGGTTCTTTGTCGAAGTATGGTACAGTTAAAAGTGACCGAATTGGATATCGACACCTTAGCTCAGTGGATAAGAGCGCCCAACCCGGAAAGTAGGGAGGTCCTGGGTTCGAGTCCCAGAGGTGCCAATATCTTTTTCTGATTTTTCTGTTTCCAGATTTTCGATTGAGTTTCGCTCATAATGTCTTCATTTAATTAAATATTACAGTTTGAGGTTTTACTCATAAAGTTAAAATAATAAATAATAATATTCATCCCAGACTTGCAGAAGAGTCAATAGATGTCGCACATTATATAAAATGGATAATAATTTATCCAGACACCATCTAGATTGCATTTAGTTCGAGTTGAATCTTGCAATCATTCATAAAGATGGCAGCCAATAAAAATATGCGTTAAGAAAAATGAAGATAATATAGGTGGTTCTTTGTCGAAGTATGGTACAGTTAAAAGTGACCGAATTGGATATCGACACCTTAGCTCAGTGGATAAGAGCGCCCAACCCGGAAAGTAGGGAGGTCCTGGGTTCGAGTCCCAGAGGTGCCAATATCTTTTTCTGATTTTTCTGTTTCCAGATTTTCGATTGAGTTTCGCTCATAATGTCTTCATTTAATTAAATATTACAGTTTGAGGTTTTACTCATAAAGTTAAAATAATAAATAATAATATTCATCCCAGACTTGCAGAAGAGTCAATAGATGTCGCACATTATATAAAATGGATAATAATTTATCCAGACACCATCTAGATTGCATTTAGTTCGAGTTGAATCTTGCAATCATTCATAAAGATGGCAGCCAATAAAAATATGCGTTAAGAAAAATGAAGATAATATAGGTGGTTCTTTGTCGAAGTATGGTACAGTTAAAAGTGACCGAATTGGATATCGACACCTTAGCTTAGTGGATAAGAGCGCCCAACCCGGAAAGTAGGGAGGTCCTGGGTTCGAGTCCCAGAGGTGCCAATATCTTTTTCTGATTTTTCTGTTTCCAGATTTTCGATTGAGTTTCGCTCATAATGTCTTCATTTAATTAAAAATTACTTGTACCTACTCCCAATATATAACCACAATCTACGTGAAATACCTACCTTAAGTAATGCAGGGGTTTTCTCTATGTTTATTATTTTTTATTAAATTTATTATTCTGTTTATTACCTGGGGTGTTCTTCTTTTAAATCTACATTATTTTTACCAGTCTGTCACATTTCCACCTAAAGTGAAGATTTTTTTTAACTATAAATGAATTCTCTCTGGATCTCAGAGCTGAAATTGAAGCAAGGGGGGAAGGAGGCATAAAACGCCTATCGGGGGTGACAAACACGAGCCGCGTGAATAATTATTTCGAATGACAATTCACGTGACAGAATAATTAACGGATAAAACATCATAAAAAATAATAATCCCCCTTCCTTAATAGGTAACAACCTTTTGGAGTTTAAAAATAGATTCATACGTTATGTCGTCATATCATTTTTGTAACATTATAGTCATAACAAATCGAGGTGGGAAGACACAACTGTGATTTGTATGAAATACACTTCTGTCACGAGGATTTACAACTCTGTAACGTAATTTTTCCTACAAAAATATAAACACATATTTTTTTTAAATGCACGTAGTCGTTACGTTTTAAGTACAGTAGATTTTAAAGTAATTATCTATACTAATATTATAAAGAGGAAGGATTTGATTGTTTGTTTGTTTGTTTGTTTGTTTGTTTGTTTGTTTGTTTGTTTGTTTGCATCGAATAGGCTCCGAAACTACTGAACCGATTTGAAAAATTCTTTCACTGTTGGGAAGCTACACTATTCCCGGGTAACATAGGCTATATTCTATTTTAAAAAAAATTAGGGATCTTTACTAAAACTACAATAATGTAACCCAAAGTGTAAAAAAATTACCGAAAATATTCTTTAAATCACGTGCGCTGCAAAAACTATTGATGATAGAATAAAATAATGTACTACAACTTTGTAGAACACATCATTATCTACAAAAAATGTCGCGACAGCATATGTCTAACTATTATAGTTATGCCACAATAAGTGTTCTTTTATTTAAAAAATTTAATTGAAATGCCGCCGCTAGAAAAGACTCTTTATTTGTATCTTGATATTAATTCTTATCAATATAAATTATTTTATATTCGAGACTGCTTCAATGTCTTTATATAACTTTTTGAATTATTCAATTCGGACATCCCATTCAAAAGATATCACGAGTTTAAAAATGTAAGTATTATACAATGTTAGCGTCACTGGGGTACGGGCCGTACGGAAGGACACCAACAAACAATCAAATCTTTCCTATCTTATATATAAAAATCAAAAATTGTTTGTTCGTATTTTATACGCTGTCATACCGTTCATCCGATTGCGATGAAACTTTGGTGATTTGTTGTGCGCACGCCCGCAAAGGATATAGGCTATTTATAATGGTAAGTTCTGGCGTTATTGAATTTGTATTAATGAAAATGTGCGTATTTCATATATTTTAGTGGCAAGGAGGAAAGGCAGGGGGGAGGAGAACGGGGAAGGTGGGGTACGTGGGTGGGAAGACGAGGGATGGGAAGGCGGGGAAGGTAGAAGGGAAACGCGAAAGGGGAAGGGGACTCGGGAGGTGAACGGGGACGAACGGGAAAGGACATTCAAGGAGAATCAATTGATTTCTTTGCATTGCAACGCAAGCCGTGTTTTGTGCTTTGAGTTTTAGCTTTAAGTTTTGAAATTTAAGCTTTGAAATTTAAGCTTTGAGCTTTGATTCTTGAGCTTTAAGCTTTGAACTTTATGCATTCAACGTTAAGCTTTACGTGTTGAGCTTTAAGCCTTGAACTTTAAGATTTGATATTGAATTTTGAGTATTGAGCTTTGTGCTTTGAGATTTGTGTTTTGAGCTTTAACTTTGAGCTTTGAGCTTTAAGCTTTGTGCTTTGAGATTTGTGTTTTGAGCTTTAACTTTGAGCTTTATTTTTAAGCTTTGTGCTTTGAGTTTTAAGCTTTAAGCTTTGAACTCAAGTTTAGAGCTTTGATATTAAGCTTAAACTTTGGCCTTTAAACTTTGAATTTTTGCTTTAAGCTTGAGCTTTAAGATTGAGCTTTAAGCTTTGAGTTTAATATTTGGGCTTTATGCATTCGGCTTTAAGCTTTGAGCTTTGCGCAAAGCATAAAGCTTAGCGCTAAAAGTTTAAAGCTTAAAACTTAAGGCTTAAAGCTCAAAGCTCAAAGCTTGAAATTCAATGCTTTAAGCTCAAGGCTTTAATCCCAAAGCTTAAAGCTCAAAACTTGAAGCTCAAAGCTTGAAGCTCAAGGATTTAATCTCAAAAATTAAAGCTCTAAACTTAAATTCAAAGTTTAAGGCTGAAACCTTGAAGCTCAAAGCTTTAAGCTCAAGGCTTTAATCACAAAACTTAAAGCCCAAAGCTTTAAACTCAAAGCTTAAAGCTCAAAACTTAAAGCTTAAAGCTCAAGACTTTAATCTCAAAGCTTAAAGCTCTAAACTTACATTCAATGCTTAAAACTGAAAGCTTAAATCTCAAAGCTTAAAGCTCAAAACTTCAAGCTCAAAGCTTAAAGCTCAAAGCTTGAATATTAAAGATTAAAGCTCAAAGTTTAACCCTTCAAAAATTTTAAAGCTCAAAGCTTGAAGCTCAAAGCTTAAAGCTCAAAGCTTAACCCTTCAAAAATTTGGCGTATTTTGTCAAAAGGTAAAAATGTTTCGATATTTTTTTTTTTTTTTTTTTTACATGAAATACCGCACAAGAGTCCCAACTGCTCCCGTCTGAAGCCAGTGAGACTATGGCATCCCCAATTGGGGTATGTTGTGAGGCTGAAGGTAGTGGGGGGGGGGGAGGAGATAGGGAAGAGGTAGGTGGGGAAGTACCTGGCTATTCAGATCTGGTCACTAAACACGGCTAAAGCCATTTCAAGCAACGTTTCAATTCTGAATGTTGGTCTTACACCAGGGAGATACTATTAGTATCTTCCACTCTGATACTATTAGTATCTTCCAATCGATATATATCGATTTCGCAATAAAAATTCAAATAAATGGAATATTTGTAAACGTATCGAAAAACTAAATAGATACTGGTTTTGAAAGGTGAAATACGCTTAAATAAATGGTATTATTAGAAATTACAAAAACATTTTTTAAATACAATTTTTTTTAATGTAAACTTTAAAAAAAATTAAAAATACTCAACTGACATTTTTGATATTAAAATTACTGATCTATAGAAAATGTGTTTGTTTCTGTCTATGTTTGTGAGATGTTTTGCGTTGCTAAACCGTTCATCCGATTGCAATGAAACTTTGGGGATTTGATGTGCGCATTCCCGCGATGGTTTATATACGTGTAAAGTGAGTTCTGGCATCATCTGGGACGAATGGGAAAGGGTAAGTAGAGCGATTTTTTTTCTTTATTAAGTGGCATAGCATATGCCGGGAACTCGCTATTGTATTTAAATGCCTGTGTCAGAATTTGGTAAATTGAATTATGTAATAGAAAGTACCTACCCTAAAATTCTAAATCTATACTAATATTATGAATGCGAAACTGCGTGTGTTTGTTTGTTACGCTTTCACGCATAAACTAATAAACCGATCTTAGAATTTTTTTCACCAATAGAAAGCTACATTATACGCGAGTAATATAGGCTATATATAATGGTAAGTTCTGGCGTTACGAAATTATAAATATTATATTTATTTTACGTTTTCTGTCGAAAAAGGCGGGTTATTTTTTTTTTTTTTTTTTACAGTTATTTTTTTTTTTTTTACAATACCGCACAAGAGTCCCAACTGCTCCCGTGTGGAGCCAGTGAGACTATGGCATCCCCAATCGGGGTATGTTGTGAGGCTGAATGTAGTGGGGAGGGGAAGGAGATAGGGAAGAGGAAGGTGGGGAAGTACCTGGCTATTCAGATCTGGTCACTAAACACGGCTAAAGCCATTTCAAGCAACGTTTCAATTCTGAATGGTGGTCTTACACCAGGGCGATACTGATAGTATCTTCCACTCTGGAACGTGCCGCAAATATACTATTTATTTTAAATGAATAAATTGTGAAATAACACAAATGAATCAAATAAAATTTATTTGCGCACGCCGGGTTCGAACCCGCGACCTTCGGATTGTGAGTCGAGAGTCTTGCCTCGGGACCACGGAGGCCGGCAGTTATTGCTAACGTCAGAAGAAAAGCAAAACAAATCGTTGCCGTGAAAACCATATTGATATATATTTTTTAAATCAGTAATCGTAGTTAATATTTATCTCTAAAAAATGAATCGCCGAAATGTATTTACGCGCATGACTTCCGAACAATGGCACCAAATTGGATTTTACTACTGGTGAGCTCTGGCATTATGAAATATGCAAAAGGTGGCATGCGAGCTGTTTGAAAACTGAATGTACCGGGAAAGAATGTATGAAATGCGGGAGGGGGACTCGGGTAGGGGGTTCGCAGGAGGGGGAGGAGGGAAACCCGGGAGGGGGAGGGGAATCTGGGAGGGGGGAGGGGAGCTTGGGAGGGAGGTTCGCGGGATGGGGAAAGGGGTATTGGAGTGGGGGGAGGAAAGGTGGAGGAGGCGGAGTAAGAACGCGAGACTGGAAGAGGACGCGGGAGAGGAAGGGGAGGCGGAAGGGGAACGGGACGAATGGGAAAGGACACGCAGGAGAAAATAATTTATTTATTAAATGGCATGGCAACGCATGCCGGGTACCAGCTAGTAAAATAATAATACTGGTAATTCTGTTTAATTTTTCTCCACTAACTGGTAGAGACAACTTTATGTAGGTTAAAAAGAAGAACAACCCACCTTTGTTTTCCTTGCGAATTGCGATTGAATCCTCACTTCAAACTCACTAACATACAGAGTTACGCCATAACTGTTTAATATTATGTTCCGGCTTTGCATTGGCACAGTTGTCATGTCATAACTAACCAGAAAAAAGTACGTAAGCCTGAATAAAAACACTTATTTTGTCAGAACTTATTTGTCTGGCCCTTCCGGCCTTCCGAACCATCCGCTCTCCCCTACTTTATTCCCCCCAATCCCCCTTGCCAACTTCGCAACCAGAACAATGGCAATTAGCCTAAATTGGACAGTTTTACAAGGGCTAGAAGGGGACGGCCAATTTGAAGAATTAAAAAAATTAAAAAAAAAAACAGGCAAAATCACGATGAGAACACTGATTATATAATACATACCTACACACGTACACACACACGCACACACACTCACACACACATTTTCTAACAACCTTGGTCCATTCCATTTGATTTTGAATTTTTATGGAGAGATCGAATTTCTGAATTTCAAATTTAAGGCCCGTATGGCCAGTATTTTGAATCACGAAACACGTCCACATCGCATTTCTTGTGTTCACTGATAGAAGAGAGTTCTTTGCAGGCAAAGTAGGATTCAAACATTTTTTAAAACCAAAGATTTATTATACCCAATTTAATTCTACCTCAAAGTTAAGTAAATTGACCTAAAACGTAGATTCTCAACGTGGGCGACAACGCCTCCTTCTGGGCGTTTGTGGGCGTTTGAGGTTGTTCAGGGGGGCAGTAGAAGACCCAGAGAAAATTAAGGCGGCGTTGAGATGACACAAAAATACAAATATCTAAAAAAAACATAAACACGCTGTATTTAAATGTATTTATAATCGAATTATTGATTCCGTGAGTTGAGCCCCCCCCCCTCACACAAAAATAGAAAAAAATTGATGGTTCTAGAAAAAAAATTCTTAATTTTTTTTTTTTGTGTATGAATACCGCACAAGAGTCTCAACTGCTCCTGTCTGGAGCCAGTGAGACTACGGCATCCCCGATTGGGGTGTGTTGTAAGGCTGAAGGTAGTGGGGAGGGGAAGGAGATGGGGAAGAGGAAGGTAGGAAGTACCTGGCTATTCAGATCTAGTCACCAAACACGGCCAAAGCCATTTCAAGCAACTTTTCAATTCTGAATGGTGGTCTTACACCAGGGCGATACTGAGAGTATCTTTCACTCCACTTTTTCCATGTGGGGGGTAGACAAAATAAGGTTGAGAACCTGTCATCTAAACCATAGGTTCTCAACGTGGGCGATAACGCCCCCCTGGGGGCGTTTGAGGCCTTCAGGTGGCGGTAGAAGGTCAAGAGAAAATGGGGGGGGGGGTGGTAGGAGACCCAGAGAAACCCGTCCCATCCCGCCCCCGTACTTTATCCCTTGCAACGGAGGGGGCGTAATGGGATCGAATGGGGCATTAGGGGGGCGCTAAAAAATAAAATATTCTGAAAGTGGGCGGTGGGCAAAAAAGGGTTAAGAATCTATGATCTAAATCTAAAAGAAAGAAAGTTTACTAAACATACACGATGTATTTGTACTGTTTAGTTTATGTGGTGTTTAAAATATACTCTAAATCTAATTATGATAATGATCTTAACTGCTCGGCCATGGAGATTGTAATTTTGGGTGCTATGTTTTTTATTAAACAGAATCCACTTTTAAAGTACCTGCGCGGCACATACGTTAGTGCATTCTTTTTAATAAAAACATGCTAAAACAAACTCAAATCAAAATGATTGCCTTACGATATTGTGTTCAATGTTTAATAATAACATTTCTTCCGATGTATAAAGATATCTTCAATTGTAATGAAAATAAATATAAAATCTCTGTCATAAATGTATTCGTATCCCAACTAAACCAAACAACATACAATTTAACGATGTATGATGTAATGGTGTACGTACATCACGCAATATCTCGTGTTTCAATTATATGTATACTAGCTTTTCCCCGCGGCTTCGCTTGCATGGTATTAGGGGAAATTACTGTAGCGCTTGCACTTATCAATTATCCCCCCTCCTCCCGACCCCCACCCCCTCCTGCTTGCCATACATTCATTCCCGGTACATTCAGTTTACAAACAGCTCGCGTGCCACCTAAATTTCATAATGCTAGAACTCAAAGAAAAAAAGAATTATCCAATTTGGTGCAGTCGATCGGAATTTATGCGCTTACAAACATTTCGGAGATTTATTTTTTATTTAAATATGTGGAAGTTTGTAAAAATAATAAAAAAATACACTATTTATTATAGTCTTTATAATCATTAAGAATTATATTTTTAATGCAGGAACCCTCATCTGACATTTATTCCAAAACGTAAAGCTTGTCCAAAAAACAAATCATATTCTAACTTTTGCATTTTCTGGAGCAGCAGCCGACCAGTAGGTAGGGGGCTGAGTACCTACCAGCATAGAGCCCACAAATATATCAACATCGTTTCCACGGCAACAATTTATTTTCTGACGTTTGCAATAACTCGCTTTTGTTAGCGACAGAAAACATAACAAATATAAGATGTTAATATTTATAATTTCATAACGCCAGAGCTTACCATTATATACAGCCTGTAGTCCTCGCATATAATTAAGCTTTCTATTGGTGAAAGAATTTTTCAAATCGTTTTATCGTTTTACGCGTGAAAGCGTCACAAACAAACTCGAGCAGTTTCGCATTTATAATATTAGTATGGATAACAATAGTAAATTGTTAAATAGATAATGTATCAGAATGAGGTACTCTATAATTGCTTTAAACTAACCAAACCATAAACTGTTAATTTTCCTAAAACAAAATATAAAAATACATATGAATTTTACCGATTTTACATAACCTTTAATGGTTTGTGAAATCGCCTAACCTCCCCTAATTAAATAAAAAGAAATTTAAGGTTTTACTTGATTCATAAGAAAAATAATACAAAAGCAGATTTGAATACTCCATTTTACGCCAAACATTCTGCCTCTCAATCTGTTAATCTATGAGAGATATTACAACAAAAACAAAGAAATGGTTTCTAAATCCTTTGCGTGGACATTAAAATATATATCCGCCATTAGTGCCGGGATAAATGGACTCGCGAGACCCATCTCCTTCCCATCCCCAGCGATGTTAGACACCACCGACCCCGAAACTTGGTAGAAATCGGATAAACTTTTCCCATTGTCACTTCCTAACTCTGATAAAAAAAAATTCTAGGCCAAGAATTTATTCATTAATTCTTTTTTGTTGCGTACTATTTTTAGGCGACTGATTTAACCCTTTGGAATGCCTGATGGATGCTGTAATTATCTACATAAATATTTTGAATACAGTGTAAAAGTAAGAAATGATGAGAAGCCAATGAACATAATCGTTTTTCTCTGTTTTTAAAACGATGTGGTAAAAAATTGGTTTATTTATTTATTTTATTTATATTTTTACTTGTTGATGATATTACAATGATTTTTTATGTAATTACAATTATTTTTTTTTAAACATTAACTCCACAGTTGAGATGCTGTGTGGAAGGTCTTTTTGAGGAGAGGAAGTAATGAACATTGGTCTTGAAATGACCCATGTTGTAGGAAGGAGGAAACACAGAGGTCGGCAAATCGTTCCACAGTCGAGCAGTTGAACACAAGAACGAGTCGAAGAAGCGACCCGTTCTCAAGTGACAAATGTCAACCGTGTATATATGTTGGGCACGCATCAGGCAACGTACGACTAGCATCTGTTACTTGACGGTTGCACTAAAACTGAACGCCGAAAACAACATGAATTTATTTCGAAAAAGGAATAATACAATTTGTTCAAAGAAACATCAATGTCTCAGTGGCAATTGCAGAAAATTAGAACAAAACACAAACTCGCATATTTTTTAATCTTGGGTGGCAAAAATTATTATATATCGCTATGATTTCCGAAAAATGGCCCCGGTATGAACCTAATCGAAAATCTATGATCGATAGTGGAGAAAAAAATAACCATTAAGCGAAGTCAGGAGGCCGAAAAAGGTGATTTTAAAAAAAAATTCCTGGAAAGACATTCTCTAATTAATTAACTCAAAAAACTCACATAAATATATATTCTTGTAACTTTTAAATTTTTTATTTTTGTTTTAAAATATTGCTGTTTAAAGCGGCTGTAGCCGATCTCCGGGAAGTTCTTAAAAAAGGCATTTTATGGTGAGTACGATATTTGGATCTTCTAAAATCAAAACATAAAAAACAGTACGTTAAAGTAAGATATAATCTAAAATTTTATTGAAGGAATAAGAATATTTTTTTTTACATTATGACGGTTTCTCAAAAAAATGTCTACTTTTATGAAAATTTTGGCCTTACATTGTTTATAAAATGGAAAAAAATTCGATAAGAAAAAAAACATTGTTTAATTACTAAAAAACACATTTATAAAACTTGTGTAAAAATTTGAGACTTATCGGTTTGCAAAACTGTGTTCAAAGTTTCAAATGCACCAACTAACGCTCCTAGATGTCAGTACAAATATGTGTGTAACTTTGAGAATATTTGTAGGATTGACATGAAATTTTCTGTGTATATAAAACATGTAAATTACAAAATTGAAATAAAAATCATTGTTTTTTACGGCCTCCTGACTACGTATAACCCCTCAAAAAAGTAAGAGTGTTCCACGAAATATTAAATATAAACCACTAAATTAGTAATTACATCTACGTGGGAAAAGTTTAAATACTAAAAAAGAAATCGTTCTGGTAATCTGAAAGAATATCCATTATAACAGTCAAAATTAGGCGTGTGATCATAGTAAGGCTTTCTTGATTAATAACGTGGATGCAAGAGATTATCGAAACCGAACACGGAATGTAAACAAAAGTAAACACATAAAATGCTAAACAAGAATTCATGAAAACGTGAAGACAAAAAGCAACAATAAAGTAAAGAACTAATAGAAGACAGATTTATCGCATTTAATTATGAAGGAACGAAAACGTAAGCGTTAATAGATACACACTTAGAGGTACGTATCGTTACCTAAATTTACAACAGCTGTTCGATTCATTGTGATTAAAGAAAAAGAGAAAAAACAATTATAAAGATGATAAATTAGATGAAAGGGTTGTTACATAATGTAATGTAGCGGAAAAAATATTAAAATACCTCAAAATTTGCGAATCGCTTTGTATTTTTTGAATGGTCCGCAACGCCAAATTTGTCAAGGCTCAAAAGAAAACTTTGGAAGTCTCGAAAAAATTGCGTAACCATTTTCCTGTCGGATACTTTCTTTAGAAAGAAATATAATATTTCTCTTGATGTAGGCTAAACTGTAAATGTCGAATGATTTATAGCTTGTTTGTGAGAATCTGTCAATGATGCGTTGTACACAAGGTTGGATTTCGCTGTCCAAAAATATCCATTAAGATTTTACATACCAAAATGCGGAATCATTTTATTTAATTTGTAAAGGTAGCATAACAAGTTGGATAATATTAAAGCAAAAGCTCTAAGTGCATTAAAAGTAATGTAAAAATAACATAAAATACCCAAGCATGCCAGGATCCAGAAGTATTAATTGTTTCATGATATGTAAGTCAGGTCACATATGTCATAAAAAAAGTAATTCAGAATTCAAACTTTGCTCGATGTGAATGGCCAAGTACTTCCAAACCTTCCGTTTCCTATTTCTTTTCCTTTCTCACTGTCTTGGGGGTATATAAGTCTTATATTTGGGGATGCAATAGTCCCACTGGCTCCAAATAGTTGTGAGCGGTTAGACCTCTCGTGCGGTATTCAAATAGACAAAAAAATTCGTCTTAACTAATCTCTTCACTCTTTTATTTCTCATGCTTTCATTGATTTATTTTTATTCTTATTTATAAATTTATTCTTTCTTGAATCCCTAAATAATATAATAACTAAGTACTTATACTGTTTAAGGAATGTGTGTGATTGCACTTAACTCCCTACATTTTGAAACAAAGACCATTATTATTATTATTATTGGCTGCGAAATATACAAGAGTGGACCGGTATTAGAAGTGTGGAGGAGCTGTTCCGGGCAGCGTAAGAGAGAGATGCATTTACCAGAGTGATCGCCAACGTTGACCTAATAAGGCGCACAAGAAGAAGGACGAAGAAGGGCGAAGCAGAAGAAAGTTATTATTTGGTTAATATTAAATTCAATTTATTATAAGCTAAGCATGCTCAAAACTTAATATTATTTATATCTACTTAGAAAAATATTATTAATACATCATCTTTTGCACCGACGAATAAAAAAAGTGTTTTAAAAGAATAACTAAATTTTGTACGCCTTTTAATATTGAAGTATTATTTTATTAAATTAAATTATCAAAAATTAATCTAACATAATTTTAAGTTTGGGTTAATGGTTAATCTTGTAACTTTTGTATCGTCGGTTTGGTATCAAGTGTATTTACTTATAAACAAAAAAAAATATACTTTTTCGCCTGTTAGTGAAGACGCTCTGGTTTCACCAGGAAACAACTATGATTAATTATCGTAGGTACTTAACAACTGATCCAGTTACCCCTAGAAGTGTGATCTATAATGCCAAAATTAGAAAGAAAACTGATGGTTGAACATTGGACTACGACCATTTTCAGCAGATATCTACGTTTCTTATTGTCCTCTATGAATAAAAATCATAAACTTCAGAATATTTTAATTTTATAATTTTTTTACGGATGTTAAAGAAATCACCTCAATAAGGGCGCAACAGTTCTATTTTTGACACTATATCAGTTTGCTAAATTAATAAAATGGTTTGAATAATTTGCAAATATGGATTGAACGATAGAAATGCAACAACATTTTATTTTACAGAGTTAATTTTGAAGTATTTTTAAAAACACAATTTTTTCTGTTATTTAACACATCATGGATTTGATAAAAAAAAATCACAGCGTATCATTAAATGCAACTTAGGCATTTGCCTACAGATCTTTCCTCTTTTATAAATGAGTGATGGTTTATTAAATATTTTTACAATTTTCGCTAAATTATTGTCGTTTTTTAATTTTAGCGAACTCCCACTAACATATGTATTTACTTATCTCCCTTTCAAACCATCTTATGATGACGGCCTCCGTGGTCGAGGGGTAAGGCTCTCGACAGGTAATCTGAAAGTCACGGGATCGAATCACGCCGTGCGCAAGTAAATTTTATTTGATTAATTTGCGTTATTTTACAATTAATTAATTTAAGATAATATATACAGTACATTTGCGGCACGTTCAAGAATGAAAAATACTCTCAGTATCGCCCTGACCACCATTTAGAATTGAAAGTCACTTGAAATGGCTTTAGCCTTGTTTGGTGACTAGATCTGAATTGCCAGGTCATTCCCCACCTTCCTCTTCCCCATTTCTTCCCTTCCCCATATACCTTCAGCCTTAACTACGGAGCCTTATTAACTCGCGCACTGTCTCTTTCACATTTACTCGATATCATATATCGCCATTCCATTTGAATTTGAAAGTGAATCACAGTACCGCATATCTAATTTAAGCAAATAATGGTCTGAATTTTGGATCACGAAACACGCCCAAATAAAATTTATTCATTATTCTATGAAAGCTACACTGACTTCCGAATTGTAACAACAGTCAACTGGGAAATATAAGATTGTTGATTTCACTGAAGCAAATACAAATAATTCATAATAATCACCGCACAAGATATCCGAAATAAAGCACCGCAGCTACAAGCTCACGAACATCTATTGGTTATGTATGTACAGGTATACTTTATTTTATAACATACGCAGGTTATTAAGGGATGGACTTGACTCACTTTAACCAGTGATTCCTGTCATTGGCGTAAAAAATGTAAATGTAATTTTGGTCTCCAGTGATATTTTAGTTTTTTTTTTTACTTAAAACATTAAATAAATCAGTAAGTTGACGGTTAGGGTCGGGGTGAGGGGTTTGGTGAATATTCGGCTGAGTGACTAGTGATGATACGTGGAAAAAATTGTATGTTTTTTAAGAAAAAAAAACATTAAAAAATCACCGACGACCAAAAATTTCATTCACATTTCGTACTCCAAATAATTTCAGGAATAACCGATGAAAGAAGGTTAGAAAGTCCCTTAACACTGTATGTATTAAGTATATTTGGATCAGAAGTGTAAAAGCCAACCTCCGGGCAAAAATCAAATAAAGTAAAATGAAACGAATCCGAATAAACACATCTTATGTACTTCATGAAAAAACACTGAACCGATTTGATAAATATCGGAGTAAGGAAAAAATGCAGTTAGCTAGGGAATTCGGACACGCCCATAATACACTTCTATGGGTATTCTCTTCGGTGGACTTAAACAACAGTTTTTTTTGTGTTTTGTGTAAAACTTCAGGATTAATTTATTGAACAAAAAGATAACATTTCTGGATAATTAAAAACTAACTTTTTCTCCTTTGACGGAAGCGTCAAATGATGTAAAACAAAATATTAAAGTTTGGGTTAATTTAATGTTCGTTATTTAGTTGTTATTTTCTCCACAGAAGCGGAAATTTAAGAATTTTTATGCTAATGACTATTGACAAATCATTATCATTAATTTATACCGTACAAAGATTACTAAAAGTCCAGTATAATAATACAGACTATTTTGTGAATATATCAGTTCAAGGGCGTTTAAAAATGTTTTTTTATGTCATTTAGACCAGCTAGGCAGAGATTAGATAGATACTAGACTAGATAGGCAGATAGGCAGTAAGGTTTCATTATATCTCATTCTTTCGTAGGCGAAATCCTATAGATGTATCGGTTTGCCTCTTTTTAGTGCCATTTCCGTTTCATTGAGTTCAAAATCACAAACAGTGCTAAAGAAGTTTCACTTCAAAAATTAAAATATCGAGTTCAGTTCACACGCAGTAGAAGCCCACATAATCTTAATCAATAGGAGCCTTGAAAAGTGACCTCATAATCAAAGCGGCCAATGCGGTAAAGTTTTACTTTATCTCATTCTCTCGCAGGCTAAATCCTATAGATTTATTTATTTATTTATTAATAAACGCCCTTTTTCGGGGCTTTTACATGTTTTTAGATGTATGTGTATGTCTCTTTTTAGCGTAATTTCCGTTTCATTGAGATTCAAATTATGATGGTGCTAAAGAAGTTTCACTTCAAAATAACTATGGCTATTTCATCACTTCAATGCTTCCAACCCTTCCTTCCCATCTAATTTCCATATCCTTCCCTTCCCTCCTACTGCTTCACAACATAATCAAGTAGTTATATCTCTGAACTATGTGTCCCGGAAAATACTGGTCCGAGGCAGTCAACCCTTAGATCAGCAACATCATCAGCTATAGGCAGACTAATGGAACCTAAACGCAAGCCAAATACAAAGTTTGGAGATCGCGCTTTTGGAGTATCTGGGCCTAAGGCTTGGAATAAACTCCCTCCGGAACTAAGATGCATAACAAGCCCAACAGAATTTAGGTCCAAATTAAAAATCTACCTTTTTGGGCTCTCATATCCTTAATTTAAATAAACCTGTCTGAGAGTATCATATTTTTTTTTTCTATGATATGTCTTAATTACACTTTTCTAATTACTTGAATCTTTGCACATCAATCTGTCTCGTTACGAATCACATTTAGGAAGATCAAATCCTTGTACTACTGTACCGCCCACTATAAAATGTTGCTTTTGATTTCCAAAATACACTCATCAAAGAATGTATTTTATACTAATATTAAAATACATTTCAGGATTAAACACATATAACAAGTGTACACAATAATGTCCTCTGCGTGCGAACTATATCTAAATTTCTTAATAGACAATAAGTGTTAATTTCAAGCGACCTCCCAGGTAAGTATGGACCTGTATACATTTTTAAGAAGCATCGCGTTCATTGGTCGAGACATTGTACATATATTTTCTTATGAACCTGTGGATGCAATTTTTAGCCATTAGTTGTTTTAATTGTTTGTCTAGTTTGTAGTTTTTCTAGATTTTAGAAATGTATTGTAAGTGTGTGCAGCGCCCTTGAGGTGATTTTTCACAAAAACGGCGCTATATAAATCATCCAATTATTATTATTATTATTATTATTAGGACTCAGGATTAGAGATTAGACTCTTAGAGAAACTATCCCTACAACACCGCATAATTACTGACATAAGTACTTACTACAAGTAACCTACGAAGTATGCAAATAAGCACACTTATTTATATATGCTCACGAAATTTATATAAGTAACTAGGTATGATGTTAAGGCGTTATTAATTTTTGCGCTACGATCGTCAAAATAATATTTTTTAAAGCATTCTGCACATCGCTGTATGCGTCAGAACCGTAAAGATGTTCACGAGGGGACGATTGCGCTCTTTCTTTCTCGTTAATGCGAAGCTTGTAGCGAAGACTACGCTAGTCGAAGAATACCATATTCACAGCCATGGTTGCCTGGATGGAGTTCCCCGTGATGGTCCTCTGGAAGCAGGAGACGATCGAATTAATCTTTAGGAAATCTACAGCTGTACAAACATAATCATTTTACATTACAATAGTGAGTAATATAAACTTGTGAAGTTCCATTAATGGTTATTGTAATGATTACAGATTAGAAAGCATGTAAATATTAAAAGTTTTAATAATCCAGAGTATAAGAAAATAATGATAAAAATAATACAACAATAATAAAGAAATAATTGTTTCATTATTGTACCACACAGGATGAGGCACACAAGACTGTAGAATCAGGGCGGTGGTTCCGATCCACGAAGACGTTCACAGGTGTTCACGGTAATCACAGTGGCCCAGGTAGCACCCGGTCGTTGCTGTGCCGTTGCTATGTCAGGTTCGAAGAATTCGGTGAAGCCATTTGCCACCAGGGTTTCCGAATTCCGAGAATTCGGTGAAAGCGCCCGGTGGCAACAAAAATCCTTCAGCGCGCTCGCCCACCCCACCCTGACAGTTTATTTGTAATTTTAGTTTTAAAGTCAAAAGAATTAAGATATTTTTCACACTTCAATACGTCCGGTACAATTATATAATACCTGCATGTTTCACAACTTTTCTGTTTCTATTCTATGAAATTTTATTTTGCCCATTTTTGTACTTTTTCGAAATATGGAATGTATTGCATTGCCCTACTCCTGTACATCTTCTAGAAAAAACAATTATTATTATTAATTTTTATATTTAACTTAATGAGTAAAATCTCATTTTGTAATATTTAATTGAATGACTGAGAACTGCCATTTTCGTAACGCATATTTTTATTGGCTACTACTTGCCCCGGTAAGGCGAAGGTTCTGGGTTCGAGTCCCGGATGTGACCGTATCTTTTTCTGATTTTTCTGTTTTCAGATTTTCACCTGACTTCGCCCGAGAATTGTGTTGAAATTATGGAACAATCAGTTTGTCGTACTGTGTTATTTCAAAGCGCCTATCTTACAATGGTTGAAAATGACGTTTCGAGAATGATGTGAACCTAAAAATTCCAGATAAATTCTTGCAAATTTCGTGACCAGAGCTAACTATGTGCAACTATTTTTTGGTGTTTTCGAATTTAAATGTACGTGACGGAATATTGTAGCGTGGAAAAATCGACGGAAATATACAAAGGTATTCCTTATAAGTGAAAGATATTTAAAATAAGATAAAGTCATGGAAAAAAGGACGTAGACCAAAAACTACTGAGTACTAAATTAAAGTTTTTGTTCACGGACTATTAGGGAAGGTCTGGCATCAATCTGTCTACGTACAAGGAGACTATCATTGCTAAAGCTCGTAGCTTTATAATGCAAATATTATTAAGCTACATTTCGATGGCTAATGTTTTAGGCAGTCTTGTTAGAGAATTATGAACGTTTATAAACGTTTCCTTTTCGAAAAGGATCAGGAGTTCAGAAACAAGAGCAAGTAGTATTTCTCGTCGTAAGTCCGCCACTTGGGGAAAGCACCTTAAGGCGATTATGAACGCAAAAGTGTGAAGAGCTTGCGGCAACGGCGAGCTTTCCACAATGTAAACTTCGTAAATTCTATCGTAAACTAATAATATCAACCGAGCCTCGATGGCGTAACTTTCAAGGCTTTGGGGAAAAAAAACTGGTTTATTTTTAATCTTTTTGTGTTTTCGTTACATTTTTTGTGTTTCTTCATGATATTGGGTTTTTAAACGAAATCTATTTGAACTCTAACATTGAGACACGACATTATTATTTTTAATGAGTTAAAAAGTTGAGTTTTTTTGAACTGTTATTTTTAACGTCTCGAAAGATTTGGACGTCTTATAGACGAATTTCCATCACAACGGCCCTCCACACTAGCGACCAAATTCACCAAAAAGGGTTTAGAAATTTTATTTATTTATCAACTTGGGCTTTTGCACATTTTTACAGTTAACATGATTTGATGCATACAGAAAACCAAAAAAGTTTAATTTGTTTAGAGCTTACATAATAAAAAAAAAGAAAAACACGTAATATTTACGTGGTGGGTACAAGGGCTTGTAATGGCAATAATGTATAAGAAAAAAAAAAACAGCAGTATGAAAAATAAGACGAATTATTAATAACATAGTATAACATATAACATAATGCATAATTTACAAGAGAACAACTTGCTGATTAAAAAAAACTTATATTTCTTGAAAATCTGCTACAATCATAATATAACATTGACTACCATTACACTAAGCGGAAATGTTCCTTGTGTCGTAGTGGAGATATCCGAGGAAATGAACATAGGTCGCCTGGGTGGGTACCAGAAGCATCACTAACTCAGCCACTAACTGGTGGATAATGTTGCCACATTTTCATTCATTTAACAAAATAAATAATAAGAGCATAAAAATAATAATATCATTAAATAAAATTATTTTTTAAATACTTATATTGAGGGATCAGTAGGATTTATCGGTCCAGTTAGGAGTTCTATTGAGCCGAACCCTCTGGTGTGAAAATATCTGGAGTCGGTGGATTATTTTCCCATTTGGTCTCTGGTAGGTTGAAATGTTGTTTTTGTATTTTTAATACTTATACAGTGCAATTGCGTAGCGTGGATTGACTAGTTGATCATTTGTGGAAAAAACGTGTGGAAAGATTAAGTTTTTCCTGTGGGGAAGATTTAACCCGGACATAAAGTCAAAAGAACAATTAAAAATATTATTATGATAAAACTTTACTAACAGACAGAACAATTAGGCATAATAGACCCGATATAGTTTTACATAAAAAATTTAAAAATAACTACCTATATCATTGATTTCGCTATTCCAAATTCCTGTAATATTAAAAAATCTGTTTCTGAAAAAATTAGAAAATATACAAATTTAGGAAATGAGAATTTGGCATCTCAGACTATAAAAATATTACCGTTTGTTATTTTGGCTACTGGCATTATACCAAGCTCTCTCATTAAAAGTTTAGGCTTGTAGATTTATCAAAGAATCTACATAATAAAATGCAAAAATCGGTCATATTAAATACATGTAGGATTACGAAAGATTTTTTTAAATATTTATATTGATGAATCAGTAGGATTTATCGGTCCAGTTAGGAGTTCTATCGAGCCGAACCCTCTGATTTGCAAATATCTGGAGTCGGTGAATTATTTTCCCATTTGGTAGGTTGACATGTTGTTGTTCTTGTATTGTTTGGTATTTATTAAACTTATACAGCGCAATTGCATAGCGTGGATTGACTAGATGATCATTTGTGGAAAAGTGTGTGGAAGGGTTAAGTTTTTCCTGTAGGGAAGATTTAACCAGGACATAAAGTCAAAAGAACAATTATAATAGCATTTCTTTTAAAATGTTCGAATGTTCATTTTCCAAAGCTTTTTATCAGTAAGAAGTTCTAAGTACTGCAATTGAAATAAACGTATTGCAATGGCTTTATTAAGCAGCTATTTTCTAGTTTATTTTCTTATTTTCCTTCTATATTGTATCATTCGGAATCTTGTGCTCAACATCTATTTGCTGTATTTCATTGTCTTGTTGCAAAGCTTTCATAACAAAGCCTTGCTAATACTGCTTTGACCTGGTTGTTGCGATGGAAACATATTGGATAAAATCGTGATTTATTTTTGGTTTATTACGCCATGTTGCGCAACCTCCTACTTTAGCCAACTTTTCGGGCAGCATTACAGTGTCCATCATCAGACGTGTAATGTGAAGTGTGTGTTTATCCATATAGATTATGCTTAAGATATGCTTCGGATATAGATGAGCTAAACCTAAAACAACCACCCTCGAAGAGCTAGAATTACAGCATATATGAAGTAATTTTCTGCGTTTATTTTTAGTGCAGCCATCAATTATCAGATATCAATAATTATCGAGCTTGTCCCCGTAGTCTTTATAAATGTAAATCGGATTTTTGTGTAGAGCAATTGCCTCTCTTGCAAGTTAAAGGCAGATTTCAATTAAATGTTCAGTAATTACCAATTTGTATGGCCGAGTTTGCATGCCCGATTTGATATCCTTTTGGAGATGGTCAGTTCTTTCTGGTCTCCGGTGCTCCAGACCAGAGGTGGCAGCCATCTCTGGTCTGGAGCTCCAAAACACCTTAAAAATACCTTCAACTCTGTGCAGAAATGGCCCATCCGTTGATAGTTTCTCCCATCTTAATAGACGGATTGCAATCTTTAGAGCACAGGCATCGGGTGGGAACGCTATCCTTTTTCTACCGGTATTTCAATGGAATATGCTCCGAGGAACTAGCGTCATTGATTCTTTCGGCACCAGTGCATAGTCGGGAAACACGACAAACGCGTGCCCAACGGTTGACATTTGTCACATGCGAACGGGTCGCTTCTTTGACTCGTTCTTGTGTTCAACTGCTCAGTTGAGGAACGATTTGCCGGCCTCTGTGTTTCCTCCTTCCTACAACATGGGTCTCTTCAAGACCAATGTTCATTCTTTCCTCTCCTCAAAAAGACCCTCCACACAACATCTCAGATGGCAAAATCCCTGAGGGAAATTGTTTTCCTCAGGGCCTTCTGTGTTGAGTTAATGTTAGCCTTTTATGATCATCTGTATTTTACCATAGAAAAATTTGTTCCAATTAATTATAAATCATCTTCAATTTTCCCTAGCTGGTTTAGCAAAGACCTCATTAACACAGTAATTGATAAGAAAAAAGCTCATAAAATCTACAAAGAAACAAAAAATCTTTCCGATTTTACAATTTTCAGCAAGCTGCGAAAAGATTGTAATAAATTATCAAACATCTGTTATAATAATTATATTAAGAATGTTGAATTTTCGATTGTTAAAAATGTAAAACATTTTTTCAAATATTGTAAGTCCCAAAATAACAATAACCTTGGCATTCCTGAAACTATGCACTACAAACTGAAAACTTCTTGTAAAATCAAAGAAATTGTCAATTTGTTTGCAGACTTTTTTAAGGATGTATATGAAACAGATATTCCCGATGAACACATTCCAAACTTCGAGTCAGATATAAATTTACAACTATCTCAGATACATATTGAGATTAAAGAAATTGCTGTATGTATTAAACTACTCGAACCTAAAACTTGCTCAGGGCCAGATAAAATTCCCTCCGTATTTCTTAAAAAATGTGGGGGTAGTGTCTCTTACCCACTGTGCCTACTATTTAATCAATCACTTTTAACAGGCAAGTTCCCGCAAATATGAAAAAACAGCTTTCTCACTCCAATATTTAAAAGCGGAGACAAGTCTCTAGTTGAAAATTACAGACCTATATGTATACAATCGACTATACCGAAAATTTTTGAAAAGTTAATTCTTCAAAAAATTTCTTCGTGTATAAAATTTCATATCTCATCATTTCAACATGGTTTTGTCTCTGTACGATCTACATTAACTAACCTTATATTGTACGAAAGTTTTATTTCAGGTGCCCTTGCTAATAGAGAACAAGTTGACTCAATATATACAGATTTTAGTAAGGCTTTTGATAAGGTGTGCCATAAAATTCTTCTAAATAAATTGTCAAAACTTGGTATAAGTGGCAACTTATTATACTGGATTAAAGATTATTTATCAAAACGTTTACTAACTGTCTCTATCAAAGATCACTTGTCTTACGAATTTGATGCCACTAGTGGCGTGCCACTAGGGTTCGCACCTTGGTCCAATATTGTTTATTCTATTTATAAACGATGTCACTTCCGTATTTGCTGATGTTAATGTATTATTATTTGCTGATGACATGAAAATATATAAAATCATAAAAAATATGTACGACTGCTTGTCCCTACAATTAAATTTTTTAAAATTCGCAGAATGGTGTACCATAAACAAGCTTACACTTAATATTAAAATATGTCAAATCATGAGTTTCTTTAGAATAAAAAACCCTATAAAATACAGTTATTCACTCAACAACCAGAATTTATTGTCAGTGTCTGAAATAAGGGACCTCGGTATAATCTTTGATACGAAACTATCATTTAATAATCACATCAATATTTTAACTAGTAAAGCAATGAAAATGTTGGGCTTCATTATAAGAATATCTAAGGATTTCAAAAACACCAACACATTTAAAATACTTTATACGACTAGTTAGAAGTCATTTGGAACATAATTCCCCCTTATGGAACCCTTTTTACAAAAGTCATGAAATGTCCATTGAAAGAATCCAACGCAAATTTCTTAGATCATTAAATTTTAAATTAGGAATTCCCGCGGACGAAATAAACTATGATTCTCTACTACGAAAAATGCGACTGTTATCGTTAAAAGATAGAAGAATATTTAATGATCTAATTTTTTTTATTTAAAATAAATAATAACTGGTTTGACTCCCCTGAACTAGTTTCGCTGGTGAATTATCACGTACCTAGTAGAATAACTCGACTCAAAACACCTTATTATTGCAACAATACTCTCAGTAATGCTGAACAAAATTCAATAATACATCGTCTACACTCTTTAGGTAATGAATTTGCTCATATCGATAATGCCGGAAGTCTGTCATCATACAAAAGATGCATAAAACAGAATTTGTCTGCTATTACTACGACGTAATCATAATATAATCATTGTTCATGTCCTACCAGTACGCACTCGCTATTATTAACTTTGTAAACAGATGTATATATACCCAACTGTATGAGCGTTCCTAATATCTATGGATTAGAAACATATCATAATCAGTGATACCTTTTATATTTGGTAAATTTTTATTATCTTCAATTTTTGGCTCCTAAAAGCATTTCTTATTCTTTTACTTGTTACACTTTTTTTTAATATTTATAACTTTACACTTTTTATTATTTTTAAGATATCTATCTTACAGTCTATAATTCTACTTTTGACGGTATTATTTCCTACCTTTTAACTTTCTATCTCAATCTGTAACTTTTCATTATACTATATATTTTAAAATTTTATGCTTTTACTTTATACTTTCATTTATCTATCTTACTTTCTACTTACTGCTTACTACCTCATCTCCTTTTTTTACCTTTTGTTTTTATATTTAACTTCAATTTATGTTGTTACTTTCGTTTTGTTATTGTTTTATAATACATATATAATATAATTTATGTTAATGGCACATGTTGTGCCGTATGTTTTTGAAATAAATAAATAAATAATGTAAATAAAAGCTTAAAAATTCCATCCGTCTCAAGAGGAAGCTTGGTTTTTGCACGTCAAAGTAGGACTAGTATATTTGTCATAGTTAGAGATGGTCTGTTCTTTCTTGTCATAGTTCCGAAGACAGGCTTGATGTTTTCTTTTCCCAGTATCCTGGCAATTCGTATCTCGTTGTGAACATAATGTAAGAAAGGCACAGCCTTTTGACTCTTGTTCAATTCTGTCTTCACTTGTGGAAGATTTGGCCCTCATCTACATGCTGAATCACCACCTAGAGCAGAAAACGACAGGGCATAAAATCCAAAAAATAGTCACGATAATACTTTGGCAGTGAAAATCTCAAATCACATAATTTTTATTGCAATGTAGGAACTTAAATATTCCGCGTGTTATGTTTCTTAGTACATGCAAGTTATCCAACAAAGAATCCAATTCATGTATAATAAATGAGGATCTTCTAGTAGCTTTCACAATGTATGTGAATTACTCTCGTGGAAAACAATATAAAGATAAATTTAATAAAATAAGAAAACATTTTTATCGCAAAGGAAAAGAAGAAAACATCCTAATTTTCGTTTCCAAGAACATTAAAAATATGGTTATTGCAAGCTGAGAAATTCATATTTAAAATTGCTTTCAAAGGTAGGTGCTTTCTTTGTGGAAGATATTTAAATCACAATAAAATATTCAGGAACGCTGTGAATATAATGAAAAAATAAAAAAAAAGGTTATTTGAATTCTGGAAAGTCGGTATTCTATTCTAGAAAAAAAAAATCAATTTTTTTCTTCATATTTCCAAAGTTTAAATATTCAAAAATATCTCCTTAAAAGGATTTTTCGAAATTCGCATTATTTTAAAAGTTATAAACATTTTAATGTCGCGGTTTAGACGGAATATAACCAAAATCTAAATAGAACAAAACCTTCAACCCATTTTTCTCCAAACCACTTTTTTCGATACGGTTGACATGATATCTCAAATTCTACTGAACCAATTTACTAGAAATTTGGTATGAACCTTTTCTATACATTCCACTATGGCGGGAATTAGAACTATAACAAAATTTCAATTCTTACTATTTAAAAAAAATTTGGAAAATCAAAAAAACTGGTACAAAAACGTCTTTTTTATTTCAGACAGCCGCCATTTTGCGACGCCGCTGATTTAGTTCGGGCCATAGCCGCATTTGTTTGGATTAAGAAATTATTTTTTTTTTTTTAGATTACTGGGAGGGTTGCAATAGTGTCAACCAGGGCGCGCCATTTTTTTGAGACCCCCCACTTCAACACCCTGTAACTTTTGAATTTTTAATTTTTTCGTGTTATTCTTTTTTCAATGGATTCTTTAATGTTTCATAAATATTTGATAAAATAAAATTTGATAAAAATATTATTGTTTTTTTTTTTGTTGCACCTAATAAAACACCCACAATTCATGCTTCTAGACTAGAATACCCCCTTAAACATAGTATGAATATTATAAGGATTTTAACCAGTGGAATTCAGAAAGCCTTATTCTAGGCGAAGATACCTTGTGAAAGGTGATATTAGAAAGAAACCTCAAACGATAATCACCCGCGCGTCTTTGTTTTCAACTGCCTGGCATCGCGGTCGGGTGGAGTGAATTTTTAATTGCATTTTTATGCACACGACCATGTTGTAACTTTCACATTTTTCACAGCATGCAGCGCGGGCTCTCAAAGAAAACCCGCAAATGAAGATAGCTTTTAATGAAGCACTAGTAGCATCAGGTAGAATATTCTGCGATCACTGGACGGATCATTCCAAGATGTGTGATATACTCGTATAACAGTTTGATGGAAAACGGCTTCAGTTTTTATTTATTTTCATTAAGTTCACTTATTTGTTGAAATTATTTGCAATTCATATTTTTATACATATTTAACTAGCTGAAGTACCCTGGGTTTTTTAAACAATAGCTCCACGTAGGAAAACAATTACCATCTGGGCCTGTCATCTTCGGGGATGTTGTGTGGAGGGTCTTTTTAAGGAATTGAAAGATAGGAAGTTCTGGGAAGGAAAAAGGCATGAGAGGTGTGTAGGAATCTTGGAGGTCGATATGTCTAAGAGTTTTGGACGTACGGAGAGGCAAGGCAATGGGTTAAGAGAGTCCGACTGGAGAAATCAAAAGGTCTCCCTTAAACAGTCTCATCTGATCCGGCCCGCCACGCAGGTAGGAAAACGCGTCCGCCGCCAAGTAGTTCTCTCACGCCATGAACTCAGGCACCCAAAGCGAACCTTCTGAGGTGACCTATGGCAGCAGGTGTTGGTTGTCCGATAAATGGTTCCCGGGGCGGTACCCATACCCGCATCCCAAATGGAACAGGGTTGCTTGGGCTTTCGGCAGAGTTTTTCGAAACCAGATTTAGACAGCAATTTTCTTCTTATTTCGAAAGTCAAGTGTGCAAATTTCCACAATAAATTCTACAAAATTCTCTGGGCCACTGTAACTCATAATCTTATCATTGTAAAAGCCTTTTAATGGCGTTAAATAAATAAATAAATACTTATCAAAATTCTGCATTAAAGCGTAGGAAAAGGGGATGGAATTGTTTTTGAAATCTGATGTAAACAGTCAACTTCCTCTTGTTTTGGAGGTCGAGTGTGCAAAATTTCATCAATCTCGGAATAAAACTGGTAACTTGTATGACAATTTAATTTCACGGATTGATAATATTAGTATTTCATGAAAAAAATATGTAAGTAAATTGTGCAATTATAATTGTTGCGCGTGATAGCTCTTTCGCTTTCCGAAGACTTAATTAATCTGTGGTGAACCCACTTATAGATTGTTGAACAAAACTGTTGACAAATTATTTAACTTTTGTTACCAATGCACGTGTTTATTTCCGAGTAAATTGTCGGAAATTACTAGAGAAATTACTGTGCGTTATGATTCAGAGGTTTGTGTACAAGCAAATAAATTCATTTAAATAATATAATATACTTATATCTTTGAATGTTATATGACATTTGTTATGTAATGTCACAATTTTATTAAAATTGAAAAAAAGAGTTTCCTTGAAAATGTTTTAGTTATGTCTAATGACCAGATAGAAATAAATCGCCAGGGACTAAAAAATTTCATCTTCCACATCTTCTTCCTTTCCCCACTCCCTCCAGTTTCACAACTTACCCCAAATATGGATGTTAAGTCCCAGTGGATCCAGAAGGCTGGAATCACTTGGTTAATAATAAATAATTAATTTAATGAAAACAAATAACTTTGTGTACACCACTATATAGTTAACATTACCGACATGTTTCAAAAACAATGTTTTCTTCGTCAGGATAATAAGTTAAGATAAAAATAACAAAATATACACAAGTATAGACAAATAAGAACATAGACAAAATATAAGAAAGAAGAGGTGATTGATTACTTAAAATATCATTAAAAACAATTATATAAAATAAAATTAAAAATTATTTTAGGTTGGGTAAAAAAATTACATTTACATAATAAAAAATCTTTTAAAACAAAAGAGGAAGTCTAAATAACAAAATAAATATTATAAATATAAGTAATAATACGAAAATAAATTTAAAAGATGGCTATTTTAAAAATGTTTGGTTATATAAAATATTTAATTTACTATTATCACTTTTTCTAATTTCTAAAATTTCTAAATTATCTAATTGTTTACCCTTTGTGTTAGTGTGTAAATTTTTTAAACCTTTATTAATATCAAAAGAATGACTTGTTTCTAAAATGTGATTGGCAAATTCTGAATAATAATAATTATTTAAACATCTTAGATGTTCCTTAACTTAAGATTAAAATTTCTAGAAGTCTTCCCAATATAAAAAAAGTTATAGTCATTACAAATTAATTTATAAACCCCAGATTTGTCAAAAAAAACACTTTTGTCCTTGTTATTAAATATAAAACTTTTTAATTTGTTAGTGGCGTAAAAAGCTGGTTGGATATTATCTGGAATGTTTTTAATTATTAAATTCAAAGTGTTAATTTAAAAATACAATTTTTCTCCAATTATTTTTCTTGTCTATGTGTGGATAAACAAAAGATCTAAAAAACTTTGTCATATTTTTTGTTTAACATATTATCTATTAATTGTGAAGCATAGCCGTTGATTGCAATTTGCAATTGATTGCAATTTGTTTTAAAGTATTTAATTATCTTTTAAAATTACTCAAAGATAAGGGAACATTAATTAATCTACTTAGCAAGGTATGAAAAGCTGCTAATTTTTGTGAAAATTAATGATTAGATGTTTCATGTACAACGATATCTGTGTATGTATCTTTACGAAAAATGTTAATTTCAAATTTATTATTCACAATAGAAATACTAAAATCCAAAAAATTTAAACTGCAATTTTTTTCCCATTTCAAGGGTTATTTAAAAAAAAATTTTGCAGAGTTTTTTTTAATGAAATTTAAGAAAATATTTAACTGCCTATTAGTGCCAGTACATATAAAAAAAAACGTCATCTACATATCTTTTCCAAAAATAAACATATTTTAATAATAAAGCACGACTAAAGCAATAAATAATTAACTTGGATTAATTGCATCAGAAATACGGTAACTTGGAGGATACAGAAATACGGTAACATAACAAGAAAATACGGCACACACACACGCCCACAGTTCCCTTCCATCAGTTTATCTGCGCAGTGAGTGCAACAGAGATCACTCCTTGAATTCTATGGACTACTTCTCAGACAGTTAACGAGCACAATAAAATGATGCAGGGGCTGAATTTAATTGCTGTCTCAGCTTGAGTTATGCCTACTTACGACTTGTCATTTCAAACATTCATTAGGTAGGCACTAGGTCACATAAGTGAAATGAATATATGTTTTACGGTTGGTTTTACAGCTCCTTTGCTTTTGGGAAGTGAGTTTACTTTATTTTATGTGTTTTACACATTTTAAAAGTGTTTTGTGCATGTTTTATGCACAAAGACAAAATTAAATAATGACTACTTTTTATTATATTGACAGTGGCGGTTCGTGCTTTTAGGCAAGGGAGGAAGTGTCTCCAAAAAAGGGAAAAGAAAATGGGAAAAAGATTCAAGATAAACGCCGGGTTGCCGGCACTGAAACCTGAAACCTGAAACCTTACACTTATCAATACTTATAAAATATTGAAAAAGTTTAATTTAAATGTCACCAAGTTATAAATTGCGAGCATATAAGTCTTAAAATTATTTCAGGTTAAAAAATATTACACATTTTTTTTCGTTATTTCGCTTGCTTTGTATTGGTTTCGCTTGCTTGTATTGGTTTGTACACAAAAACTCGTATTGAAAAATAAAAGTTTTTGAGTTTCAAAAAATTATATTTTTGTTTCCTTTATTTCAAACTAATTGCTATAAATATTTTTAAAAAATGCAAGGGTTAATCTACCTATAAGTAAAAGAACAACATATTTGGTTGAATTTTGAATGAACTAACATATACTTCAATACACAGCTTAAAAACACCTAAAAATACAGGAGTACAAACCAATCCTCAGCAAGCGATTTGTTACGGAGGCAATTGAAATCCACAAAAATCCAATAAATATTAAAAGAGACGACGGAGCAAAGCTCAATAGTTCTTGGTATCCGGTAATTGACGGCTACATCAAGGCTAAACGCAGAAAACCATAATGAAGTATTTTGTAATACCGGCTCGCAGAGGAGTGGAGCTGGCAAGAGGAGATTGCTCGGGATTCGCTTTGTGACTGCCGCCTGCGACAGTCGCTTCTCGACACGCCAACTTTTTCGCCCCCGATTCGCTTTTGTCTGGTGGTCTTACGCCAGAGCGATGTTTGGAGTATCTTCCGCTCTGTAACATGCCGCAAAAATATCTTATTTTATTTTATTTATAAACAGAAACAAACAGTACATTAGTTACAATGGTGAAAACAATTTATAATTATTAAGTACATTTCATGATGGGTACCTATGACATGTTTCTTTGTAGTGTCTATGTTTATTAAGTAATTACCGGGTGATGTGCGTAGTAGGTAGGTGTGTATGTGTGTGTGTGTGTGTGTGTGTGTGTGTGTGTGTGTGTGTGTGTGTGTGTGTGTGTGTGTGTGTGTGTGTGTGTGTGTGTGTGTGTGTGTGTGTGTGTGTGTATGTGTGAGTGTGTATGTACGCGCATTGAACAATTTATATCATTGACATGATGCTCTTTTTAAATTTGGGCAGTGAATCGAAGAAAATGTCGATGTTAGAAATTAGACAAATAGTATTAAACGTAAGAAGAGCACGATTGATTGGCAAATTATCTGCTGCATTTGTTTTGTGAAATAGTTCTGTATGGCGTGTACGTCTTGAGGGTATATTAAAATTATCTAGGGAAAGAAATTCGGTACAGTCAATGTTATTGTTTAAAATTTTATGTATGAATGTCGAATCAGCTATTGTTCGCCTTTGTTGCAAAGTTTGAAATGTGCAGTCGAAGTTATTGTTGAATTTGAAGGTTAGATATTTTATAAATTTGTTTTGAATTTTTTCTATGCTATCTATGTATACTTTGTACTGCGGGTTCCAAATTGGCGAGGCATATTCCAGTGTACACGTGACTAATGCAAAATATAACAATACTTTTGTACGCGGGTTACTGAACACTTTACTTATTCGCAGAACAAAACCAAGCATTTTATATGACCTGTTAACGATCGAGTCGATGTGCTTATTAAATATAAGTTTGCTGTCAAGGTAAACGCCAAGATCTTTACATTCCGTTTTAGAGATGACAGGTTCATTATTGAGTGAATAAGAATACTTAAATATATGTTTATTTCTAGTGAATGTCATAGTGTGACATTTGGAAACATTGATATATAAACAGTTGACTTTGGAATACTTGCAAAGCCTATCTAGATCACTTTGTAACGCTTCACAGTCAGAGAGAGAATGTACAACTTTGAATATTTTTATGTCGTCTGCGTATGGCACATATTCTGACTTTTGAAAACATGATCCAATGTCGTTTGTATAGATGTTGAACAAGAGCGGACCTAGGTGGGAACCTTGCGGGACACCAGATATTACCGCTTTTAATTATTAATATTACCTGATTGCGATTACTAATATAGGACTTAATCCATCTCGACAGGTATACCGAGTACGATGAGTTTTTTTAAGTGAATTGAATGAATTACGATGTTAAAGGCCTTCGAAAAGTTTGTAAACATAGTATCAACCTGCTCCTTATCATCCATCTTGCTATGCAAGAAGTTAATGAAAAAGGCGAGGTTGGATGTTGTAGACCTTTCTTTCATAACTCCGTGCTGATTTTTTTTTTTCGGCATATGATTGTCGAAATAGTCGAGTACAATTGATCAAAGACAATTTTTTCAAGAACCTTGCTTAATATAGGAAGTTGGGAAATTGGTCGGTAGTTTTTAACGTCATGTTTATCACCAGTCTTAAAAATTGCTGCTTAACTGTAAAGAGCGTGCGTTTGCCGTTGAGACCTACATTTTGCGATTCAACCCAGCGCGCTCTTAGGGTGCGGCAGCATAACTTCCTTTTTTTAAAAGTTTAATAAAACCCATTGTATGAATCGTATGGTTTCAACTATGGGCACAGTTCCAGCTCTTGAAATAGTATTAACGTACATATATTTTAAAAGAATGTACTATTTGTACATGTTTTTTTTTAAACCTGTTAACTTTTTAGTTTATTTTTGATGGTAGATTATCTGTTTGCAGGTTTTGAATGAATAGTCCAAAAAAAGTTCTTTATTAAAACTAAAATACGAAGGCTAATAATTTTAGAGATTCTTACTACACATGTTAGCAACGAAAAAGTTAAAGCAAGTCCTTGGAAGAGCAGTAAAAAGATGAAATGCTTTTGAGATAATTTACAGAATTTAGCTGACATTGATTTCTTACTAACCTACTCGAGACAGAAACTGAAGAATCACGGCATAATATCGGCCATTCAGAATAGTAATAAAGGGGTAAAAAATGCTTGACTGAGTGATAGTGACAGGCAGTAATAATAGTGACTAAGTTTTTGAAATCTAGTTAACGGTAAGAGCTATGGGCGATGCTTTTTGCATGCCTATTTAAACATGAAAACACTATCGAGAAGAATCGACTATAAAGGATATCTGCTTTCACGATCTCTGATTTCATACTTACAATTTCGTATCGGTAGCGGAAACTTGAAACGTTAACTGCTTGCGGGGTCGAGGGGCAAGGCTCTTGACCAACGATACAGAAATCGCGGGTTCACATAAATTTTCTTTGATTGATTTGTGTTTTCATAATTTAATTATTTAAAATAATATAAGAAATAATAATATGTCAAACGTGAGTTGGAACTCTACCTGACAGCCATCTAGTACCGACCTCTGCGCTTTTGCCCTCCTTAGTTGCCTTTCGTTCTCAAATTTAACACAGTATAATGTAATTCCTAATTCTCATGGACGAATTTTAGATCGTGTGCTTTGTAACACTACAGTCATTGTCTTCGCTGCCGACTCTCCACTGGTAATCGAAGATGCACTTCATAAATCTATCATAATTGAACTCAATATTCCCCTCCCTGCCGTCACCCTAAAACCCCAGATAATCAAATTGTTTCGTAAAGTTAACTATGAAGTAGTCAATGATGCTCTCAGAAATAGTGATTGGTCTTCTGTTGTGAATGCGCAAGACGTTGACACTGCGGTATGCAATTTTTATAGAATCATTGATGCCTTAATAGATGATATGGTTCCAAAGTAAGTAAATAAATCAATTAAATTTCCATCATGGTATTCGGCGCCTTTAATTAATATAACGAAAGAAAAATTAAAACGCTACAAGAATCCATTGGATTATCAATCTTTCGCATTACTCCGCAAAACAAAACAAAACCGCAAGACAAAAGAATATTTCTAGTCTTAATCATAAAACCTATATTGCTCAATTGGAATCCGACATACAAAACAATGTTAAAAAATATGGTGTTATGTTAAGACACAAAGAAAATCTACTATACCTGAACATATGACATATCATTGCACAACAGCGCACGACAGCCAAGAAGTCACGGACCTTTTTGCTGATTGCTTCTCAACGGTCTTTACAAATGAGATTCCAACTCCAGATGCTAATAATTAGGAATATCCTCTTAATAATACATTAATATCTATAATCAGAATAAACGAAGAAATCACCTTAAAATACCTTTCAAGCATAGATATTAAAAAAGGTCCAGGAATAGACAGGCTGCCCGGAATTTTTTACGCAACTGCAGTAAACACATCTGTCTTCCGGTTTGCGCCATCTACAAAAAATCATTAACAGAAGGATTGTTTCCTCTTAAATTGAAATCAGCTGTTATCACAGCCACCAATGTGTTATTTTTCCTTATGTAGCACACGCTTCATTAAATAACTGGCGAATACCTTGGACCATGATTTTGACAAAGTGTTATTTTGAGAGGTTCGCATTTTAATGAACATAATTCTCAATATTAGTTTTTGTTCTATAATATGATGGATTCTGCAATAAAAGTAAAAATAAATCTACCGCTTGTTATATATTTTATTATGTATATTTTATCGCATTTTACGAACACAATAAGTTTCGACAATTTAAAAACGTTGATACAACCAAAATAATTCTTTCCCAAAACACAGGTGTCCCTAAATAAAGTAAAACATTCAAACTTTCACTCGCTTGAAAATACGAGGAAAAGTTTTTAAAGCTTTTAACAAAACTCTGCGGTTTAGTTGCCGAACATTGGCTGGTATTTTTTTCCGTACAGACCAGCCCCGTTAGTGATCTGCATTTTGTTTTTCGGAACAATGACGCTCCCCGTTCACCACCTCTTCTCCACGCCTCGTACATAACAATGAACACTCGTCACAACTCTACATAATATAGCCTTTATTGATAACGCAAAAAGAATCATTATAACTGAACCGTTTATTTGTTACAGATTTATTTTTTATGAAGGGACCGAGTTACATTCAACATTAACAACATAAAATATTATATTCTTTTTATGTATTTTAAAACGTAATATTCAATCCCAGGAATTGTAAATAAATTGATTCAATTTATTGCATTTATCAAAGTGTTCCACGCGTTTTTGTTTCCATTCCATTCAATTTACAGTAAAAAGCGAATCTATATAAAAAAAAAAAAACAAAATGTGTTTGCTTCTATTTATATGAATTGTTACGCTTTCGTCTATTTATATGAATTGTTATGCGTTCCTAAACCATTCATCTGATTGCGATGACGCTTCCTAAAGCGTCATCGCAATGTGCGCAAGCCCGCAATGGTTTCTGTACATACGATTGGTATGAAACTTTGGGGATTTGATGTGTGCATGCCCGCGATGGTTTCTACATATAATAGCGAGCTCTGGCGTCATAAAATGCGTTACTAAACCGTTCATCCGATTGCCAGGAAACTTTGGTGATTGTTTTGAGCAGGCCCGTGAAGGCTTCTATATATACTGGTGAGCTCTGGGATTATGAAATTTGTATAAAAAATTGCAAATTGGTGGCACGCGAGCTGTTTGAAAACTGTACCGGGACTGAATGTATGGGCTGCGGGAGGGGGAAGGGGGACTCGGGAGGGGGACTCGGGAGAGGGTTCGCGGGAGTGGGAAGGGGGAGGGGAACCCGGGAGGGGAGAGGGGAACTCGGGAGGGGGGAGGGAGGCGGAGAAGGCGGAGTGGGCACGCGAGAGGGGAAGGGGACACGGGAGAGGAGGATGAGGCGAAAGCGGAACGGGACGAATGGGAAAGGACACGCAGGGAGATAAAATTTCTTTATTAAGTGGCATAGAAAGGCACGCCGGAAACTCGCTAGTTGTAAATAAAATTCAAGGTTGATAAGTAACTAGCAAGTAACTGTTCACGGTAATGTAATTAATAATCAATGTATTTTGAATAAATAAAAGAACTGACAAAAGATTTTTTGTCTAACAAGTTGTGATTTACTCGTAGTGTTAGACTTTTGGTTTAAAATGCCTTTAATATAACAGATCTACCAAGATTCAACATTTAATATTAATGTATGGCTCTACACACCAGCAATCAAATGATTTTAAGTACGATATAAGAAATCTGGGTTTCAGTAGAAAATTTGAGTAAAATAAAAATAGCTATATATATTTCTGTGGATTTCCATGTTTCAAATTCTAATAAGTACGAGAGAGTATCTAGTAAAAACACAAAAAATAAAAACAAAAACAAAAAAATCACTGATCATACTGGCACAGGTAGCTACAAATTACGTGCTGCTGGAACGAGACGGAGTGTGTGTCAGGTGATGCACTAGGTTGTACCCAATGGCGACAAATAACGGAAATATATACACATGTATATACAGGGTGATGCATCATTTACTAGAAGGATTTTAATCTGCGTTTCCATAGTATATTTGAAATAAAAAATGTCGAAGTCATTTTTCTATCCGAAGTTATTAAATTTTAAAAATATTTTTTTTTTATTTCTTCAAAATAGGCAAATTTACTTTGTGGCGTCATCATTAATTTAATGAAAAACAAAAAACTTTGTGTAACACCACTATTTAAATAGTGGTGTTACACAAAGTTATTTGTTTTTCATTAAATTATTTTTTTTTTTTTTTTCATCGCTCGTTGCAACAGAAAGTCGGATATAGCCAAGAGGATTACGTGATAAACATGGAAACAGCGTGCGTATCATGTGATCCTGTTGCGATGTGAGTGTGATCAGTGGCGAAACACATATTTTGTAAATTATCATCGGATAGCAAAATGACTCGAATTCTGAGCATTCGAGTACAAAAGATACTCGAATGTTCAGGAACTTTCAGGATCGGATAGAAAAATGACACGTACGCCTATTTCGCCTAATTTATCAAGAAATCGCTTGTTTGTAAACTGCTGTTGCTCGATGGCACTGACTTGATCACGTGATACTTCAAAATCCATCGTGCGATGGCTTGTAGTAAATTAGTCGGCCGTGTACGGAACGCCGTCAATGTCTATTTAACGTTATCTGGCCTTATTTGTGTGATAACTCACCGGGACATATTTCATCGTGTCTCTTCTGCAATGATTGCACGTCGTGACGTCACGAATCTCCGTTGAACTTTCACTAATTAATTGATTGAATGATCGGTCATTCTGTTCAGTTTCTGAGTCAGCTGTTCTATTATGGTCGGTGCAGCCGGAAAACGGTCTCAGTCACGTCGTTTGATTGACGATCAGCACCATTTTGATTTATTACCATTTGATTGACCTCCGTTGAACGCCGACTCTCGGCCCATTTTCGTTTTTGATCAAATCATGATTTCTAAGTACTTGTTATTAGAAACTAGGAATAAAAGTGTTCTGAGACGGGTACATATATATACATGTACACACATTTACATACATATACACACATGTTGTAATAAGTACTTTGATAAATTTTATTCGAATTAACATTTTTCTTAGACGATTCAACTTATGGCCAATTGTCAATTTTTCATTCACAAAAGTATAAATAAAGTTTTAATCATAACAAAAGTATTTTTCTTATACCTCTTTTAGGACTTGTGAAAAAGAGTAACACCTAGCGCTAGGTGGGCAAAACTCACCCGCCGATAACTTTGATGTCGTTCAACTACCTCGCTGAGCGGTGGCTGACTAAATCCTCTTTCTGGTCGCTTCCTTACATCACCTCGCGCAGCTAGTGAAGGGCACGGAACAGTTGAGCACGGCAAACTAAAATTATCGAGCAACATAAATTGCCTCAGGTAAATTTTACCCAACCTTACGATCGCCGGGTTAAATGCATTTTAAACTTGCCCGTATATATGTAAAACATGGTGACACTACCGAATCAGCTCGATGGCATGACTTCGGTGTCAATATAATAACTCTTTCAGAATTATACTTGGTTACGGAAAGTATAGCAGCGCAACTACGTGGATTCGCCAGTCTGATGAGACACTGGCTCACTGGAGTCAGGATGCGGCAACAGGCGACAATACGTTGGTGACCACAGTCAACCAGCACCAAGCGACAATTCGAAGTGATCGTTGGGCCCGAGCACATACAGACCACGCCCTAAATAATAGATAGTGGTATTGAACTACGTGATCCAAAAAACTTTTTAAATACCACGACAATAACAGGGCTGAGTCATTTAGATACGCGCTTATATCAGTTGGTAATGCTTTCTTAGAATTAGTAGATTTATTCAACTGCACAATAATCTATGTCAGGAATGATACCATTCTCCTGCATGGTGACCATATCATATTTTACTTCAGATTCTAAACTACTTACTTCCTATATCTTAACTATCAGTCAGAAGAGTCTTATCTTATTCAAAATTATTATTTTTATTCCAATATTATTATCTAACTGGCAGCCCTGAAATGAGAGAGCTTACTTTCAAAACCACTTCAAGCAAATATAATTTTGAATGTAACAATAATTACAATACTAAGGTACTTTATTTATAAGCCAATACCTATAACTCATTTGCAAATAACAATGCTAAGTTATGAATGGATATTGATGTTACAATTTAGCACGTTTATACCTGCTTTTATAAAGAAAGCTTTCTGTTTTTATAAAGAATGTCTCTGTTACTAAAACCATTACACAAGTACACATTTTTGTTTACGTTTCTATTTTTTGTAAAAAAACTAACTGGTGAGTTTAAAACAACTCTAAAAGAAAAGCAACTCTTATTTATTAATTTTTGTCTCATTCATTCTAATGTTGTCCTTTACGTGTGGGATTGTACTATCCTCCCCGAACCCAAACATTATTAATATTATAATATATATATATATTTTTTTTTTATAATAACATAGTATAAATTCATGATTGATATTAATTTGTTACATTTCTGCTGATATTTTTTTTGCAAAATTGTACAGCAGTAACATAACCCAACTACATAGTGTTTCCTGAAATGTAATAAGCATTTTAATAAAAATAACCCGTTTTCTGAAGAACAATATAAGATCTTTTGCGAAATTGAAATCCAACGGAGTGGAGGCATATTTGTTGGAATATTTCTACATATATATTTACAATAAGCTTACCATAGTATTATCATCATCCAGACAAACTTATAAGGGTTCCATTCAGACACCAAAATATGCTGCTATTGATACAAAATACACGGTAGAATTCTATTATAGTTCTTGGTATTACATTATAATTTTACTGAAATTATATGAAAATAGAATTAGTGCTTTAAAAATGATATTTGTAAGGCGAACTGTAATTTTATTCTTTCTTTCAACATCAAGCAAAATTTCATCAAGAAGTATCCTTAATTCTACTTTAAGGGTTGGGGAAAGATGCTACTTTTTCTAAATCTCTTGTTTTACAGTGACCATTCTCTTGTTTTATGGGTTATGTGTGCAAAGTATCACTAATCTTGGAATAAAACCGTAGATTTGTATACAAATCAAATCCATGCCGCACGCCCGCTATACACAATCTTCTTTACATAAATAGACACATACAGGATGTTACTGCACGTACTTGATTTATTTAACCAGTGTTTTGTCTCTTGTTTGGTCTCCGGTGACTTTTTTGAGGTTTTTTAATTTTTAAATTTTTTTCTTCGAAACAAAAACAAAAAAATTTCTTCCACACCATCACTGGTCACTCAACCGAGTAACTGTCTAATCCCTCGCCCCGTCCCCAACTTTCCAATACCTACTGATTTTTTTTATGTTTTAAGTTGAAAACAAAAGAAACTTCAAAAACGTCTCCGGATAGACTTTTTTTTTAACATTAATGCCACACAGGAGGCTCTGAGAGAAATAAAATAGTCTTTTTGAGGAGAGGAAGGAGTGAACATTTATCTTGAAGAGACCCATGTTGTTGGAAGGAGGAAAAACAGAGGCCGGCAAATCGTTCCTCAGCAGAGCTATTGACCTCAAGAACAAGTCGAAGAAGCGACCCGTTCTCATGTGACAAATGTCAACCGTTTATATATGTTGGGCGCGCGTTTGGCGTATTTCCCGACTATGCACCGGTGCCGAGATGATCAATGACGCTAGTACCTCGGAGCATCTTCCATTGAAATATAATATACTCTGAAGATTGCAATCCGTTTATTAAGCTGGGAGAATCTATCAAACGTTCCGCCCGTTTTTGCACAGATTCGAGGGTTTTTTCAGGTATTTTGGAGCTCCAGACCAGAGGCGGTAACTAAATTCAATCGTGGGAGGCACTTGCGATGTATACAGGGTCAGCAATTGTGTAGTATTAAAGTATATACTAAAATTTAATTAACGTTTTTTATTTCTTCAAAATTCGCAAATTCACTTTGTGGCGTCATTATTAATTTAATGAAAACAAATAACTTTGTGTACACCGTTATTAACCACAAAGTTATTTGTTTTCATAAAATTAACATTTTTTACTCCAAATAATGACAGAAATCAGAGGCTTAAGTCAGGTACGTCCTGTAATATCCTCTTTGGGGAAGCATTTAAAAAAAAAACAATTTATTAAAAGTATTTTATCAAGTATTTTAGTACCTACATCTTCATTCTGAATTCATCGCCTACACAGTTCTATGAAGTTTAACGGGAATATTTTATTAGTCTGATGCTTCTAAGAATATTTATACGAGCGCAGGTGCAGAATTCGACTACTGTAAAAGATAATCGATACTTGCAAATAATGCGATACATTTTTCAAGTTAAGTTCTTGGTAAAGCATAATTGAAATGAGACATATTATTAACAACGCGTTCTGTATTTACAGTATAGTTTGCACATAAATTATTTGTGTCTTCCAATACACATATCTACTAACATTATGTAAACAATGTATACAAAAAAAATTTTACCATGTGAAGTTTGTGGTATCTATGCTGTGTGGAGAAGTCAACAAAATTTAACACATATATGAACTCAAAGTGGTTTTTGTTTGAAATTTTTATTGGCTTTAAATTTGATAAAAACGTTTTTTAATTTATATAATTCGGAAAGGGTCAGGTTGGTTGGTATTATTACTTATCAGAAGTAAAAATGTGGACTACTATTTAAGGACGGGCTTCAGAGAACTGAATTATCACATTCTGCGTTCTCATGTTGGGTGTAAGGAACTCCGATAGGGTTGCAACACCGTCTCTGGCGAGTCTGTCGAAGGGGAAGCCCATTGACTGCTTGTCAGGATACTTCTTATCTTTCAGACCACAATAGCTGGAAGCGTCGTTGCACGTTCCGGTGACTGTCTGAACCACCTTGTCTTGTTCGTAGTTGGAAATCATAACAAACAGCTCGGCCTGCATGCCTTCGAAGGATCCCTTTGGAATCAGCATATGATCGGGCCATCCGCATCCGCAGAAGTTGTATGTATCTAGATCGGTTCCACTTTCCGGGCGTTGTTCCATGGAACGGAAAGTCCTCTCGTAAGGAATTGTTACAGATGAATCACTTGCCTTTCTCGAGATGGTATTCTTGCCACGTTTCAGCGTTACAATGAACTTGTCCAGTTCAATAAACGCCAACCTCTGATCGTTGAATTGCAAATCAATACCACGCTCGTCATACTTTGGCGCCATAAATATACGGACCGTTCCCATCTGCTGAGTTGGTGAAGCATTGTTTACCTGGATTTTGTAGGTAAAAGGCAAATGCTGCAGGTGAGTGAAGCGAGCTAAGACAGAGCCTCTCGGAGAGAAGTCCAATCCGCGGGAAAGATCAACGTCACTCGTATCCCAGAAAGTACGGAGCCTATTGGTTTGTCCACCTTGAACATCTACTTGCAAAGCTGTCACGGTTATTTTGGGGAAGTTCAACCTGAGAGTGGAATACCTTGGCAGAATTCCCTTGAACGACTGGAACAAATCGTCAATGAAAGCGTGCCAGCGGTAAAAGAAGGGATCTCTCATAGCGGTAGCGGAGTCTCCCATTACTGAGAAGGTCTCCAAATACCTCGAGTCTGGATCGTGACACAATGCAACGAGAACGTGACCCATGTTGTGCAAATCACCGTAGTAGTTCCTGTTTGGTGTAAGAGAAGATGCTTCCATTATATTTCCCAGAATATCGATTCCACCTACTTCGTCTAGTCTGGTCTGTACTCCCTGGTCATTTGTGACAAACCCTTGTCCAACTGCTGATCTGAATCGACTGATCCATTGTTCTACCTCAGCAATATCCAAACGAATTTGATCAACTGGTCGGTTTACATCACTCAACGTTGCATTTCCAAACCTCGGGGGCCAAGCTCGACTTGCGACAAGGAGGTCCATTTTAGGGAAATAGCCCTCAGAAATTGGCTGACGTAGGTTGTTGAATCTCACTACTTTGGGAAGCTTGTTACTTAATCTCTCAAAGTTGTATCTCGCGACAACTTGTTGATGCATGTAGTAAAACAATTCTCCTCGCCTGTCCTTTGCAACGATGGCGCGGTCGCTGGCGGCGAAGGGATACACCAAGTGCCAATGCCAGTGATGAAGATTGATGCCTATGTCTTCACGGAAGTATGCTACACGGTGTTCTGGATCCAAATCGGACGCAGTATATTCTCTGGGAATGATGATCGGGGTTCGGACTTCATCCGGTACAACAGATACAGACTCACGAGCTCTGGAGAAGATTGCACTGTCAACAAACTTTCCTGGGAAAGATTGCATGAAGTTAGGTAATTCCATGCCCTTTGTGTCGTCCCTGTGCAATAGTGCTACAGATAAGGCATAGTTGAACAAATACGGATTCACACGGTCTCTGGCATAAACTGCTACGGAAGTGAGATCGGCGACGTTCCTCATTCCCATGAATATATCAATAAGTTTGGCAGCAATGGCCCTGTGTCTGGGGATGAACAATGAGAAGTTTTCTCTTCTGCCGAGCTGCATTGGGATAGTCAAATCCGGAAGAGAGATGTTGGCCACTTGTATTTTGTCATCTGCGCTCCAACGACTGGCGAGCTGAACTCCAATGGACTGGTATTCCTTGGCAAGGTAGGCAGTCGGAACTTCGAATGACTTAGTAGCTTTTCCCGCATCGAGGGTCTTACCCATGAACACGGGTTCAGTGGGACGATCGAACAAGAGAAGGAGATTGTTTTTATCCGCCATCTTGGTAGTTGATGATTTCGTAAAGAAAACTGAACACTTGTCTGCTGAATAAAGATGCCTGAAGCACTCCCGATGATGTTGTGTGATTTGTTGAGACCGATTTGTCCATTTTAACTGCTAAGCAGCTGAGTAGTGCCATGTGCAAATGACAATCACGAATTTCTAAAAATAAATTACAAAAAACAGATTTAGGAAAGTTTGTTGTTGTGGTCCGTATTAAAAATATGTTGACGATTATTGATTGTTGTATAGGCATTAGAATAATTCGATAATATCAGTTGGATCTAAACATTGTTTTGAAAACCACCAATATATACTTATCTCTCTTAACAGTGTTATCGTTGGTAATTCGTGCGGTTTCTATAACTGGATTCTCAAGTGACCGTTTACTGTCTAATTAAAGCGGGCTTATGAAATAATTTTAATTTAGATGGATATTTTTTTATATTTAGAGAATGAATACTAGTTGAAATCACTTTGCATCATCTTAATCAATTGTCAAACCCTAAGTTTACTTTTTCATCTTTACGAAAGCGTTAGAATTGTTGACGTCAATAGGCAGAGTTGATTACTAAGTATAAAATTAAACATGCTTAGTGGAAAATCTCGGTTCTGCAGCTCACAGACAGACAGACAGACCGACAGAAAATGACGCTTTTTCTGCCTTTCATTTTTGTACACATTCGAGCTCTGGGCCAATTACGAAAAAAATATTATTTTTTTATTTTTTTACGGACAAATAGTCCATTAATAACATAACAATAACACGAATAAAAAAAGAGATGATAATGAAAGGAAAGTACATATAAATGAAGAGCGTTGACAAATTATAATATAAAGAACATATTTAGTCAAAGCTTGAAGATGGATTTAAAAGACTTTAAAAATTATACATTTCGTATCGACTGCCGAAAGTCATTTAGGCTAACACAAAAAATTCAATGCTTTGACTTGCGTTAACAAGTTTAGTCTCGACATTCTGGATAAAGGAGAATGATATCCATAATTAGTAGATGTTGATTGAGGAACAGCAATTAATTATTTCGGAGTATACGGGAAGGGAAGTTAAACTGGATGAGTTGTAACAAAGCAGGTGTGTCAATAATACTGTTGATAATTTTGAATATGCAAATTAGATCAGTGTCCTTTCTACGTTTTTCTAAAGAAGAAATGTTTAAAGTTTGTTCGATTTCATCATACGAGTACTCGCCTCTTTGAAGTCCTAATCTCCAAGCAATTCCTCATAGGAAGCGATGTTGTACTGATTCGATGTGACAAATATGGACAGCATAGAAAGGAGACCAAATGACACTAGCATATTCAAGGTGGGGGCGAACCAGCCAACAGTAAAGAGTTTTAAGTGTACTTATATGTTTAAAGTCAGCGGTAATTCTATGAATGAAGCCGAGTAGTTTAAGTGATTTGTTTACGATGTTATTAATGTGAAACTAACGAAACTAATAACGGAAACTTTGGGTATAATACAATGTGAACTTTGGGTATAATACAATGTGGGAGGCAGATATGGTTACCGCCGCCTCGGGTACCATTTATTGGAACCAACACCCCAGCCGTTAGTCACCCCGAGTGGTTCGCTGCGTTTGTTGACTTAGCAGGGGTGGTCGGGTTCATGGGGGGTGAGATTTGTCTAGGTCTTGGCGGCGAACGCGTTTGCCTACCTACTGCATTGCGGGCCGAATCGGGAGAGACTGTTTGTGGGAGATCTAACCTAGATCTTTCTAGCCGGACTCTCTCAATGCATCGGCTTACACCGTAATGGTAGGGATGGATTCATATGTCCTTCACTCCTGGACACATTGACCCCAAGATTCCTATACACCCCTCATACCTTTATCCTTCCCAGAACTTCCTCTCTTTCCTTTCCGTAAAAATATCCTCCATAGAGGTGACATAGGCCTCGTGGGAAATTGTCATCCTTAGGGCCTCCTGTGTGGAGCTATTGTAAAAAAAATGATACATACCGCAGGCTACTTGGATTTCCAAGGCACTGCAGTGCCTTCCATGTGATCGCGGAAGAACGAATCCTCGAATTTACACCTCTATTGAGAACAAGGATGGCAGAAATGAGAAAAAGGATGAATACGTTCACAAATGTCCTCATTATAGAATTTTCGATGGAGATTAAGTTCGAGTATTGAAGCAAATTGGAAAAGATAACAATAATTTTCAATCCAATGGCGACGGATCAAGGGTGAAAAATAAGTGCTAAATCGATGATGTTTTATTTATATACCATATTTGTTATTTTTCTTTTATGGTACTGTCATTTTATTTGAACGTTGTGTTTACATTGCCCATGGGATGTGTGGGTTTGCAATTACCTCCCACATTCCGGAATAAGGAAATCATGATTTTTTCTTATAATAATAATAATTGGATAATTTGTAGAGCGCCGTTTTTGTGAAAAATCACCTAAACGTTTATTTTATCTTTACCTTTTACACAATTTCCCGACCCTCTTTTTGTCAACTTTCCGTGCAATTTTTTTAAATTTTCCGGTAAGAAATTTATCGGAAATTTTTTTCCGAAATCATAAATTTTCCCGGCCGACGAATTCCCAAACTTCGTGTTATATAAAAATAAAAATGCTTGACCGATTTCCTAGAAGAAATTTTTCAGAAGAATAAAATTTATCCTTCATCAAAAATTAATTACGATCAATGAACTGGCTTGAAGCAAAACAGTGATGATGAATAACCGGTGATATCAGGTTGTAAAAGTTTTTTTGTTTATTTAATATAGATATATAAGTGTACAGTGGTGTTATATAAATAACATATCGGTAAAGAAATTATTTAAAATTGCTTTATCACCAAAGAAGAAGCTAGATCTTGTGCTTGATGAGCGAGTTACAATAATTATAACAGAAATAGAATAACATTATGCAATAGGTAAGTATATAATGGGAACAATTGAAACTTCTGGATCATCTATATGTGAAGGTGTACATACTTAGGATATGGTTACATACTAAAATATTGTGCACTTTAGAGAAATTCGAAAAATCTATATAAAATAGATATGAATGTAGATTGATAATAAATAGAAAGAAAGTGAAAAACAGGTAATTATTTAATTAATTATTCCTGATGAAGTGTAGCTTCAGTTTGAGTTTCAGTTTATTGATGTCTTTGATTCTTTTTATTTCAATCGGAAGATTGTTGAAATACTTTATTCCTAAATAAATATAATTGTTTTGCATTAGTTTGGTATTAAATTTTGGTATTTTTATGTTGTCTTGATATCTTTTTGATTGATGGGTTTCAAATTTTTTGATGATATTATCTTTGTAAATTTGGATAATTGCATTTTTCTTGAAGATATTCTCTACTCGAGGCACCGTGAAATCTGCGAAAAGCATTTCTGTTGGATATGTGGAGGGTTTCTTTAGGATTACTTTAATGATTAGCTTCTGGATCACTTTTATCGGGGTCAGAATATTGTTGTATGACCCCCCGCCCCATCCAATAATTCCATATTGAATTGATGACTGGATTAGTGCATAGTATACTCTTTTTACAATGTTGGGTTTTAAAATATTTCTTAATCTTATGAACATATATACACTTTCTGATACGCTTAACCAATTCACAGATATGGCTCTTCCACTTCATATGTTGTTCTATTATCACTCCGAGATATTTAATTTCTGATACTGATTTCAATGTTGAACAGCCTTGGATACATGTGATTTTATTACATTTGTTATTGTGAATAATTATTTTAGTGTTAGGGAGTATTTTTAAGCTATAATTAGATGACGACTATAGTGTCGTTAAAAGCGAGGGATTTTTTTATATACATTAAGGTGGTCCAAGCCCTCATAGTAAAAAAAAAATTTCAAATATAGGTGCCGCCACCCCCTTGATTTGTTACACGTACTATTTCTTTTATGTGTAATAAATTTCAGCCCCCTATCTTATATACAAGGGGGGGCTCATCGAATTAGAAGTTTCTGACAAATGTTCAGGATTTTAAGTAAAACACGTAATTTAATGTTTATTAATATTACAAGTATTTTAATCAAATACGTATACTAAGTATTTAAATGTGAACCAAATTTGGAAACAAAGCAATAATTTACATAATATTAGTCACAATCTTTCAAAACTATGTTTGTTAACTCTTTTTGGATGTTTCAGTAGAAACGATTTTTCTATTTTATTCAACGATGCGTAAAAATTGTTCAACGTAAAAATTGCTTTTCTTCCTCATTCTATAACGTGTTGTAATCTTCTAAAAGTTTAACACCCCTCTCCACTATATCATTAACAACACGCAAATTTTTGAGACAGCTTTTGCCTTGAAGGTAATCAACATTGTCATTCCAAGTCTCAGGAGATAATCGCAAGAAAGAGTCCTTGATATCGAGAACTAAGTTATTTGTGTTGAAAAGCTTCTAATGTAACCTCTGCAAGCTTAGCAGAATCACCTCGTACCGAACGATTACCGCCAACAGAACTTATTTTTTGAACAATGGCCTGTTTCTCAGCATCAGACAGCTTGTCAAAAAGTAAGGCAAATGCAACTAGTTCATCTGACGAATATCATAAGTGACGCTCTAAGATACCCCTAGCTGCTATACTGATTTTGGAATCAATGGCTTCGGACAATTTTAAGCTTTTCCAAAATAGTAAGTCATTTATTAGCTTTATTAGCTCTTCAAAAACAACACTCGATTGAGCACCCCTTTCTACTTGTTCTATCTCGCTGAAATTTTACTATGCTATTACAATAAATACATGTAACAAATTCACGGGGTGGCCAAATGAAAAATATAAAAAAAAAATTTTTGGACCACCTTAATATACATAGATATCTTTTATTTATATACATAAACATTTCGCGTCACGAGTTTATCTCGAACAAACACGAGATAAACTCCGAAACTATTTAACCGATTTTGATGACATTTGACTTACTGTGTGTAATTTGGTAAAACTAATATTAAGAATAGTTTTTATCTCGATGATTGACCTAAATATTTATTATTGCGAATTTAATGTTCAGTAAATGTTTGTAATAGGACAATTATTCGTAAGTTCCATAAGTTTCTTACAGATGGCGGGGTGAATTAATTTATCGACACAATACTTGGTAATCTAGATTGGATAACCATCCAGGTTATGGAGTTGTGTTTCGATTTCACATCACAGCTACGCGTGGCCGGACCAGCTAGTATCATTATATATTTTAAGACCGACGACGGCCAAATTATATTCCCATATTATAAATAAACAGTTTGGCACTAAATGGTTGATAACTACTTCAGAGTACTACTTTTATAATACATAATATATTCAATAATATTATTTTATTAAATTTATAAATTTTGTTTATTTATAAACAATTTTGTCTTGTAATCATTACATCATTGTATAAAATGAAGTCGCTTCCGTTGTCTGTGCGCTTAGATCTTTTAAACTACGCCAAGAAATTCAAATATTCAATTCAGGCATCGGGCAGCGGGCAGTGGGCTGGCAAGTGGGCGTTGTGGATTTGATATGTATGCAAATTAACAGATGACGTTGGTTATAAAGGTTGGGTAATGGCGTTGGGTTTCTTTAGCCACAACAACATGTGGCCGGGTCGCGTATTTCCTTTTCCGTGTTCAATACGAGGCAAGCATGCCTCGAAACCAACACGGATTTGTAACGCTATTTACCTCCCAAACCCGTGTTCAATAGAAGGCAAGCGGCATCCAATAGCGCACGGGTTTGTAACGCCAATTCTCTTCCAAATTCGTGTTCAGTACGAGGCACGCGTCCTCGGCGATGCATGGAACATACCCACGAAGTTCGCACGCTTACCTCGCACCGTTTCGTCAGTCACATTTTTTCTTCATTGTGCAGTGTGCAGCGTTTGACGTTATAATATAAAAGACTGCGTTTCATTGCCCATTCATCATATTGTGAGTATACACATACACTTACTTTTTTATGCTATACTTTTTTTACTTACTCTTTCAAAATAATAGTACCTACTATAACATTATATCCAATCATCGTATTATTTTGCCATATTTCACTAAATGTTATTATTTACATTTGTGTTGTTTTCTTACAATTACATTTTTTCATTAAAAACCCACTCGGACGTTAATTAAAAATGAATAATAATAAAAAAAATTATTAAAATAATATAATATAAAATACTTTTTATATTATATTTACTGTTTTAAATTTTATATTTATTTTATTAGTGAGGATGTTTTGGTTTTATTGTGCATCCATTATATTGTGCGTATGTGCGCACACTTCCTTTTTATGTTATTCTTTCTTTTATTTACTATTGTAGGATAATAGTACTATAATATTATATAGAATCATCGTATTAGTATTTTGCTAAGTTGCACTGAATGTTATTATTTACTTTTTGTGTTATTGTGTTATTATTTTATTATTTTCTTACGACTACATTTTTTCATTAAAAGCCCACTTGAGCGTTAATAAAAAATAAATAATGAAAAATTATAAGATAAAATACTTTTTATATTTAAAATTGTTTTATTTTTATTTGTGAGGCTGTTTGCGTTTTATTGTCCATCCATTATATTGTGCGTACACGCACACACTTCCTTTTTTATGTTATACTTTCTTTTACTTACTATTTCAGGATAATAGTATCTATTATATTATGTATATATGTATAGTACCTATGTATTATATTAAATCGAATAATCATATTATTATTTAGCTAATTTGCACTAAATTTTATTGTGTACATATGTGGTGTTTTCTTACAATTACAAAATTTTCATGTTAAAGCACACTAAGCACACTAGCACATTAAGCGTTCATAAATAATAAATAATGAAAAATACAATATTTAAAAAAATAAATATAAAATACTTAATGCGTTTTATTGTCCATCCATCCACAGAAAAAAATGTCTCGAAACACACACGGATCTGTAGTGCTCAATCAACGCGTATAGTAATTATAAAGCCTTGCACGTTTGGAGGACGCATGCCTCGTACTGAACACGGATTTGGAAGAGAATTGGCGTTACAAACCCGTGCGCTATTGGATGCCGCTTGTCTTCTATTGAACACGGGTTTGGGAGGTAAATAGCGTTACAAATCCGTGTTGGTTTCGAGGCATGCTTGCCTCGTACTGAACACGGAAAAGGAAATACGCGGCCGGGTCGGCTAGTTATTATTATAAAACACAATTATTATTATGCGTGATGTTTGTTTCGCCTTCTGAAGGCGTTATCAAACTGTCAGCTTACAGAAGGCGAAACAGCTGTTGCGTAATAATAATTACACAGCAGAGCTGGTTTATTAATGACTTATCTGATTCTCTACAATTCACATGTTCGTCCTCACCTGGAATACTGTTCACAGGTTTGGAACCCGCGCTATATTGTTTATGTTAACAGGTTAGAAAGAGTTCAGGAGCGATTTCTCAAATTCCTCAATTTTAAATCATTCAACATATACAACTCTTACGACGAAATCGAGAAACATTTTCGAATCACAAAACTACTCAACAGGAGGCTTGTCGCTGATCAGATGCTCCTGTACAAAATTATTAACTCAAAAGTTGACTGCCCGGATTTGCTAAACAAAATAAATTTCCACACGTCCATTCGATATAGTAGACAAATACCCTTTTCTATATTGATAGATGCAACACCAATTCCAATCAAAATGAATTTATACAAAGGACATGTAACTACTATAACAACAAATTTGCAAATATAGACACACGTGCTGACGTATTAACTGCTAGTTACTGTCGCTACAGAACTTCACTGTATAACATTCTAGGTGCGAATAACACATGAATTAATTGTATCTAATATTTTTATATTACTTGCGTGGCAACTTTCCCTTATCCCTCTCCTCCCCTTACCCTTCCCAACAATAATCCCTATTTTGCAGTCTATTTCAGTTATAATCACACTTATTTTAATGTTGTGTATTAGTTTACCATTTGCTGAATTCACATTTGTACTCTTATTATTTTTTTAAATATTCTAGTTTATATTAAGTTAGTCTTGTTTCTAAATACATATCTGTGAACATTAATAATTGGTCTGTTTTTTTTATCATCCTCTTATGTTTATTGTATTACTAAGACTGTTAATGTTCCTTAAATAAATAAATACATAAATAAACTGTTTTTTTTGTGAATTGAATAATAATATTTTTGGAAAAAAAAGAAAACTATGAATTAAAGTGAAGTTTCACAAATTAAATTTGATAACAACAATGCATAAAAAACAAATCATTATAAAGCCCAGTATTTATTTGGCCAATACCAAACATAACGTACGCTTAATTAAATCGAATTGCGTTATTATTTTCATTATTGAAATAAACTTATTGAAGCTAATAAACCTCACCGTAATATTTTTATTACATGGGGAGTTAAATATCAACTACTCCCAATGAAATACGAAATAGCCGAATACACAGAAAATCCATCAGACCACACAAGCTTAACACTTTGCCACAGGCTCGATATTGTTGCTCCGTGGATGAGTGGTTACGATCCTCGGCTACGAATATGGAGATAGCGGATTCAAACCCCGGCGTGCGCAAGAAAATTTTATTTGTTTAATTAATTTAAAAAGAAATGTGCAAAGATATTAAAATACAAGGAGTTATGCTATGATGTCCATCCGACTGTCGGCGGATTATGTCTAATGGTGCTAGTTTGAATACGGAATTTAGTTGATTTTCCGAAGGTGTGCAGTAGTATCAGTTAACAATATAGTTTAAAAACGCAAAGAATTCGTTCATTTAGTTGATTTTTGAAGGTGTGCAGTAGTATTGGTTAAAAATATCGGCGACACCAGGAAGAACAGTCCCACCCAGTAAAAACTGCCTATCTCCTTATATTTGAACATCTTTAGAAATGTGGTTGGTATTTATAACATTTGCGAAAGATTTAAGAGTGGTAACCAGATAATTTCAGTATTGCCCTGATCACTGTCACCGAAACGTTGTTGTTTGAAATAGCTTTTGCCGTGTTTGGTGACCAGATCTGAATGGCCAGTTAGTTCCCAACTTCCTTATATAAAAAAAATATTTATTGTATAAAATTTGCCATTTCCTTCCCATCCCCGTAATCTTAAGCCTCAATTGAGGATGTCTTAGTCGTACTGGCTCAAAACGGTAGAGAGCAGTTGTGCGGAACTGAAAAAAAAACAAATAAAGAATGCTTTAACAATATTTATAAAATTTTCCAAAACGTGTTATTAAAACAAAAAGTTTTATATAAAGTAACTGCGGAACAAACAAAAGGGTGCTCATCAACTTTTAGTATCTACCCAGTTAAGTACCTACTTATACAGTTAAGGGTCACCGTTATAATCTTTCCTTTGCTTTCCGTGATGTCAAAAATACTTAACTTTTATTTTTTGTCTGAAAACTTTACACTCTTTCTTATGGGCACTCCGCATTAAATTATCATAAAAGCATCGAATATTCAAATCACATAGACAATATCCATAAACCGTAAATGCAGCTGTGCTACCGAAGATATATACATTTTTCTAAAGAACTCTTCGTTAATTTACGTTTTCTGAATATCTAATATCGAAAATCTTAATATTCGGCGAAGATGTTCAATCTAGCTCTAAAGGCTTGTTCACATTAGGCGAGTAGTTAGTCGAGTAACGAGTATACTCGCTACTTGACTGACCAAAATGCTACTACTACTAAATTTATGGTGTTCGGACGCGTTTAGTTACTAAAATACTCGCTACTCGATTAAAATACTAGCCTAGTCTGTACGGGCTATTAGATACACTAAACAAACTAGTGAAACGTAGAGCATTCCACATTATGATTGATTACACGAGAATTGCAATATTTTATATCTGGTAGCATAATTGCGGCACTTTCCAAAGTGAAAAAAGATGCTCTCACGGCCGTTGTTTCCATTCCTACTGATCAACTGTTGAGTCGAAATTTTGACTTAACATTCCTCAATTGCACAAATACACTCTTCCCAACGCAACTCTCCGACCAACAGGCGAATCAAATGTTATTAAAAAAATCACTTAGCTGATCGGAGACTCAGATTGATCTATCGAAAAGTTGGAAACAAATTCTATGAATATCGCTCTGATGTAAGTCCACCATTCAGAATTAATTTAATTTAAATGGATGTAGTCGTATTTCGTGCCTGATCTGAAAAAAAAAAGGTAATTTCTCAACTTCTTACACCCCATCTCACATCCCTTCCGACTGCCTTCACTCTCACAATCCCAATTGGGGATGACGTAGTCTCTCTGGCTCCAGATGGTTGAGAGCAGTTGGAAATGTAGTGCGGTACACACATAAAAGCGACAGCTTTATTAATTTAATTCAATTTATTTTATTTGAACTCCCATGGGGCTTTTACAAATAGTACAGTACATGTTTTTGATACAATACCGGAAGTAACATAAAATATAAGAAACAAAATATAGGTTACATAAAATATAAGAGTTGACATAAAGTAGGTAACTTAGAACGTAAGTTAAGTAAAAATAGAGATAAAAATAGTATGTGTAGTAGGTAGAAATAGTTGGAACATACATCTTTTGAAGTTTGCCAAATTCAAATTATTGTCAAATATTTGATTCCAAGACTATATAAACGCTGTATTGGAGAATGCAAACTATAGTTGGTATGAGATATATGTATTTAAAAAGTTAATATTTGTCTAGTCGTTCATGTAGGTAGGTATAAAAAGATTTATTAATTTTAGGAGTTCACAACAATCGAATTAAGAGTTTAATAATAAAAAAAGGTAAGGTCTTTTTTTTTTTTTTTTTTTGTTATTGTTTTTGGGGTGTTATGCCATGTTTCGCTACCTCCTTCTTTAGCCAACGTTTCGGACAGCGTTACAGTGTCCATCATCAGGGCAGATGAGATTCACTCATCTGCCCTGATGATGGACACTGTAACGCTGTCCGAAACGTTGGCTAAAGAAGGAGGTAGCGAAACATGGCATAACACCCCAAAAACAATAACAAAAATACTTTTTGGCCGTGAAAACCTAAAAACATACCAAAGGTAAGGTCGTTTATTTTTCGTTTATTTTCTAAAGCTGGAATATTTGAAGTATTCATTAAGAACGGGTAATCTAAATGCACTAAAAGGATATTATGTTTAAAATTTACGAAACGTAGAAATTTTCTTTGAATTCTTTCAACATTATGAATATGAATTTTGTAGAATGGCCACCAGACTATGGAGTTATGTTCCATTAGGCTTCTAATAAGGTACAAGAACAAGCTTCAGAGCTTCGTTTGAAATAGCATCACCGTGTTAAATATGTATGTATATAAGGATTCGAAGAAAAGGACGGCACAAACAACGTTTTTAAATACAGTTCTTAACTAACTACCAATTAAATATTTTATAACACATACGTGCCTCTACCGAACTAAAGTTTTATCGTAGGTACACCATTGAAGTTTTTAATAAGATGAAGATTGATAAGGCCGGCGATGTCACTCATTGATGTCAAGTTGATATTGCATTGAACATATTGTTTGGATATGAGTTTTTACTCATAATCGTTTAACTATATTTTTTATAACACCTTTTGTGGGAAAGAAGTCTTACAACAAGTTTTTGGGTAGGTAAGGAAGACAGGGATAATCCCTAATATCGATTTCTTCGACGCCGGTGTGCAGAAAATTAGACGTAAACGCACGATCGGTTTTCTATTCTTGATCACAATTTCCGGATCAACAACTTGACTTTGAAACGAACAAATTGAAAATTGTGTGTCCTTCCACTTAAAACATATTAATTTTTTTTCTCTCATTTTAAAACAATAATCACAGCATACCAAAAAATAACTGCACGAGCCCCGAAGAAACCTCTGGGCGGCCTGTGTGAAAAAATTCAAAGGAATTCTGAGAAAAAAATGTATATCACAAAAAACATGGACTAATTCTGTTCCTCGAAACAAAGGAAATTGCGGCTTTCTGTAGCATTGTGGTCATTTTAGCTCCAAAGGATAACTGAATTTTTTGCCAAGGAAAATAAATTATTTCAGAAGAAAAGTTTTCAAACGATTTTCCTCTTTTCAAATTTTTTTTCTAAAAAATAATAATCTGGCATTCAGGTCCCACAAAAAAAATGATATCTATAACTGTGTTTATCGCAGTTTAAAAATCAATATTCACGCATAGCCTGTATGCTATTGGTACATTCTGAAAATAGTGTTTTTTTTATAAGGATTATTAAAATATGTACAGGGTATCCGGGGATAATGCGCACCAACAAAAAAATTATTTTAATTTTTTTTTTAAATTTCGTTACTCCAAACAAACGAAAAAAAAACATTTTTGAAAAATTTATGTTTTATACTTGTACTATCATGTAGAATCACCTCCTGAAATTATAGCACTTTACCCTCAGATTCACAAAATCAGGCTCCCTTTGCAGTATGAAGATTTTTAATTATCCAAATAAAAAATTCTTTTTAATATGAAAACAAATCATTTTAAATTTTCAAAAGAAGCAAACACATTGTGACTTTACATTAAAAAAAATGGAAAGAAAATACTTGTTTTTATGTAAGTCACTTTACTGATTTATTTTTTCACAGTCTATCGGTTTCGGTACTCCGTACCATCATCAGGACTGTTATAAAATAATTTTTAATATTCAGTACATCGATCGTTCAGATATCTCCGAAATATCGAAATTTGAGTTGAGTACGCAGTTTGTGTATATGAGTACTTTCTATCTGGTACAATACTCAGATCACTCATAAACACAACCAAATCAAACACAACCAACGCAAAAAATCTTGTAGTAAATTTAAAAAATGCTGATGTTTTCTGGGTCAACTATAAGGATATTTTTTTAAATGTCGTACTAATGCAACAGACCATTTTGCCTCCCGGTGTTATTTCTTAATTTTTATTATGTGAAACGCAAACACGTGTAAATAATATTTGATTTCTTGTGAGCGTTCGAAGATTTTTTTTTTCATTATCTCAGAACTTAAATTTCCGACTAATCAACTGATATTAATCCATCCCTTCAACTGCAAGGCAATGAGTCGAGGGAGTCTGGCTGGAGAGGTCTCCCTCAGCCACTCTCTCCCAATATCAGCCAGTGGGCTGACGCACCCGTCATCAAGACCCGGACTCACCACACCCCATGAACCCGGGCACTAATACTAAGTCACCAAACGTAACCAAAACTTAAACGAACCACTTGGCGTGGCCTATGGCAGGGACATGCGATATCCAATAAATAGTACCCATACCCAAATTAAATAAAACGTGGAAGTTCAGGATTAAAATGTATTTTCTCTTAAGAGACACACCAGCAAACTTACCAAAATTATCAACGTACAACAGATGGAGTTGGTGCATACTTTCAAGAGAACGGCACTGTGACCAGTGACGCTTTTCGGGAACTCAACGCATTTGTTCACTTGGCCTCTTATCGGTGAAGGGTGGAGATTGCCCTGATGATAATCAAAAGATGTAGATCACAAAGTAACATTATGACAATGCGATTTGGAATGAAAAAGTCAGATACATTTAAATAACATTGTATTCGTGTAAATATAAAAAACAACTATTATTTTCTTTTGTTGAACGCCTTTTTTGTAGAATTGAGTTATATTTAGTATGCGACCCTCTTTGATAAAAGATAACAATAAAAGAGAGAATAACAAATTTATATTTCTACAATAGCACCATTTTAGACGTCTCGAAAATACGAGTGACATTTTTATATCTCTTTTCCCCCGTATTAGAATTACTGCTGCTATGAATTCTATACTTTTCCTGAAATCTAATTTCACACTTGTGCGTTCGTTTCATCGCTCCATACATATCTAACTGTAAACGGGTATAGAATATGTGTATCATCTTATTGTTAGGCTGATAAAAATATCTGTACGTGCGTTTGTTTAGTTTTTTGTGATTTTTTTTAATGGGTAGGTATAAGGTTTCTGCTATAAGGTTGTTCCAGCTATGTGACGCAGCGCTTCCTTACTCACATATCATTATCTAAACACGCAACAGACTCTTCATCAAACAGACGTTTTGTACTCATGTCATTTTGTATTCCTCAAGGTGCTGAGTTGGCAGTCAGCCTAGTCGCTAACTCAGCAGATTCCACACGCAAACGATATATTATATTTAATGCATTGATTGTATCATCATCCTTCATTGTGTTTGTGGCATAACGATTACATTCACGGCGACTTTTTTTTCTAAAACATTCACTGGAAGCTGCTAATTACACATAATTTAAATACAGAATAAAACTGATACAAATACATTTTTTCCTACAAAAATATTTAAAATTTGTTAGTACACATTGCAGATTTGATAAACATTACGTGGTAAGCTGTCCGGCTTCGCTATATCCGCACGCGCTAGGCGCGTTCTCAGCACCGCGCTTCTGGATTCGCCATATCCGTACGCGCTAGGCGCGTTCTCAGCACCACGCGAAATTACGTAATACGCGCTAGGCGCGTATTCAGCACCCAACGTGTTAAGAGGAAATGAGAAAATAGTTAGTTCTCTCTTAATAACTAACCATCACTCCACTATTTCTCAACGTGGACGTTTAAACCCCTTGTGGGCGTTTGAGACCTTCAGGGGGGCAGTAGAAGGCTCAGATAAAATTAGGGGGCCTTGAGATGGCACAGTGAGGGCGTGCAGAGAAATTAATCGAATCATTGATTCCTGATTGAATTATTGATTCCTATTGACAGTTGAGCCCCCTCCCCTTGTACAAGTTGTGGTCAATTTGGGAGGTGGGAATAGGTACCGCTGCCCCGGGAACCTTTATTGGATAACCAACACCTCTGCCTTAGGTCACCCCAAGTGGTTCGCTACGTTTGGTGATTTAGCAGGGTTGCCCGTGTTTATGGGGTGAGGTTTGTCTAGGTCTTGGAGGCGGATGACCAGGACACACTGAATCCCAGATTCCTACCCACCCCTTAAACCCTTTTCCTTCCCAGAACTCTCCTCCCCTTCCTTTCTTTTAAAAAACCCTCCACACAGCATCCCCAAAGATGACATAGGCCCTGAGGGAAATTATTTTTCTCAGGGCCTCCTGTGTGGAGCTCATGTAAAAAAATATATATTTAAAATCGTGGCTATAGCTGCTTGAGAATCGCGACAGATAGTAAGTTCAAAAAAAAATTGTATAATTTGTTCTCAAAGTGGGCGGTGGGCAAAATAAGGTTGAGAACCTATGATGTAAAGGGATGGGCAGAGAGGATGGACCTCCAAAAAACTTTGAACAGGTCGATTGCTTTATTAACATTAAAATATTATCTTTTGTCATTATGATCCAATTACATGACCCGACTAATTGCAAAGTTCCCTCCAACGAAGTATGGAAAATGTTTTTGCCTGCGTTTTGTAATATTAATTACAAGAAAACCCTTTTTTTACCATAAATACTAGATGCATGTATAGGTATCATATCTTTTGAAATAAAAACTCTTTTTTTAAAGTTTTTTTAGCCTTTCATGAAAATTGGAATCAAACAGACGCCGTTTGCGTACTTTGCGCAGCGCTAAGATTTATAGTAGTTGGAGAGCATAACTGTTGTACCTTTGTCAACAGGGCAAAGCCGGGGCACTTGAAAAACGTGCATATTCTAGGCTATGTTCGAGACCGGGAACATAAGCATGTGTGCGAGACATAAGGATCCAACAGCGCTCAAGGAACGACTTCCGATTGACTCAATTTGATGAAAAGGGCATTCAAAAGGGAAAAACATCGCAGTCCCTAGGAGTGTCACAAGGCGTATTTTTGGGACCATGCGAATTCAATTACGATTTATTTTATAGCACACGAATATTGGAAATATGTTGAAAATCTGTGCGTGGTATTTTATGACTAAACCATATTTTCAACGACTATCCTGACACGCATATAACATATATATACAAAGTTAAAAAAACAGAATGTGCACTTCACACGGGGTAGAAGTGAAATATTCAGCCAACTAAAGTAAACAAGAGTGGGTAGGCTACGAAGCACCGCATAAAGAGGAGACCGATTATACTATCTCATTCTCTCGCAGGCTAATACTATAGATGTATCTATGTGTTGTCTCTTTTTAGTGTCGCTATTTTTCGTTTCATAGAGTTTCAAATCACAACTGTGCTAAATAAGTTTTCACTTCAACAAATTTGTGTGCGGTTCACACACGTGAAACCTTCAGAAAACTTAAGTAGACAAGAGGAGACCGATTAATCTATCTCATTATATTTCATCACATTCTCATTTGTCTCTCTATTCGTTATTCAATTATTCTCAAAACGCTATTCGTCAATAGGGTCATTCATTGTCATAAACAACAAAAAAATAACAACTAATAAAGATACAATGCACGATTAGGTGAATCAAAATTCTCTCAGTAAAAGCAATTCTGTTGTATAAAATTATATATCAGCACATGAATAGCCCTATATACATTAATAAACTGGACCACACTTACAATACTCGTTTTACGTTAAATGAAGGACTAATTGTACCTAAGCATTTAAACAAATATGGACAAAGAACGCTGGACCACATGATACCTAATTGCTTAAATATGTTAACTGGCGAAATTAAAAAATGTACAAATGGTAAAACAAATATTTTGTTGAAAAATTGGCTTGCCGAAAGAAATAATTTGTATTAGACTAACACCGAAATTCTAACTGCATAATAAAGTAAAATAAGTTTATTTATATCTCCAAAGTAAAAGTTCCCATCGACAAACTGCTAAAAAGTAGTTTATTGGGACTTTTCTTTTTTCTGTATACGAGTATTTTATTTTTTGCTGTCATATTGTATTACTTTGTATTTATAATAAATAAATTAAACATGAGATGTTTGGCTGTCCAACCTCTATACATACCTTTCTGAAAAATTGTGGTGATGATTAGTTAGGTAGGTAGTTCTGTTTATTAAATATTTCATTGAAATATAGCGATTTCTAAACGTTTTTGTATAAGAAAAGATTTATTTTACAATGTCTGTGAATCTCTTATTTACATGTTTTGAATTTTTTTTTCGCTCCCCGACCTTGTACTTCACAGTTTTAATAACGCTAGCGAATGATGCGGATGTTTCGGCAAAACAGGTATCAAATCTTAAAAATACTAATTTTTGTCATGTAATCTGTCTTGCGTAACTCTGGTCCAATATATTATTATGTAAGATATTCTAGAAAGTTCTCTTTTAATTTGAGTAATATTTTTAATGTTGGAACTGTTCGTTTGAAGAATTCATTAAAGCGATTAAGTAACAACTCATAAGTAATTAATCGAATACAATTTAAAAGCCCTAATAGGGCATGAATAATTAAGTTAACAAAGTGATATTTTTAATATAAAATAATTTTATTTTCCATTTTTCAAAATCTGAACTGAAGAATTTTAATAGGTAGGTACTAAAATTAACTAAGTCAACTGGCACAACTTGGCACAACTTCCTTGCCTCGTTTACATTCATACATGCTTCTATTATTCTGACTCTTGACATGGCCCGACTCAAGTATCTTACTTGGTCGTACCATGTCTTTCTCGGACGTCCCCGACTTCTTCTGCCATTCACATTTGCATCATATATTTTCCTTACACCCCTTTCCTCGTTCATTTGCTCTACATACCCAAACCATCTGAGCGTCCATTTCTTAATCTTACTCATTACGTTTACATTAGCCTTGTGATCTCATTTCTACAGCATTCAGTATACTTCCATCCTTACTCTGCCAGTTCCATGTCTCACTGCCGTACATCAGGGTAGGTCCCAGCACTCCGAGTGTTGTGGAAGGCTAGTTTCGCTTCTTGGGACAGTTTTTTGTTGGCGCCAACGGCCCTACTTACCCTTTTTTCAATATTTCTATCAGCCTTCGCATCTCTCATAAAAAAACTTCCCAAATACACAAACTCACCCACCTGCTCCAAGTATTCATAATTCGCGACTATGTTGCACATTGTTTTCGTACTCTCATTTTCAAATACCATGACTTACTTACATTCAACATTAACTCATTCTTCATACATACTTCGTTCATACTAGACACGATAGACTGGAACATCCATACTGTTGGAAATCAGCACCGCATCATCAATAATGTAATATTATAGCATATCCACCTTGTTTATATTATTATCTATGACTACTTCATTTCTGATAACGCCGTAAAAAACCACAAATAATCTCTACATTGTATTTTGAAAGCTAGAAGCTAAAATAACTATTATCTTTGTTGCTTTAGTGAGCTGTGACGTGTCAACTAATGTTACGTTCTAAAATATTTACAAATTTTAAACAATACAAATATTTTAGATATAATAAATTAATATTATTTTTTAAATATATCTTTCAAAAGTGGTCTACATGACCATCTTGGATCATACTACGTACATCTTGAATGCATGGGTTTATTAATTTAGGTGTATTAATCTTGAATACATCAAGATTAATACACCTAAAATTAGAAGGCAAATGACTGATCTAATTGTTTACATAATTCATGTTTAATTTCTATTAATTAAATTACATTTTTGCATACATTCATGGACATCTTGGTACTATGTTACATCTTAGCAATATTGAAATAAATATTTTCTAATCTTATTGACGCCAGAGCATGTTTCAATTGAATACACTTAAAAATTATATGGTCCATTTATTTCTCTGACCCTGATGTGTGGACCGTATAATAATATGTATTGTGCTGAAGTAGACATTTTCGTCGATAAATTTACTTATACGGATTTAGATTTAATATTTTGCTACTGCTCAAAAACATGTCGAGGTGATGCATTACCAAAATCGGGTGTTCTTGGTTTGAAAATCAGATCGCTTGGAAATATTTTAAATGCTATCTAAATATTGCCAGTAGAACAAATATGCTTTTGAAATCATCCAGTATTTTTTTGATAAGCCTAGGAAAAAATTAAGAATCATCTACAAGAACTGGTTTAAGAGGGAATAACCAGACAAAACCGAAAATATGTCATTTTTAAATAAAATTTTAGACGTATTGACTCTTCCACAAAAAAAAGATTGATTTTGAAAGACTGTTCTTTTATCCAGAAAAGCTATATTTTTAATTTTTAGAAAATATGTTTATTTTAATACCATAAGTAGGTTACCGTAGGTTGTTGGCAGATTTGTTAAATTTTCAAACAAAATTTTGTATTATACAACGTACATTTCAAATCATATAATCACGCAGTAAAATAAATCAATAAATTATCTGGGAAACCTATTTTTCAGAATTTTAATTTTAGTTCAATTAAAATCATAAAAAAGGTCCACGCCCTTGTTTTGTGACGAAAATACTTCAGTTTGTCTATTTATTTACGGTCTTACAAACAAATACATTTTAAAAAAAAAACTTTCTTATTTTGCTTAGACATTATTGAAAAATTATAAATACTTATGATTAAACAATAATTACATACAGTACATAATTTTAATTATTTTATCATCACGAGTTTGAGCATTTGTGAATGTGATATTTTTTAAAGCAAATTTGGAATAAAATAAAATCGATATTGAGCCATTATGTTAAAATGCTGGTGTGGAGAATATTTAATCTTTCTTATCGGAATCGCCCTGTATCGTTGCAAGGGTAAATCGCAAGATCATCGTTCGACGAAATTTAAATTATCGGCCCTTAGTTAATGGCTCTTAAAGATCAAAATTTCTTACTTACGAATTCCTTTTTGGATGTGCTTTTATTGTAACTAACTTATTAACTAACTAAGGACGGACCGCCAAACAACTCGGTCTTGGCACACACTTTGCCTCATTCACATTCGTATATCGTCTCATACATACCTTTCTATTATTCTTACTCTTGACATGGCCCGTCTCAAGTATCTGATTCTCTTGAATTATTGTATAATGTGAAAAATAAAATTCTCAAGAAAAAAAATAGTAAGGCTAAATTTAAAGTTTTTGCATAAACTTCTCAAAATAAAGTAAAACAGCTTTTTTGGCGATATTTTTTCTTGGATAAATCAAAACAGGCGGCTGGTGTTAAACGGGAATTTAAATCTTATCACAATCTACATAAGGAGCGGTATTAGTTAGACGTGGAGCATCGCCTCCAGCTAATTATATCATGTATCATGTGTGTCTCTCTTTAGGCTTCCCTTACCACTCTTTGAATTATTTGTCATTTTAATGAGCTTTTATGTAATTTTGTTCTTTTAGGAAGATATTATATATTCTTTGACTCAAAACATTTTTATAATTTTTGTATTTTTTTGGATGTTGACCTGGTTTTTATTACTGGGTTATTCGCACGTAAGTGAAAACTTCTGGAAAACACAAAATATAAAAATAAATGAAATAACAATAGAAATAATGCAACGTATTTTAAAGTCAAACAAAATTTCATACAATTCAACTACGAAAGCTAATGAATCCTCTTTCAGGTTTCAGAACGCTCGGAGGATTGCGTCATATGTATGTAGCTTTCTAAATAACTCGCATATTTTACCCTTTGGGATACGAAGATTTGTTCATGTCACATGCATTCGCCGTGTTCTTCTTATTCTATGAATCAGGCGAGATCTTTTCATGTGCAATAATAACGTGTCATACAAGACGGCATTCAGAGAAACATCTTTCTTATAAAACGCTATTCGTATGAGAATGTAAGGAATATTCTTTGCTTGTAGACAATAATAATCCTCTGGGTTCTTGCTGCTTTGCAGGAGTAAATATTGAAGATATTTATTTTAAAGTTACTTGTATCATACGTATCAATTTTTGTTTATATTGAATATCTTTTTATGTGTGACATCTTATCATTTTTACCAATGTATTTAATTTTGTATTATACGCTATTGTTACATTTTTATTCATTATATTATATTTTCTTTATGTTTTTAGTTTTAAAGTATTTAAATTCAATATCTTTTATTAAGGTCATTTATTGTTCTGTGTACCATGTTAAACCTTATATCTTTGACAGTGACCCAGACCACCTAGGTTCGACAACTCCGTGGTTGAGCGGTTAAGATCCTTGACTACGAGTTCGCCACGCGCCGTTTTAGATCCTGGCGTGCGCCGACAAATTTTTGATAAATAATGCCTTATGTGCTACGTCCATTGACATGGTAACGTCATATATAATTTATTTTAATAATACTGTATGTTTGCGGCACGCTCAAGAGTAATAGATCGACTCGAATAATAGACTCTTCAGTATCGCCCTGGTGAAAGACCACCATTCAGAATCGAAAAGTTGCTTGAAAAGGCTTTAGCCGTGTTTGGTGACCTGTTTTGAATAGCGCGGTAATTATATTTCCAACCCCCGTCTCCACCACCATTCCTTTTTTTCCCTTACAAAATATCTCTATCGCGGAAGCCAAAATCCCATCGAAATAATAACCAAAAAAATGTACTCAATCCTTACAATTTTTTAACATCTTTACTTGCTTTTATATGTCATTATTACATTATTGCTGTTACTACCTATTGTGTACTTACAATCATCACAATATTATTTTAAAACTATGTATGTAAAAGCCCAATGGGCGTGTAAATAAATAAATAATAATAATAATATATAATATATGATATAATAAACTTTAACTCCCCACAGAGGATTAATTTTATAAAAAATTCAAAAGAAATACTACATCCTAGTAATTGCGCCTGGGATTATCGTCCATCTTAGTAATTGGGATTAAAACGGTTCATTTAAGTGTAGTAATTTTTCGTAATGGGTATACGCTGTGATCGCGCGAGTATTTGGTGATATATTATTCACTGTATTAATGTTGTTGGCTTCTGTATGAAGAAGCGTAATGTGCCTGGTACGCTAGGACTGGTACGGTTGGAAGATTTAAACCAATAACAGATAGCAATTCGAGACAATTTATTTCATTATTTAGCAGATATCGTTGATGCAAAAGATCTGACAATGCAGGTACGTCTTTTTTGTAAACTTGTTATTTGTAATTTTTTATATTGTTACATAATATATATAATGCTGGTTGGCCCTCACCTTGAATATGCTAGTGTAATTTGGTCTCCTTTCTATACTGTCCATATTTGTCACATCGAATCAGTACAACATCGCTTCCCACGATGAATTGCTTGGAGATTAGGACTTGAAAGAGGCGAGTACTCGTATGATGAAATTGAACAAACTTTAAACATTTCTTTTTTAGAAAAACGGAGAAAGGACACTGATCTAATTTGCATATTCAAAATTATCAACAAAATTACTGACACACCTGCTTTGTTACAACTCATCCAGTTTAACATTCTTTCCCGTAGACTCCGAATTAATGAATTGCTGTTCCTCAAACAACATTCTACTAATTATGGGATTCAATGCTTTTTCAATTCAATTCATTCTACTAATTATGGGATTCAATGATTCAACTTGCTAACGCAAGTCAAAACATTGAATTTTTTGGTGTTCCTAAATGACTTTTGGCAGTCGATACGAAATGTGTAATTTTTAAAGTCTTTTAAATCCATCTTCAAGCTTTGACTTGTAGTCTTCTATATGTTCTCTTATATTATAATTCGTCAATGCTCTTCATTTATATGTACTTTCCTTTCATTGTCATTTCTTTTTTTTTATTCGTGTTATTGTTATGTTATTAATGGACTATTTGTCCGTATCAAAATATTTTTTAAAGAATCAACTGTGAATCATTGATTTTTATGCAATGTATTTTGACAGTTTTGAGTTCACACGAAAAAATTATCTAAATTAAACCATACACATAGGTATGTAAACCATCTAAAAACAGGAGAAACGATAAAACTAAACCCCCAGGCGTCGTAATACTCAATATATTATTTGACATAATTCCGTAAATTGACATTCTAATCTTTCCATTGGGCCAATTTTTCACTGAACGCGAGGCAGAAAATACTGTTGTATTGATTTCAGATAATTGAGAATAATACCTGTCCAATGAAGTATCCAGTAATATGTATTACACCTGTTGATTGGTTTTCGCTTGTTCAGTACAGATAAATATATTATGTACCCATATTTATAACCTACAACATAAAATGCCCATTATCATAGAATTAACCCTCAGGCTCCTAGGATATTTTGTCAGAAAGTAAAAATATTTCTGCTTTGTAATAAAATCCAAGTAAATGCAATATTTCTGAATGTATACGAAAACTATAAAATGATTTGGAATGATGAAGAAATTTTATAATTCGAAATAAACACAATTTTTGAAATATTAATTTTTTACCAACATTTAAAAGTTTCAAAAATGGCTCATAATACGTTTTTTTCTAACTAAAATTACTGATAATTAAATTGAAATTACAAAAAAATAAAAACACACACTTACAAGCGTTATCGTCACTTTACTTTTTTGCAGTTTCATGCGAAAATGATTACCCCAAGTTTCATAATTTTTTCCAAATGGTGGTCGGAGACATTGGTTTTTTGGGAGATATGCTGTGTGGATTGTGTATAAATCAAGCATTGACACTGTGCTTACAAGTTTATTATAACGATTTACTTTCGTGCTATAATTCATTTTTACAAAATATTCGTAAGAAACAGCGGGAGTGAACATGTAGCGATTTACGAGCTGTTGCGTCGTCGGCAATTCGAAACAGAATGGTTCCTTTTAATTCTTCTGGCAGTCAGTGACTAGGTGAAAATATTGTGGGATCAATACTGGCGTGCAAGGAGCCAATATGACTGATTCCGCGAATCAAAATAGCTGCATCGTTCGCTGCCACAGGTGCGTACATAAAGGTGCACATTTCAAATATTTTGTGGTTAATTTTTAGATTGGAATTTAAAACGTGATGCGTTTTCTTGATAATATTTCTCATCACGATACTAAGGATAAGATACAACGATTTTTATGAGACTTAAGTGAGTTGTTCTCAAAAGCGAACAAATTTAGCCTGCACAATAAATGTGACGTGGACTTGTTTCGTGATCCAAAAGTCGGGCGAGTCGGGTCTCAAATTGCAAAAAGCAGCTTTTTTAAAAAAATAATTACAAGCATCATAATAAATTGTAAAATTTCAATTATTTTTTTCACTTCTAATATTTATTTTGTTAGGCCTGTGGGTTAATTTAATCTGGTTGAAGGATTTGAACTTGGTTACATAGGTAAGTATTTCAATAATTAACTACAATATAACATAAAACAGAAGAGCTGGCAATTGATCATGTTGAAGATAAAAGCCCAGACCATTCGGAAAAGGACCCGTCGCGGTGGACCAAATCCCAAGTGTGTTAAACCACCTTTAATACTACTGCCGACCATTGAGATACGGATTCATCCAAATCCACTACCTACTCGTCTATCCCGGGACTCTGTTCAAAGGCCAAAAACATTCGATATATTTATTTGTTGGGTACGTACCTATTTTGAAGATACCAGGAAGAGATCGTACGTAAGTCATCGACGAAAATATTTGCATCTCCCACTTCTTGTAAGGCTAGCTTTACACTCGTAATTAAAAATTACGGATTACGTAAGATTTTGACAGGTCACTCCCTGGAGCGTTTACATATGCATCTGACTTGTGGTAATTAATGATCACGGAAGTGTTTCGGAAGTTCGACCTGTGTAACTGCTCATGCGACCGTTTACATCTGTAAATTTATTTGCGGTAAGATGGCTTCCTTTCAACAACGACCTGCTACTGTCAAATTTACGCGATTTTGTCAATAAAGTCGAAAAGGACCAAATAAAGTGCTGAAATAGATTTTGGCTTTAATTAAACAATTCTCCACGCACTTTTTTGCCGTCAAAGGCGAAAATTAATGGATTTCTTTCATTTTATTCGAATGACAGCTACCTGACAGCTGCCGACAGCAACCGACTTCGTATTCAAATACGTAATTTTAAAAACAGAAATATTGAGATTATAAAGGTTTGGACCGATAATTGAATAGAAGGATGCTCATTTTCAGAAAACTCAAATAAGTGGAAATAAATACTAGTTTTATAGGAAAATAATCTAATAAAAACAAATGTCTTTTGATTTTTGACATTTCGCAACGGCGCATTTTGGTACTATTTCTTACAAAAAGTCCCTCAGCTTATCAAACTGATTTTATAAGCTGTGAGAAGGCTGTAATTTCGCGCGGACGCGATTAGACCTGTCAAAAAACTTCCGGAAGAAGAAGTTCTGTAACATGCTTTAAATTACGTTAAGTGACTTTTGGTGTCGTTTACATTGGTAATTTGGCCATAATTCGCTTACACGAGCGAATTACGGGAAAAAACTTACGAATGTAAAGCCAGCCTAATACAATAAAAAGATAGCGACATCTCTGAGACTACTATAAGTCAGGGATCGCGAACTTTTTGGGTGCCAACATATTTTTTGTACGACTACGATATATTATCGGCTTGTTCAATTGTGGTAGACATTCGCAGTCAAGATGACAGTCAATTAAACGATCAATGCCATATAAATGTTTTACATTTGAATGGTCCACATCGTTTCCGTTTTTGATTGTGGTGTTATCAGCTGACCGTTGCTGCTCCGTTCATGGAGCACCCTCAAGATTTTCGTTTTTTTAAATTTTACATATCCCAACTCGCCGACCCCTGCACAATGTTAGATTGCAAACATGCTGCTTGTTGCCAGCAAGTTGATGCAGCCGTGGTGCATATTCACTAACGCGCCTCGAGAGCGAGCCGTGATGTTGCATAATTTCTGTGAAGTTTGATATTATAACATCTTGTTCCTGATAAGGCACCAGCAGTTGTAGTTATACAAGTATGATGATGTCGTCAACTCATATGCAGAGATGTGCTACCGAAACAAGATGCTGCAGTGTTAAAGGTCCCTACAGGGTGTCTGGTTAAAAACAGTAATAATAGCGTGTTTTAAATCCGGCATTGTTATGTGTAAAAGAAAGGGCGTTATTTATTAGTAGCTTTCGTTGGTGGCTTGCCATGTTCTTCTCCTCTCATCTTATGTTTTAAATTTGAAAACAACTTCATCAAAAAAGCTTGAAGGATGCAGGAAAGGGATATTGTCCAGAAAAAATATCATTAAGATTGGTTTTCACCCATCAAAACAGGTTTGTGGAATAATGTTGTAAGTCGATCTCACGACAATATCTCGGTCGTAAACAGTTTTTTTGGTGATAATAAAAATGTGATTTGATTAATCATATTGTTATTTGTTCCTAAGCTTAAATACCTACCTCAAATACATTTGTGGAGCACGTTGCTTTCTTTAAGGCATCATTGAGTAAAAAAAAAATTTTATTGAACATAGTTGTGCGTGAAATTTTCTTACCTAACATTTTTTTCTTCAAAATTAACTTATCAATTAAAAATTCAAACACAATTGATAATGAATACACGCAGCATGAAAATCAAACTCGAAAATACATCTCACACCTCTATAAGAGACTACAGACAGCAATGAAAATAGCTGGCTATTTACGTCACCCCCACTATGCAATCACCCGAGCTGCGATTGGCCCATAATGAACAAAGGAAAAATCTAAATCGGGAATATTTACGTCAATGAATTCATGTTCTCAAAAATTTGGAGCTAAATTCTGAGAAATTGGTGATAATTACGATCTTAAAATAAATATCCTAGCAGAAAAATGGACATAAGCAAGTACAATTACTTGAAAATGTCTACCATTGATTCTTGCACTTAAATAAAAATGTTTTATCCTTGATATTCTACTTTGTACCACAAATGTAACATTGTATCTTTTTTTGTAAAAACAATAAAAATCATGTGAGACTTTGGTTTCGGGGATCGGGACTCTCTTGGTACTGGCTATAATATACAAATTTTACAAATCTTCTCAAAAGTCGTAGCAAGCAGGGAAAAAGGGTAAAAGGACCAACCTACACAAAGAATAGGAAGTGCTATGCCCCCAAAATCCAACCCAGTTTTGCCCTATAAATACAGACCACACATCGGTCACAAACCAGTTAAAATTTACCAGCCAAGAAGAAACAGTCTCCAAGAAACCAAAGTCTCCAAGTTCAAAATCTTTTCAAGTGTTTTATTCAAAAGTAATAAATTCAGTTTTACCTTCTTCCCAGTATCCCAGTAATCCCAAAGTTTCCAAAAGTCTCCAAAAATCTTCAAGTCTTTAATATCAGTAATAGTAGATTCAGTTTTGCCAATTTTACTCAGAATCATTCAAAGTACTAAATTCATCGAAAGTCCATTGGCGTACGCCAAAAATCCATTGGCGCATAAAGATTCCATTGGCGTGTCACTTGTGTCCAGCTCCCTATTTTTATACAGTATATGTACAAACGTCCCGTACATTAGCACTTCGATTGAATCACAAATGTTTTGATAATTCAACATGCGTTATTTGGACTACGGGTGTGGCTGATGTGTGACCTGATGAAAATTATTGAACAAAACCATTTTTCTTACATTAGATCCACAAAGAAGACCCTGAGAAAAATAATTCCCCTCAGGTCCTATGTCATCTTTGGGGATGCTATGTGGAGGGTCTTTAAGGAAAGAAAGTTTTTGAAAGGAGAAAGGAACAAGGGGTGGGTTGGAATCTGGGGATCGGTGTGTCCAGTAGCTATGAAAGAATGAATATAACCCTCCCACTGCGGTGCAAAGCGATGTTCCTAGAGAGTCCTTCAGGAAAGGAAAAAACTCTACCAAAAGGTCTCTCCCGATCTGGCCTGCCACGCAGTTGGTAGGCAGACGCATCAGACCAAGATCCGAACGAACCTCACCCCATGAACCCGGTATGTTAGATGTTCTGCAACTCATTCAAAGAAATATTGAAATAACGTAAAACGTCGGTAGATGGATTGTAAATTGAAATTACCTTTGGTAGGAGTAAAGTTAAATTTCCAGGAAATTATTTTTTGGGGAATATTCTCAAGACGGGGATTAGTGAGTGAATTTTCATATAAATGGTGTTTTCATTGAAATCACCACGAGATTGTTTCCTACAATTTCATATTATTTACCAAACGTAATAATAATTAGAGCATTCTGAGGACAGAACTTATTGGAGTTTTTGGAAAATACCGAATAGTGGGCCGATAAGCATCTCGCCGCCTTAGTTCTTAATTGTCCAAACGACAATTGTAGTTTTTGTTCAATCTCCACTAAAATTAAAAGTAGTATTAAAAATGGTAGTTAATCACTTAACTAAGTATTATTCAAACTAATAAGACCTTTACCTTTTCGAACATAGCTTTATCTTAAACACCTATCATAATATTTCATTGAAATAATAAAAGAAAACCTTCTCCTCCTGTAAAATTTTCTAATGATCGTTTGGATAATTAAGAACTAAGGTGTCGATCTGACATCATTGTACTGACTTACGTCTCGTGTGATGTCACGAGACATGATTGTCCCTAAACATTTTACCCAAGTTCACTTTGAAAGCGCATAACATTGTCATTTTTGGAGACATCGTAAAACTATTTTACTGTCATTATCAACTTTTTAAATATAAAATATTTTCACCAAAAAAGGAAACCTCAATTGGAAAAATTTTATTATTTAAAAAATATACGACTTGGGGAATTTACGTTAGGTCGAGGAATATCCCCAGGTGTACAATACAAGGTGGGAGGAACATTACAAAAATTAAAGCAATATTACATTATAATAAAACAAATATAATCAAAAATAGAAATAAAACAAAGGAATATTGGTTGGCATTGCCTAGAGCCTGTTTAATATATTCTCATGGTTTCATCAAAATTAATGTTTTAATGCTAAATAATAGTTAATAGTCGGTTGCCTGTATAACATAAACACTACCGTGGGAGCAGTTCAAGGTTAGACGAACACCTTGGAGTAGATTAATTATATAAGCTAATGTATTATATTAATTAATAATAGGCGTTAAGCTATTAGAGTTTTGCGCACTTTGAGTGAAATATCACTGTAATATAGCTTTTAACGACCTCCGTGGCTGAGTGGTTAAGATCCTTGGTTTTGGATTCAGAGTTAACGGGTTAATACACATCAATATAAATCATTTACAGTATTCTTGCGGTACGTTTCAGAGTGGTAGGTACCCTCATTATCATCCTGGTGAAAGCCCATCTTAGAATCAAATCTGTGCTTGAAATTATTTTAGGCATTTTACCTTTACTTCCTCTTCACCATCTCTATCAATTCCCTTCAACCTCATAACATACCCTAATTAGGTATACCATGGTCCGAATAGCTGCAGCAAAATTTAGGCTTGTGCTGAATTTTTGATTTACGTAATGTTGTAATTATACGACCTGAGACTTAAATGATGGTATTTTAAAATTCTAAAATATGGCATTAATGAAAAAAAAACACCCCTTAGCCGTAACGAGCAGAAACATCCGAGTAGGTAACTACAAAGTACCTACATCGAAATTTGCAGCCCTTAGCAAAACTGAACAACATGGAATATAATGATTCATCACCATTGAATATACGACACATACCAGAATTGCCTTCCACGTAAATTTTAATGAAAATCAATATCGCCACTGATTTAATACCTTTTGATTCTAGCCCGTTTACCACACGTTCTGTCTCTTTACTCTTTCTTGTAGGTACGAGTGTGATATTATCAAAATTGTATCTAGAGCTCTAATGTGGTGAAATCGATGAATCAGATCGATAGGCGTCCTTAAACTTCCGGTAATTTTATATCGATATCCCTAGCACAGTTTCACTGTTGACAGCGGAATCGGTATTGGCAGGGAATAAATAAGAACTAAATACATGCTGCAGCGCGCTGGCAAAAACCGCGGATCTGTCCACAAATTCACATTTCAAAACACCAATAAATTATGTAAAAATATTAATAATAAGGCAATGTTGAATTGAAATACTAACCTAATTACGCACTTTGACACTAACCGGAGTTAATTAGTTAATGAGGTCTTTATTCATGTTTCAATCATGTTAATTTCTCAAAGATCGAAAGGAATATTGCGTCTTTGATGCATTATTTATGACTATGGATCGCGTATACGACTTTTTTTAATTTCTAAAAGCTTCGTTAGTTCAATACGTTAATTAAATTAGCCGGTAATTTTGCATAACGAATGACATAATCCATATATTAATACGTGAAGCAAAAACTTTGTACCCCTTTTTACGAAAATTACGCGGACGGAGGAGTATGAAATTTTGCACGCTTATAGTTTATATAGAGAAGGAGTGCAGAATGCTAATATATTTTTAAAATTATGCATAAAAATTCATTAAATCAATAAAAAAAACTTTACAATTATGGTCATACAAATGGGTTTTTTTACAGTTAACCGAAACATATCTGAAACTATGTAGGCCTGGCTAAAATTTATCATTCGTCGCGTTGATCGGAATATCTCTTACCAATTGTTGACCGTGATCGCAAATTTTGATAATTGACCATGTATGACGTATTGATATAGGAACATATCGATCGACCATGCTAGGTACCCTGATGCAGATGTTAAAACCAATTACACAAAAGGAGATAGAGATACAGCACCCCGCTTTATCTCTATCTCCTTTTCTACTACAGTCAGATATACGATGCAGACAAATTTAGAAATAAAACAAAGCATTTTCTTTGCATTTGAAAGTTTACTGTAGACCCTCCCACACTATTTGAAATGTTTTAATAAATTCTATAAAATAGTCAAAGGTCAAGAAACAAAACGATAAAAGGTGAAGAGGTAACCTTTACAAAAAGTTTCTGTAAATAATTAAAATAAATGTTTTTTAGTTTTATAAAGTTTGAAATGGTGAACAAAATTTACAAAGAAACAACCACTGGTAAGCCACTAAAAAACTTTATCTGTGTGTGCGTAAAGGCCCGACACCAGCGCGAAAAAAACATGAACAATCGCTTGAACAACACTATAAACGTTCTTTGTTTTCCATCTCCTCTGCTTGTTGAAACATGGTTTGAAAGATTGGTACGAAGTTCGCGCGGTTACACACAATTTTGCTAGTGGCCTATAGTAAGGACCTATCCATGCGTACGCACTGAACACTTGACGTGTGACGTTTAGCATTTACATAAATGTTAAAATGCGTTCCAATGAAGAAGAAGAAGAGATGCTACCTCAGGGAGAAAACACAGATATTTTAATAGATGTTTATTTATCAGGAAAGATTTCCGACAAATATCGATTATTATGACCTAAAGTTATTGTAAGAATTTCGAATGTGTAATTAATTACGCATTCGAAATTCAAAAGTCAAAAGTCGAGTTTTGGTAAGAAATTCAGCGATAAGATTGTAGACGAAGTATAAAGGAGAACACGCAGATTTCAACTTAGACCTAATTACCTACCTACCTTAATTTTTTATTAGGGATTGAATAGAATACCTTTTTTAATTGGTAAAATTCTTCCGTGTCTCTGAAACCGATTTATAAATTAATAGACTTTATTTACAAGTGAGTTCACGAAAGAAATAATCAACCATTACGTCAGTATTTATTTACAATTTAAAGTCATAATTAGGTTTAAGGCTCGCGCGATTGACATAACCCCAAATCTCATTCGATTTATCTCCAGTACCAATTTGAACACTAATTGTTCAAGGTTTTCAATGTTTATGGTGTTGTTCAAGCGATTGTTAAATGTTTTTTTCGCCCTGGAGTCAGGCCTTAATAAAATGTAGTTCCTATTATTGCAGGTGTCCGTTAATAATTTTAATATCTTAATGAGTTTTTCATCTGCTTAAAATTCAGCATTTTATTTTAGGATACGTTTGAAAACAGCAGATGTATTGGAAATTGATTGCCAAGGGGGAACATTTTGATGACGTGAGTTTTTTTTGTCTAGATTTGAGGAGTTTATAATATATCCAAAACATATTTAAAAAAGATTCTTTTCAAATCCAGAAACGTTATAAAGTAGACATGGGCAGATTTATTCCCAGGACTGAATCGATTCAGTCTGATTCTCCCCGCCTTTTGAATTGATTCCTTTAATTCATTCTTTTAATTCAATGAATTCAAAAAAAAAAAAACAACAACGACGACGACTTTTTTATGTGTGTAACAATTAGGATGATTAATTAACATGGAGCCTCAAAATCAAGTCACAAAAAAAATCGTGATGAAAATATATATATGCACGAACAGTAAACAAAACACCACCATTTTAAACAAAAAACGTTAAAACAAAAACTTATACACCAGATACATAGCATCCATACTTAATATTACATAAACCCCAAATTCAGTAAGTACAAACTAATGACGAAGCCATTATTTTTTTTTCACTTAGATAAAAAATAAAGAGTACTCAAAACCAGATTAAAATTTAAAATTATAAAAAAAAAACATACACACTCCAATTGCCTTTACATAAAAATTATACATATAACAAGAAAGAAAGAGAAAATACACATAATTTGCACACATCTTCTTCACAAAATATCCCAATCGGGGATGCCATAGTCTCATTAGCTACAGATGGGAGCGGTTGGGACTTATGCGGTATTCACATAAAAAAAATAAATATATTATTATCGCGCTTTCATATATCCGATCCGGTCACCTGGAATAAGCTTTACCCAAATATATATTTTTAAATGCATGTAGGTACCTACCTCACTGGTAAAGTAAAAACCTTGCGCCAAATAAAAACTGATTGAAATCTAAGCGACACGCGTCCTAAGTTGACGGTTTGGCCGCGCGGGAACTAACGACGAACCCAATCTCTGCCAGCATTAAGGGATGAATTAGGAACTTCTGACTAATAGGTGTCTTTTGTCTTGCAGTGACTTGAATAACTTGCATTCCGCGGACCTAGTTAATCTTCTTGACTTGAGTTGTCCGGTCAGATCGACTCGACACGTGGGACATAGGATTTGAAACAAAGACGTCACAACTGAATTAGAAACAAATGTTTTGATTCCTTGAGTAAGTGAAACAGAGATTGGGATTGAGCGCTACGGTCCGCACAGACATTTAGGAATATGACGACACAAATGAATGAGGAATAAAATTATTAATTCCTTGAATAAGTGGGAGCTGCGGTACGACTGTGAAAAAGACGCGACACCGGAATTCGGAATTACTTGGTTCTTGACTGACTCGTCGTGACTTTGTCGGTTGGCGGTTTTGTCGCTTGGGCTGGGGGACTTGACTCTCTGGCCTACGGGTTAATTTTTTATGGATTTACTGCGCGGGATACTACACGTGACAGGCATTTCGCGGCGCGCCGCCTATCTGCCTGCCTCTACCTACCTGCCTATCCGCGCAGCAAATAACCAGAATAATATTTAAGTAAATTCCTACAAAATACTACAATATTTACAGAGCACATTATTATTTTCTTACCTCAATATAACATGAAATAATTTAACTGTAAAATAAATAAATAGAAATAAAAAGAAATATGGTGCTGTTAAAAAATCGTAGGATGCAAGGCCAATGGTAAGGAATTAAGATTTAATTCCTTTTGAAAAAGAGAATCAGATCGAGTTTGTCACAAGATTGAATTTATTCATTTAATTCATTCATTCAATTTTGCCCACGTCTATTATAAAGTACATAAATACCTACAGTAACCTACGACTAACCTATTTACATACAGTTACCGATCTTTAACATGTTTTTTTCTTATTACTAACCTATTATCTATGTAAACTATGTAATTATTTGTAAAGTGTATGTACAAGAATAGAAATAAATAAAATAAAATAAATAAATAAATAAACATAGTTTTTAATGACTTTTTTATTTTTTCTTTCCAACAAAATTTGTAATATTTATTAAAGTATTATATTAAAAACGCTTTCTTATTTTTATCCTCTAACGGATTACTGACGGCCTCCGTGATCGATGGGTTAGGTCTTAGGTCTACGAATTCGGAATGGATTGGAAGCCGGCGTGCACTAGTAAATTTTATTTAAGTAAGTAAATAAATTATCTTTTTTATTTTTTACGTTTACCCAGCAAAGGAGGCCCTTTAGAATTTTTTTTTCTCAGGGCCTATGTCATCTGAGATGCTGTGTGGAGGGTCTTTTTGAGGAGAGGAAGGAATGAACATTGGTCTTGAAGAGACCCATGTTGTAGGAAGGAGGAAACATAGAGGCCGGCTAATCGTTCCACAGTCGAGCACATGAAAACAAGAACGAGTCAAAGAAGCGACCCGTTCCCAAGTGACAAATGTCAACCGTGTACATGTGTTGGGCACGCGTTTGGCGTGTTTCCCGACTTTGCACCGGTTGAAATACCGGTAGAAAAAGGATAGCATTCCCACCCGACGCCTGTGCTCTTAAGATTGCAATCCGTCTGTTAAGATGGGAGAATCTATCAAACGGACCACCCGTTTCTGCACAGAGTCGAGGGTATTTTTCAGGTATTTTGGAGCTCCAGATCAGAGATGGCCGCCAAATTCAACCGTGGGGCGCACTTTCAATTTGTACAGGGTTAGCAGTTGTGTATCTGCGGGCCCTGTACAGTACGCCCAGTATTTGAGAAGCTAACTTTACTCCGGCTTCGATGGAGCCCCCATATCTGAGCTGGTCAAGAGTTACACCAAGCATATCAGTGTTATTACTGATACACAGTGGTAGATACTCTCGGTTTCGCCCTGATGAAAGACTACCATTCGGATTCGAAACGTTGCTTGAAATGGCTTTAGCCATTTTGGGTAAACAAATATTAATATTCAATTTTTTACGAGAAGAACTCTCTTTTTATAACTTTTGAAGGTTATTCCCATCAACGTAATATATCATTTTGCGACCATTGTCTTTTTCTATTTTTCTGTGTCTTGTTTTCTTTCATATTTTCATTTAGATTATAAGTGCTGTCTTCTTCTTCAATGAAATATTAATAGTTTTGTAGTTTTCAACCTTCCTATTTCCTTCCCTTCTCCGTACCTCATAACAATTGGGGATTTGTTCCTATTGGGAATGCGGTAGTCTCATTCGCGTACTGTAAAAACCAAGTGATTAAAATTATTTCTGAACCCTTTCTGAAACCAAACTGATTTGTAAAACAAATTTATATTAATTAAGGTCGTCCCAACATTTTTAAACGATTTCAATCTTTTCCAAACTCAAAGTAAATAATGTCATGCACGAAAAGTATAATTACACCACTGCCCCGGGAGGATTAATTTATCAGGGAGGCTTTTATTAAGGCCGCGGGAACCAGTGGCGTCCAACTCATATACCCTAAAAGGTAGCGTTTAAAGGTATCCTTAAAAAAATGATCCTACTTGCCAAATATCTCAATTTTACTTGCCACCTGCCTTGAACGCCTCTTAAACGCGTTTTTTAAACTTTTGATCTCAATTTACTTTCTTTGGCTTGATTCACAATAAAATGTACAATTTACTTAAAAAAAAAACTGCATATTTATCAACTATTTTGGTTAATAGTTAGAGAAATGTTTTTGTAAAAGTATTAATTTTACTAAGATTTTAACACACTTTTTTTGCAACTTGGGAGGAGAGTATGGGAAACACCGCAATGGGAACCATTTTTTTTTTTTTTTTTTTTTTTTTAAATTTATTTATTTTATAAATCAACAAACAAGTCCCGCTAAGCCAATTGCAATTGGCTTGACAGCAGGTGCTTATAATTACTTACAAATATATTTTAATTTACAACTTTTATCTACAGTTTAAACATTTTTTCATAAATTTTATCAAGTATCAAAATAAATATTCTTTTTCCAATAACCAATTTTTCACCATATATTTAACCTTATTCATAGAATTATGTTGCTTTATATTGTCAGGTAATAAATTAAATATCTTCGGTATGTTGTATTCAAACGTTCTCTGTCCGTACTTATTATTAAATTTCGGAACTATTAACCCGTCGTTACGCGTGAATCTAGTGCTATATTTATGATCTAGTTTCTCTCTATGCTGCGGGGTAAATATATGCTGAATTATAATTTTATACAATAGTATTGCCTTCACAGGTAAAATTTTTGCATTCTGAAACAGCAACGGAGTATTGTGTCTTTGTTTGAAAATATTAGGGACAACTAATAATTTTACAATTGCGTTTTGTACAACTTGAACTTGTTTCAGGTTGGTTACCGTAGTGTTTCCCCATATTGTTAACCCATATCTTATTATTGATTCTGCTAGTGACATATAAATTATTTTAATTGTATCAATTGATAGGAAAAAATTTAATGTGTACATTCTGCTAGCAATTGATCTGAGTCTTTTACAGGTTTTTTTAATATGTTTGTCCCATTTAAAAAAACAATCTACTGTAACACCAAGATACACATATTCCGTAACTAATTCTAAGCTTTCACAATTACAGTTAATTTGAATATTTTTGTGGATGCAATTAAAGTTATGAGAAATAATATTAGGATTAAATTGAAATTTGGCATTAGGTGATCTTATATGCATTACTTTAGTTTTTTTTAGCATTTATTAATAGCCCTGCATCATGTGACCATTTACTGAGTTGATTAAAGTCAATTTGTAAGAGTTCAATTGCAATTTTTAGATCTTTGTGTGATTGGATAACCAACAACTCTGTGTTTATCATAAATTACCCCAATTGGTTTGCTACGTTGGTGACTTAATAGGGGTACCCTGGTTCATGGAGTGATGTATGTCCAGGTCTTGGCGGCGGATGCGTGTGCCCACCTGCCGCGTGGTAGGCAGGATCGAAAAAGACTGGTTAAGATAGATCTTTTTTTTTTTTAATGAAAAACAAATACCTTTGTATAACACCACTATTTTATTAACTATATCAACATGTTTCGAAAACTATGTTTTCTTCGTCAGGATAATAAGTCAATAATAAATAACAAAAGACAAACAAGTATAGACTAATTAGAACATAGACAAAATATTAGAAAGGAGAGGTGATTAATTACCTAAAATATATCATAAAAAACAATTATATGAAAAATAAAATATAAAAATTATTTTAGAATGGGTAAAAAATTACATTAACATAATAAAAAATCTTTTAAAAGGAAAACAAGAAGTCTAAATAACAAAATAAATTATTATAAATATAAGTAATATTAATAATAAATTAAGTAATATTTTTTAAAAATAGCCATCTTTTAAATTTATTTTCGTATTAATACTTATATTTATAATAAATTATTTTGTTATTTAGATTGTAGTATAATTGTTGCAAGACAAGAGATATGGAAGCGCATTTATCTTAAAGGTAAGAGCGCAACTTCTGACAGGTTTCTCATCATGTATTTCTAAGATGTTCAGCTTTTCGTGATGAAAAATTATCAATGATCTGATCATCGCCTTACAGCTTACGGTGCTTCCGTACATCGATATTGATCGACGCCTCCACACTTGATTCTCTCAGTACTCCACTGGCTTTCCTCGTATTATCCGAAGTCACTATTTAGAAAGATTCGGTCAAGGTGATTTCCTTAAGTCAAGCCTTCCCACGTTTTTTTCTTAAAATCGGTGGGCAAGTCGGATGTGTGCGGAATCGGTTTCACTCCTGGTCAAGGAGTAATGCACGCCACTGGCATAGCAGAGGGATGAGGGTGATAGGGAGTGGGTAGGTTTATCTGTCACGAAATCTCCCATTTTCAAAGAGACAAAATACATTAATAATTTGTGACTAGCCGGCCTCCGCACGAACGAAATGTTGAAGGTCACCTCTGCCCTGCGGCAAGATCTCAGACAGGGGCGGATTTAACCGGTGCAATTAATGCCTGCCGGTGACGACAGGAGACACGAAAAAATATAAATAAAACATGGGTTGCCAAGTGCTAAAAGCAGTTGTGCTATTTTTATAGAAATAATCTTTCTTTAACAGCGGCGTTTCTTACCACAATATTCTTGAAAACGAATTGGAAAATAATAATATCTACTATTCAGAATAAGATTTACAATACAGATCAAACAAAACGATAATACGGCTGTGCCAGAAAAATACGTGCAGGAAAATAGATGTTTCATACCTACGTGTTTTTTTACGAAAGACCACCATTGCGAATCGATCATCAGGAAATATGTTCTATAAGTAACTACGCTGTGAATTAAACATAATTTATTGAAAAATTTTTTTTTTCGCTCGTGACCTCCGGATTCTTTATCGAGGACGTGACCCCTCGACCAAAGAGGCCATCAATCAGGATACGAAAAATGGCATTTTTCGTAAAAAAAGCTATATATTTATATAAGTGAACCAATTGGTAGAAAGGAGGTATTTTTCGTACTACAAACTATATCACTGTGAACAATTATGTAGCTGAAAATGGAATTTTTAATAATGGTGAGGTATTTGGCAATGATAACAATAGAGATGGATCATTGAAAGGAGGAGCGATTGAGCAACGATTCGTAGTCGTAATGAGTGATGGAGGTCATGCTGCTGTGGCGGTGAAGACCACGGGTCTTCAATGAGTGTATTGCTCGGTGTACTGCTCTGCACCGTGATTGGCGGAGACGACATTTTTTCCAGGCCGACATCGCTCGACACCATGGCGGTGGAGATGAACAGCGATGACTCGGGTGAGTTGGAGTCGTCTGCGGCGCAGGTTAACCTTGAGAGGTGAAGAGTATCTCAGGGGCTGCAAAGTGCGGTGATCGTCGGTAGCCTGAGACGGAGCTGATCCCTGGGCTGAAGGTGCGGTGGACCTGATAATGTCGCGAGATGATGTTTATATCTTGAGCTGAAGGTGCGGCGGACCATATGAGCTGCGAGATGTTTTGATCCTCAAAAGTAAGTCCTTCACGGGCCCAGGTCATCAGAGTGTCGCGGTGGCCCCGAATCTTTTGATAAACAAAGGGTTTCGGAACGGACATAGGTCATTTGCTTGCAACCGCACTGGAGTGTTTTATCAAGGATAACACTCTACACCTCTACACTGTTTAATTTGTCAGTGTAAGTTGTCCGCTATCTTGAGAACTGACTGGTTTTATAGTATTGTTGACTCCGCAAGTAATTTCCAGAACGTTGGGTAATTCGGATGCGTGATAAGGTAAGAAGGCTCCCGAACGTTCTCGCCGCTGCGCTGCAAGGCGTTTGTAACAAGTCTTGACCTTTTCGAAATACGCCCTACAATTACTTGACGCCGGCAGGTGTGTGCGCTCCCTATGTGCGTGTTCGCGCGGTACCAGCGTCGGCGTGATTAAACCTGCAGGAATGGGCACCGTACGAATGGATAGAGAAAGTGGTCGCTACACTGGAAACGGTTTTAATTTCTGAAATCATTGGACAGGCTTAAAATGATTTTTTTGAGAAAAAACGTTTAGATTCATCAATCAAAATTACTTATAAAAGACAATTATTTGCATTCGAGTATGAGATTTCGGTAGCGTAATTGAAATTTTGAAAGCAGTATTTTCCATCGCATTGTCTTTTACAGTAATTAAGGTAAATCAAAAGGTTTATTTCTAAAAAATATTCGTATTGAGCGTGTCCAATGATTTAGAAAGTTTACCCTAAAAACTATGTCGCTGTGAACGACTATGCATTTTTCACCCTAAAAATCTATATCAGAGTGAACCAATTATACAGCCGAAAATGGCATTTAAATCGCAAATGAAAACTGTACATCCAAGTAAATAGTTTTATATATTTTTTTGGTTTTTTTAAAGTATCGGTAAAATGAGTTACACCACAAATCTCGTAATTATAGATTTGCAATATTTTCCATCATTTCAGGCAAACAAATCACCATCAAATAAAAAAAACACGCTTTTAAATTGGTTTTACCAATAGTAAACATTTTTTCGTCCTTTGTAAAGTTTTCATTAGATTTTTACTTATTTATAGTCGATATTAATGCATGATATAAATAGTATCAATATTTCTGCACGTAGTAGGGCGCCTATTGAGTGAATGCGCTCCTGGTCCAAGGTATACTTTTTTTAATATAAGGAGATTTACCGAGAAGGCGATGAAGCCATAGCACTTTAAAACTTTTAAAATTGCAAAATATAACACAAGTAATGTAAACAGGAACCTTAGTTCTTGAAAATAAATGACCTAATTACAACCACCTTTCGAAAATCAACATATTTATACAACTTGTGTAAAACAATACATCAGTGGACAAAAAACACACTATATTTTACCAGTAGTTCTAAAAATGATATCGTTTCATTACTGTTTTTTTTAAAGATATTTGTTTCAATTTGTGTAGTAATACATCCAAAATTACATCAAAAAAGTTGATTCGAAAATATTTATAATGCATTGATGACACAAATCAAAATATGACCTGTCAAGACACCAATTAGATTCTTTTATGATTTTTAATTTTTAATGGTGCGAGTAGGTATAGTTTGATTAGCATTGCAGGTGTCCGGGCGAGGTAAGGGAGGGGGGGGTGAATCGACGATAACTTTGCAAAGGTGCGGTGTATGGGCGCCGGGAGGGGGTAGTGACATGCGCAACATCTTGGAGATTTAGTAGCAATGGATCCGTACTCGAGAGCGCATCGCGCTTTCTGCGTGCGAGTATATTTCCAAAACCGTAATTCCATCGTTACTGCTCATCGTTTATTTCGAGCAGAATATCGGACACGTAGTGCTCGAAGCGAGAACATCATCAGAAGATGGATAGAAATGTTCGAGAATACTGGTGCAACGGTTCAAATCCCAAACAGAAGCCATTTGCGTACAGTTAGAGACGAAAAAACCATTGAAGAAGTGAGACGATCAGTACATCAATAAGAAACCGTCACCTTCAATAAGAAAACGATCACAACAACTTCAAATAATAAAACCGAGTTTACACTTGATTTTAAAGAAGGACATGTATCTCAAAGCCTCTATAGGCTGCACTATTGCAAGAATTGAAGGAAACAAACTTCATAAAACGAGTTGAATTTGCTGAAGAGATGATGCACTGATTTAGGAATTTTGAAAACTTCCTTTTAAGTGACGAGGCCAACTTTCATTTGAATGGTCACATCAATGGAAACATCAAAGGCTACTTCATAGCCCAAAAGTCGTCGAATGGGCCGCAATATCCTTTAAAGGCATTATTGGCCAGTATTTTTTTTGAAAAATTAAGAGAATGAGCAGTAACTTAGTTACATATTCTACTCGAAATAAACGCTGAGCAGTAACGATGGAATTACGTCATTGGTAATATACCTACGCGCACGCAGAAAGCGCGACGCGCTCTTGAGTACGGATCCATTCCTACTAAATCTCCAAGATGTTGCGCATGTCACTACCCCCTCCAGGCGCCCATATACCGCAAAGTTATCGCCGAATCACACCCCCCCTAACCTCACCTGGACACCCTGTAATTATCTAAAAGATATTTTTTAACAGTTTAACTAAAAGAACAGAATTTTTTTAAAACACATTTTCCAGATGGATAAAATGTTCAAGGTTTTTCGCTTCTCGAAAACAGGACAGATTTGGAGTGCAGAGAGCTCTACATGATTTTAAATTAAATGACGTCGCAATCTCACCATATTGCACAACAATGCTCTGCGATCGAGGTCGAATGACGTCAGGGTGTTTATATTATAATATATATTAAAAAAAAAATCTTTTTCAAAATTATATCTACAACTTTGCACGTTTTCATTTATGGTAATTGATTTTAGGGGTTTAATGCCGTGTTGCACTTCTTTTTCTATTTGCTAACGTTTCAGATGGACTTAACTATCTTCAAGAGAGATACTAAATGGATAATTTGTAGAGCGCCGTTTTTGTAAAAAATCACCTCAAGGGCGCTGAAAGTATAGATTGTTGTAAAAAGTGCTTTTGTGTAGTAAGAGGAAAGGAAAATCAATCACTTTTTTGTATAATCTTATTTCTTATAACTCAGGGTTCATAACCAATGTCGATATATATCTAGATTTGCCATTGGCTCACAAACTCAAAAGTAAATGTGAAAAGAAAGGAACACTCTTATGAACACTCAAACGTTGTTCATGTAATGTATGACAAAGATAGACATTTAAAGAATACGTACGTATAGACGAAATAAACGATAGGACGCGGGCAGCGTTTTCACATTCAAAAGTTCCGTCGAATCGAAAAGCTACCCCAAGGCCGACTAAAGTAGGAGGCCTGAGCACCAATTTAGAGGTGCATCGGATTTTGATGTGTCAAGTAATCACGCAAAATAAAGCATTGTTATTGCATTTGTTGTTACTGCTTATTTGTAGATTATATTTTTGGCTTGCCACTTTGAGGTTTCTACCATGCGCCAATATACTGTAACGTTATTGGCTACACACCTCTTTTTAGACTGTTGATAACATGAAGTATCTCTTCGACAAAATCTTCGATAAAAAATCGATAAAAGTAATCTGACAGAAATATTTTAGGGTACCCAGCATGGTCGATCGATATAGGTTTTATCAACAGTGTCGGTAACTTGTCATCGCTCCCAAGCACGAAAAACAACAGCTCACCACGACTAAGGATGGGTTGTTTCAAAAAATTTGACGAATTCGTCAAATATTTGACGTTAATTTTCACGTTCTGTGTAAGTTCTATTCAAGTTCTGTGATGATTTCAGTTTTGTGAAGCAGCTGGCCTATGATGATAAAAAAACAGAACTCGAAAAGAACTTACACAGAACCTGAAAATTAACTTCAAATATTTGATGAACTCATCAAATATTTGAAGTTAATTTTCTCGTTCTGTGGACGTTCTATTCAAATTCTGTTATTATATCAATATAGGCCAGTTACTGTATAAAATTGAAATATTTACAGAACTTGAATAGAACTTACACAGAACGTGAAAATTGGCTTCAAATATTTGATGAATTCGTCAAATTTTTTGAAACAACCCATCCTAAGTGTTCCGAATTTATTTGACGTGAACTGTTGTTTGTTTATCTGTAGTTGTGCTCGGGAACAATGAAAAGTTACCGACACTATCCATAAATCTTTTTATCAAAATTAATATTTTTTCTTTCAATGATATTCAATGATTATTTATTATTCTTATCTCCTTCAACGGAAGCAATCTTCCGAACGGGCCCTCCATTGACGTGCTTGGTGTAACTCTAAGCGACGAGCTCATATATGGGGGCTCCACCGAAGCCAGAGTTAAGTTAACCTCTCAAAAACTGGGCGTACAGTACAGAGCCCGTAGATACTTTAACAGTACACAACTGCTAACCCTGTACAAATCGCAAGTGCGCCCCACGGTTGAATTTGGCAGCCACCTCTGGTCTGGAGCCCCAAAGTACCTGAAAAACACGCTCAACTCTGTGCAGAAACGGGCGGTCCGTTTGATAGATTCTCCTAACTAAACAAACAGATTGCAATCTTTACTACCGCCATCCCATTTGAATTTCGTAATCATCGTGAAACCCAGTATTGTATTGTAAATTTTAGACCCAGATTGGCTAGACTTTTGGATCACTGAATACGCCCACATAGCATTTTTTGTGTTCTTCTTCTTGTGATTTGAAAGGTAAATTTCTGACGTCTCTCTGATTTGTTTCTCTAACAAAAACAAAAATTAATTATATCATAAAGAAAATTGACAATATTTGCTCTCGAAAAGCAATTATTTTATAAATGCTTTCAGCTTCACAAAACCTTCAATTATAATGATAACAGAAATTTAATATGCTGTAAAGGACAACTTATTGTTTGTTTTTTTTTTCAAAAATCATATCTCCTGTTTTTGTAGACCTTTTATTTTGAATCCATCCATACTAAAATTATAAATGCGAAACTGCTCGAGTTTGTTTGCTACGCTTTCACGCATTAACCAATAAAAATACTTCTTTTTTAGCTTTCTATTGGTGAAAGAGAAAATTCTTTCAACAATAGAAAGCTAAATTATATGCGAAGACTATAAAGCTGTATATGATGGTTAGCTCTGGCGTTATGAAATTATAAATATTTATTATACTTGTTTTACGTTTTCTGTCGCTAACAAAAGCGAGTTTTTGCTAACGTCAGAAAAAAAATCGTTTCCATGGAAACGATGTTGGTATATTGGTTGGCTCTAAGCTGGTAGGTATTCAGCCAAGCTTCTGTTTTGGAATAAATGTCAGATGAGAGTTCCTACATTAAAAATATAATTCGTAACGATTATAAAAACTGAATAATAAATAGTGTAATTTTTTATAATATTAACAAACTTCCAAATATTTAAATAAAAATATACATGAAATGTTTGTAAGCGCATAAATTCCGAATGAATGAACAAAATTGGATAATCCTTTTTTTCTTTGAGCTTTAGCTATGAAATGTAGGTGGCAGGCGAGATGTTTGAAAACTGAATGTAAGGGAATGAATGTATGGAATGCGGGAGGGGATGGGGGTGGGGGAGGGTGGATTATTGATTGGTGCAAGCGCTACAGTAATTTCCCAATGACTTAATTATGAAGTTATATAAGAAACAATTTTATTTAAATTCCCCCTTATGGCTTAGACTATTTTTGAGGTTTTGTATATTCTAATTTTTTTTCATTCTTATAAAATTATGCAAAAAATAAATAAAAACCACTTAGTCGCTTACTTGCCTCATGCAAATACGACGCGCTATTTAAAATTTTTTAGGCATGACAATCGAAATATTTCTAGCATTTATATTCCTCTTAAACGCCTTTTTCTCAGATCCACCTTTTTCAAGCAGGAATCTTAGCACATCGAATTTTCATCCGATCCCCTTCATTCAAAAATTTAAATTAAAGAAAATAATTTTTTATGCGGATGAACCTTGAAAAATATTGTAGAACCTAATTATTGCAAAATTAAGACCATTTTTTTCGTAACTTTTAATTTTGTGTCCGCCATTTTTGCAATCAACCACTTTTTTTTGCAAACAGTAGTTCATGCGCATTTTACATTAAAATCATAACGATTTTTTTTAATATCATGCTTCAAATAATTTCCAGGGACTCCACGATTCCCTCCGCGTGCAGCCGCTGTTTCTATATGTATGCAGATATTCAAATCAAACTTTCAATAGTGTTTTTTTTTGTTTCGTGAACGAAAATAAATTTTATCTGTGAAAAAAATGCACTGAAAAAAAAACTCGGCTGGACCAGACTCCCCCCTTAAAATGCACGCTATAAATATTTTAGAGCTGGTACACACACAGCTATAAAATATAAAAGATCATCGCACGCCAAATAACGCTCTCCATACAATCCCTTCAGACTGTTCACACCTAAGCGGTTTAAGCGCATATCAATCATAGACAATACACATCTTATGACGGAACCGCTCCAGAGGCGATATGCCAAAAGATAAGCTTCCCTCTCTTCGACGAAAACAGGAGGGGGGGGTCATTGTAATTACGGAGCTGCCTAGACTGGCGGATACAGATGTCAAGTTGAAAGATTTCAGTACACAAATGTGCTTTCCGTTGCCGCTCTCTAATTCAACTGACCCCCCTCTCCTACCACAAAAAGAAATATTTGATAGCGTCGCGTCGTGAGAAAGAACAAAAGGTAAGCGCTCGCGGTTCAACAGATATTTGCTCGCAGTTTTATAGCTGTGTTTGAACGAGCTTTGAATCATATTAAATATTTCGATGACGCAGATCAAAAAAAAAACAGAGAAAAATGACATACAAAATAACATCAAAAATAACATCATAACATCATTTTAAGAATTCTTGACCTTTACGGCATTTCAAATTTCCACTATCGATAACATCCCGTGTTTTTTCACGGGTCTGCGCTAATATAATATAAAAAGCAAGCACAGGCGAATCAATCAAGCATTATTAAGTCCCAAAGACAAAGCAAGCCAAACAATGCCCTGTCTTTTTGTGTTTATTCTTCCAGATTGGTTTCTTTGTTTTTATTAAAGTTGTGCCGAGTTACCCACCGCCCACCGCGTGGTTCAGGTTCTACTTTAACGAGCCAACTCAATTACACCGTTTCAGCACTTTGTAATCCCGCTATTGTTCGTTCTTCTTATAAAGATTTTCGGGCGCCGGATTTTGAAGTAGAGATTTTTGTAACATATCTCCACTAGTTGTCTGTAGTATTGTTACATTGGAGGAATTTAAAGGAGATAACGAGGAACTCCAGTCAACCGCCACTATTTTTTAACTTTATTCATCATCATCTGACTAATATGCCTGTATTTTATTTCTAAAGTAAGAGTAGTCAACCGTCAACCGCCACAATTTTTTAACTTTATTCACCATCATCTGACTACATGCCAGTGTTTTTATTTCTACAGTAAGAGTAGTCAACCGTCACCTGCCACTTTTTTTTTAATTTAACTATTTACGCCAGTATTTTAGTTCTTATAATAATTTTATTCATTATCTGACTATATGTCAGTATTTTTATTTCTAGTAAGAGTAGTCAACCGTCAACCGCCACTATTTTTTAACTTAATTCATCATCATCTATATGCCGAGATTTTTATTTTTACAATAAGAGTAGAGGCTAATTGGTTCTTTTCACCCAAATTTTAAATTTGGATTTGAGGCCAAAGTAGCTAACAAAGCTGAAATAGAACGTAAAAAAATAGTTTTTTGGGCCGAAATTTTACAATCGTACTAGCGAGTTCCCGGCATGCGTTGCTTTGCCACTTAAGAACGAAATTGTTTTTCCCTGTGTCCTTTCCCATTCGTCCCGTTCCCCTTTCACCTCCCCTTCCTCACCCACGTCCTCTCCCCCTCACGCGTTCCCTCTCCGCCTTCTCCGCCTTCTCCGCCTTCCCTCTCCTGGCAATCCTCCTCCCGCGATCCTCTCCCCTTTCTCGCATTCAATATATTCAGTCCCGGTACATTCAGATTTTCAAACAGCTCGCGTGCCACCCATTGCAATTTTTTTTACAAATTCGCTATCAAATTTAGTATTACACAGGTACCTATTTTAAATAAATATAAATTTTGATAAACTTTTATGTATTCGATTTTGGTTAGGTTAGAATAGTGGGATTCGACAGGCGAGAATAAATTCATTAATTTAAATATTTTCGAAAATTGAATTTTAATTTAACAATCGATGGTTTCCAAAATATCATACCCAAATTGTGACAGTTTTGTAAGAATTTTTTTAATAATAAAAAAACTTTTGAGATGTAATGAAATGTGGTTGTTATAATCTAAAAACCTTCGCAAGGACGGAAAGAAGGTATTTTGATACTACAAATCACCCACATCAAATCGCCAAAGTTTCATCGCAATCGGATGTACTGCTAGCAACGCATAATTTCATGATGCCAGAACTCACTATTGTATATAGTAAGAATCGCGGGCATGCGCACATCAAATCCCCAAAGTTTCATCGCAATCGGATGAATGGTTTAGCAACGCACAGCATACATACATACATACATGGACAGATACAAACATATCTTCATTTTTATATACATAGTTGCAATAAATTTGTGTTTCAACGTAAATCGGTCATTTTTAAATTAAATTTTAAGATTATCAAACTGCCTACCCATTATCAATCTGCCTTTCCGGGCGCCGGCGCCGGCGCCGGGAAAAATAACCCTTTTTTTTAATGCGATTATAACCCTTATGTATGAAGAAGCTGTTTGAAAGACAAGGTCATAAACGCTTGCGCCAATATTAGTCTGAAAACTACTTTTTATTCGACCAATGTAGCTTGTTTGAATGCTTTCAAATGAATTCTCTAGGACATTTGCGTGTCATTTTTTGCAAATGCTATGAAGCAGTCACTGGCAGAAATAATATTTTTTTACGTTTACAAAGGAGAAATAATGTAATTATTTCTTTAAAAATTCCTTTGAATTTTTTTCCCGTGTAGGATTCAGGCTTGTGTAGAAATAATAAAATCAGTTTTTATTTGTACGAATATATTTTTTGTTTACCAAATGGAAGATATTTTTTTTAGTTAAAGCTAGCTATTCTGGGAAAACTTCTCAAGATATTATCATGTAATATATGAATAATAACGGCCTCCGTGGTCCCGAGGTAAGACTCTGGACTTACAATCCGAAGGTCGCGGGTTCGAACCCGGCGTGCGCAAATAAATTTTATTTGATATTTGTGTTATTTCACAATTTATTCATTTAAAATAATATGTAGTATATTTGCGGCACGTTCCAGAGTGGAAGATACTATCAGTATCGCCCTGGTGTAAGACCACCATTCAGAATTGAAACGTTGCTTGAAAATGGCTTTAGCCGTGTTTAGTGACCAGATCTGAATAGCCAGGTACTTCCCCACCTTCCTCTTCCCTATCTCCTTCCCCTCCCCACTACCTTCAGTCTCACAACATACCCCGATTGGGGATGCCATAGTCTCACTGGCTCCAGACGGGAGCAGTTGGGACTCTTGTGCGGTATTAACTATAAAAAAAATAAAAAAAATAAGATACGATATCTGGTAAACAGAAGCAATCGAAAAAAACAATTGATTTGTTTTCCTACCGATATACGCCCAGAAATCATAAAGGTAATTTTCGCCCAGTTTCCGAAATATCTACCCACCTTCAACAGGCAAATAAAAAAATCTTTTTTGATTTTATTTATAAAGTAGGCAGGACAACATTATTTTATAAATAGTTATCATTAATGATTGCCAAAGTTCCCTCTAAAAATCATGAAAAAAGGAATCCCTTATAGGCCTATATGTTATAATTTAAATCACGAATAAATTATAGTTACCCATATCCATACTAGATATTTGATATATCTTTTGATAAAAAAAAATCAGTTTAGTCGAGTTTTTTGGCCTCAAATCCAAAGTTAAGTTTAGGGTGAAAAAGGCCTCGCAGCCGTTTCTCTTAATCCACTGCCTCGGACGTACAAAGCTATTGTATAATTCTACAAAATGTGACAATTTAGACATTCGTACAGCCGCGCACTTAAGTAAGGATTAACTTAAAGAAATTTAAGCAAAAAAAAAAACAAATTTCAAATTTACTTAGATTTAAAAAAATAATACAGGCAACAAGAAAGAAAAGAATTATCGGTTACAATACCAAATTTTCACGGACAGACCCACAACCGAAATTAGTGGATTATTGATTGAATTACGTCATCGAGAATAAAGACGTTTGATTTTAAATATATATATGTTTTTTAACTTTTCTCTCTGTCTTAGATATACATTTATTATTGTTTGTCAGGCATTTAATGGTTGCTCGTTAGTTGTGTGGGTTTGAAGGGGTGTCTTGGGGATGCCATAGCCCTAATGGCTCCAGGCAGTTGGGATACTTGTGCGGCGTTTACATGAAAATACTACTTATTGGCGAAAATTACTCTAAGCTTTTTATTTAAAACTCTCGTTAATTATATCTCAAGTATATGTGCTAAATAATTTATCAGGGCCAGCAAGGACCTAGCAAGTTTGGTTGATTTGGATTTTTTGGAGAACTTTTTTAAGTGCTTATGGTATGTCTATAAAAATGAAAACCAATGAAAAAAACTATCCTTTAACCTGGTGCGATTTCCAATGCTGAGCGAAATTAAACTCGAAGGTTTCACTTAATGTTCACTTAGAAAAGCCGTAATGATACTTCCCCTTTTCAACTACTTGATATAGACACCTTAGCGAGAACTTTTCCATGAACTGCAGCTTTAAGCTTTTGAGCTTTGAGAGAATTGCGGTGGCAATAAAATGAACCATAAAATGCTATTTGAGGAGTTTTTAGAAACAATCAATGGCTTACCCCAATAAAAAAACAACTTTATTTTATTACATTGAGTAAAACGAAAGAACAGTAAAATCAGGTTTTTTATAAATTAAACTAACTGTTCTCAGCACTAGCGACCAGAACATATTATGGTGAAATTGTTTTGAAATCTGGGATTCTTTAATCGAGTTGTGATTAATAAATCACAAAATACGGATGGATTAATTATTTTTCGACATTTTTAATTGTTTTTCCAATATTTTTTAATATTTTTTTTACATTGGCTTCACCCAGAAGGCATTTACGCCCTGAGGAAAATAATATTCGTTAGGGCCTACGTCACCTTTGAGGACGCTGTGTGGAGGTATTTTTTAAGGAAATAAAGGAAACAAAGCTTTGGGAAGGAAAAAGGTATGTGGGTTGGGTAGGAAACGGGAAGCCGGTGTGCCCAGGAGTGACGGACTTATAAATCAACTCCTACCACTGGATGAGAGGGTCGAGAAATTCCTGCTGGAGACGTAAAAAGGTCTCCCTCAACCAGTCTCTCCAAATCCAGCCCGCCAGACAGTAGGTGGGCGTACGCATACGCAAGACCCAGTCAATTCATACATCATGAATCCGGGCATATCTGCTAAGTCACCAAACGTAGCGAACCGTGGCAAAGGTGTTGGTTATCCAATAAATGGTTCCGGTGTGGTTGTACCCATAGCCGCCTCTCAAATCGGTTCCGTCCTCTTGACAGAGCTTGCAACTAGCAAGTAAGAATGAATATGAACATCGATGGGAAGGCCCGTACATACTCTTTATTTTACCATTTCGCTGGTTGAAAGCGGTTCAGTGCGTTGTAAAGTCTTCTTTACATGAATCCATTGATAATTTCCAGTGAAATCATGAAAAACTGTCGTTACCACGTTCTCTTAAGCTCAAATCTAACATCTCCGTTCATTTAAAAGCAGCCAATATTGTTTGCCTAAGGGAAATTCTTTAAATACGATGTTTTATCGATATGTAGTTAAGCTTATCTAGGGCGAACGGGTCGTGAACAATTAGACAGATGTAGTCGATGAAATCTATAGCAATGTCGTCGGAGATCTATGATCGTCCTCGGAATTGTTGATAAACAACCGATACTGTTGATAAGACTGTAGGAACTACGATTAGGAACTGCATTTAATGGTTTTTCAATTCCGTAAACTTCTAACCATGGCAACACCGACACTGGTTCAAAATTTCATGCTGAGAATCCGAGCGATTCATTGCGTTCTAATCATCGGCTCGAATAAGTTTATAAAATCATAGTTCCTACATTACAGTTCCGTATATACTTCTGATTATATAGGGCGTGTGTGATATGTTAAAATGTTTTAATAAAAGTAACCATCTTTGTAAATAATCGATCTTTTATTTAATGTTAAAACATACAATTCCCCTGCTGCCATCTAACACACCATCTCCACACCAAACCCACGCCATTAAACTTTTAGTTTTATCAGCAATGGAGTATGGGTTTTTATTTTATTTATATTTAGAGATACATTATTTTATAAGAGATAAGTTATCTTTATTACTTTGTTCTAAGATCTTATTACTTTTATCAATACACTATATTAGTAATTTCACCTGGGATGAGAACGGTTCTTAATCATAAGTAATGAATATAGAGATCGTTCAGTTGATTAGTCAGATATCTCCGAATAATCAAAATTTAAGTTGATTATGCAGTTTTATGTAAGTGTACCTTATACTTGGTCGATGAAGTGTACCCTCTATCTGGTACAATCGTCAGATTACTCGTAAACACCACCAACCACCAAATCAATTATAATTCACAAAAACTCGTAGTAAAGTAAACAATATGTTGATGTTTTCCAGCTCGCTTTCAGCTTCAGATTCAGTTTGTCTGATCGAAGCTGGAAGTGTACTGTATAGTTAGCGAGCTATGAATTTGAAGTGTCTTTGTCCAAAGGTGGTTTTGGAAAAAGGTGTTTTTTTTACATTAGCTCCACACAGGTGGCCCTGAGGGCAAAAGTTTCCCTCAGGGCCTTTGTCATCTTAGGGGAAGCTGTGTGGAGAGTCTTTTTAGGGAAGGGAAGGATATAAAGTTCTGGGAAGGAAAAAGGTACGAGGGGTGGGTAGGAATCAGGGGGTCAGTGTATCCAGGAGTGACGGACAATATATCAATCCATCCCTGTGGTGCAAGGTGAAGGTTCGAGAGAGTCCGGCTGCAAAAATGGCCCCTTTGACCAGTCTCTCGATCCGGCCCGCTACGCAGCAGGTGGGCAGACGCATCCGCCGCTAAGACCTGGACAACCCCACCCATGAACCCGGTTTTGGGTTTGGAGAAGATCTTTGTTTTTGGCTCGGGTATTGTGCTTGCTTTGTATATTATTAATTATATGCTCACGAATTGTAATTGGCTGTTAATGAAAGTGTAGCAATTTTGGTGTTTAGACACTATTTACTACAAAAACACATGTCATTAGTGACATAATTTTTTGAGTTATTTGCCACATTATTGTTTTTGGTTTCTACATTTATTGAGAAGTGTAGTTTGCCTGGTTTCATGCTAGAACTCTTGCTTTGCTATTGAGTTAGTGGATCCAACAAAACAATTAAGAAGAAAATCCTTATTAAAAGGACGCGGATATGACTAGATCTCTCTCCAGCTAAGAGCTATCTAGTGTTTCCTTTGTCTTCAATGGGCGCCAATATAGTTTGGCTTAATTCCAAATGGTTTTCTTGACTTCATCAAGATACCACGAGCTCTGCAATGCGCCGCGCCGCTGCTGACTTGACGAACTATTTCACTGGGTAAATAAACAAAAGGGCCTTCATGTGGTCTAAACGAACATAAAATAAAAGGAATCATAAATATGTACGATTATAGTACGATTCTGCTTCGTATTTCTAAGATATTTTTATTTTCATTAATTTATTTTTGTAGATCTAAGTGCCGAAAAATACTAAACGTTAGATTTATGTAATCGTGGCAAAATACTAAAATTTACCATTAACAGCCTTATTCTAACCAACGTTCGCAAATAATACCCCTACTTTAGATGTTTCAGAAGGTTCTTTTTCACTATAACTTTGACACAATTTTCTAAAAAAATTAATTTTCTACCTACTTAATTTTAAAAACAGTGTTTTAAAGAATACATTTTATTGTTTAATTGTTTATTTATTTTTTTAAAGAAAGACAAACACTCATGGGTTACGAATAACCCAATGATGTTTGACATTCATGTTTTTTTCTTTAATCTCCGGCATTACGAAATTTAGATGGCATGGGAGCTATTTGAAAACTTAATGTACCGGGAATGAATGTATGGAATGTGGTGAAGAGGGGGAGGGGGGATAATTGAAAAGTGCAAGCGCTACAGTAATTTCCCCCTAATACCACGTGAGCGAAGCCGCGTGTAAAAGCTAGTAATTAATATATTGTAATGCCAACTTGTTTCCTTCTGTCGAACCGCCATGATGGTGACACAAACATAAAAATAAAAATCAACAGAAATAAACATATTTTTTTATTAATTTTTTGCGATTCCGGGCGCTAGAACGAAAAGCCTAAAAATTGTCGGAGGCGGTGGAGGGATATAAATACATCACTGTGTAGTGTGTGTGTGTGTGTGTGTAGGTAAAATCTGTTCACCGTTCAGCGTGTATGTATAGTCGATAATGACCTCAGAGGGAGGCCCACTGATTGCTTCCGGAAATCGAATTTCCAGTACTAATTCGCACGTTTTATTCGTGATCTCGAATTGCTTTCCCTCCTATAAGCGACATGCTTTTTGTGATCGATACTGCGTTGGCTGTTTTAAATTATAATAATCGCGACACCACAAACAACTGAATAGAAAACTGATAGAAGTGAACTGTGGTAGTTTTTTTCTATTCTATTTTTTTTTTATTAAATATGTGAAATAGTAGTTTTCGCAAAACTTTTCCTTAAACAATCGATATAGATCGTCGTCGTTCAATTACATACATGCATTTTTATAAGATATTTTAACTGATTTCAAACAAGGTGACATTAACATTAATACTTTTGGTAAAATGCACAATCACACGACTGTATCGGTATCGGGTATCGATCTAGCTGACCCGGCAAACGTTGTTTTGCCATATACATTATTTCTAGGAAATATTTTTTTAGTTCCGGGGTTGAAAATGATCGAATTACTAATATCGCTATTAAAAAATAGGGGTTGACGGTAGAAGAGTGAAAATTTAGGACTGTATGTATTTTTTAATGTCTCATCAAAAAAAAATAAAATTAAAAAATTTTGTCCAAAAAATAAAAAAAATTAAATTCGGGGTGGACCACCACTTTTAGAGGTATGAAAAATAGATGTTGGCCGATTCTCAGACCTACCCGATAAGCACACAAAATTTCTTCGAAATCGGTCTAGCTGTTTCGGAGGAGTATCATAACAAACACCGTGATACGAGAATTTTATATATTAGATAGATAACTGACATTATGTTGTTAAATAAATAGATTTTGATGTTGTACACATATTTGTATAATATCAATAATAATTATATAAATATTGGCATTAACTCAATAAAATTTTCATAAATATTGATATTGTGCCATTAATAATTAAATGAATATCGAGAATAAATGTACAGACTGTTAAAGACATACAAAACCTTCTTTTTGTGATTTATTATTAACCGTTTACGGAGTAAAAAAGTCAAAGAAATTACGCTCTCCTGTAACTATTTTAATGGTTTTTGTTCAATCTTTACTTTTTTAAAACCATTTTTTCCAATCGTTTTTTTACTAGGTATGCAAGAAATTAGGTGTACGGTTTTAAAATGTGTTTTTTTAGTGAAGAGGTTAATGAGGCTGGAAAGAAGATTGTCATAAACTTAAAAACTCACGGTAGAGTATCACCAAGGTTCGCAGAAAATGCGTTTAACAAGTTAGCTCATATGGGCCTTTTTAGGCCGGCTTCCAATTTAGAACACGTGACGTAGCTTGAAGTATAACACTGCCACTTGTATTGCAGTTAATACAAATCTTCCAGAGGAACACGGACTTTAAGCTACGTCACGAATTTTTAGCCAATCTACCCCCTCGATGAGCTAACCTTGTTAAATGCATTTTGTACGAACCTTAGAGTGTCACCACCTTCCACACAAACGATCTGTGTCTCGTAAAACTTATGGGAAATCTACTTGCTTGCAAATCTAACATTTAAACTGTAAATCGGCAAAATTTGAAATTGCTGCTTTGTTCCTTATCAAAAACTATTTTTTATCAACTTCCATGGCCTGGTTTGTAGTATTTATTAGCTTAATACCTTATAATCATCATTTAACTCAATTCAGTCTGCATTTTTTCATTGGCGTAATTTTTCTAGATTTATAGATGACCCTTTTCACCCGTACTAATTGAAGCCATAGCCATCGCGTTAGAAGGTTCGGCCATCCAACCATCTCTATTCACAAGTCAAGGCCATTGTTCGATCCCTTTCAACATAATGACTATAAAACGGTGTGGAGGTCGAATGGTGTGGCTTAGGAAACAACGTGTTCAACACTTTGAATGGTGTGTAGTGCAAACAAAGTGATTGAATTAATAAATGATTGAAACAATATTTATAGGAAAAACATAATGAAAGAAAAAAAATCATAGCCGTGAAGGACGTCTGGCAGATGTAAAACATCGATATTGATTTTTATTGAAGGAAGTGAAAATGAAAATAGAGAAGTGTTAATATTTTTGAAAATAAAACAATAATTTTAAAAATACACACGAAGAAAAAGTTGTGTTCACACAAACAGTTCTCCAACTCGTTTTGTGAGGAGATTACTCCTTAAAAGCACTCTCTTATTTCTTTTTTTTTTTTTTTTTATGTTAACTCCACACAGGAGGCCCTGAGGGAAATAATTTCCCTCAGGGCCTATGTCATCTTTGAAGATGCTGTGTGGAGAGTGCTGTTGAGGAGAGGAAGGAGTGAACATGGGTCTTGAAGAGACCCATATTGTAGGAGGGAGGAAACACAGAAGTCGGCAAATCGTTCCACAGCCGGGCTGTTGAACTCAAGAACGAGTCGTAGAAACGACCCGTTCTCATGTGACTAATGTCAACCGTGTACAAATGTTGAGCGCGTGTTTGGCGTGTTTCCCGACTATGCACCGGTGCCGAGGGGATCAGTGACGCTAGTTCCTCGGAGCATCTTCCATTGTAATACCGGTAGAACAAGGACAGCATTCCCACCTGACGCCTGTGCTCTAAAGATTGCAGTCCATTTGTTAAGTTAGGAGAATCTATCAAACGGACCGCCCGTTTCTGCACAGAGTCGAGGGTTTTTTCAGGTATTTTGGGACTCCAGACCAGAGGTGGCTGCCAAATTCAACCGTGGGGCGCACTTGCGATTTGTACAGGGTTAGCAGTTGTGTACTATTAAAGTATCTGCGGGCCCTGTACAGTACGCTCAGTTTCTGAGAGGCTAACTTAACTCTGGCCTCGATGGAGCCCCCGTACCTGAGCTGGTCACTTAGAGTTACACCAAGCATATCAATGGAAGGCCTGTTCGGGAGATTGCTTCCGTTGAAGGAGACTAGATTATCATTCCGATCCCTTTTAGACGTAATCAGACATGATTGGGTCTTTGAAACATTAAATTCGACGAGGTTATTCTTACCCCAAGAGAAAACACTCTCGAGGTAACCGTCCATTCTTTGTTTCAAAGCCCTCCGAGCCATTGGGATTTGTGAGCCCTTTGGAGGCTTGTCAAACAAAAGCTATCATGGACTGTACTGTCATCCGCGTAACAATGAATCGGTGCACATGTCAAGAGGTCATTGATGTGCAACAGAAACAAAGTCGGAGACAGAACCGATCCCTGTGGGACGCCAGCATTTATCGAATGCGAGGAAGAGGTGAAACCATCAGCAACCGCCTGAATCGACCTCTCCGTCAAAAAGTCGGCAATCCACGTACACAAGGAAGCGGGAAGTCCGTAAGAAGGCAGTTTGTTGACAAGCCCTCGGTGCCAAACCCGGTCAAAGGCCTTGGAAATATCCAGTGCAACGGTTTGGGTCTCACCAAAGCGTTCCAGGCACCGCCCCCAAACATGTGTCACATACGCGAGAAGATCACCGCACGAGCGGTTCCGCCGGAATCCGTATTGACGGTCGTTAATAATTTTGTTCTTCTCGAGGTATGTGAGTAGTTTGTCGTTGACCACACGTTCCATCACTTTTGACAGAACAGATGTGATCGCTATGGGGCGGTAGTTGGCCGGGTTAGAGCGGTCACCTTTCTTTGGAATAGGGTGAATGATCGCTTTTTTCCAACCAGAGGGCACAGACCCAGACGTCAGGGACATTTTGAAAAGCTTCGTCAAAATTGGAGCTATTTCTGCAGCGCACCTCTTCAATACCAGGGCAGGTATTCCGTCAGGCCCACTAGCTTTATTAACATCAAGCCCTCGTAAGACTTGGAGTACATCCCGATGCCGAATCCTCAGCTTTTTCATACGAAAACCGCAGTGAGGAACCGACGGCGGGATAGCACCTTGGTCATCGAGGGTCGAGTTTTCCGCGAACATTTTGTCTAATAAGTTAGCCTTTTCGGCGGCGGTATTTGCTAGAGAGCCGTCAGGTCTGGTAAGAGGTGGCAGACTGGGTTTGCAGAAATTGCGACCTATAGAGCCCGCAAGCGACCAGAACGCTCTGCTACCATGCGGGCAGGCAGCCAGCTTTCTGCTGACCTGCAGGTCGTGCTCGAATTTCGACCTATTGATGATTCTCTTACTTTCCTTTGCAATTTGGTTGTATAATATTCTGTTTTCGGACGTTCGAGATGTGTTGTAGGCTCGGTAAGCCGCGTTTTTTCGTCGCACTGCTTCAGAGCATTGTCGACTGAACCACGGCTTTGAGCCCACACCAGTTTCCTTAATAGTGGATTGGATGAAGCCATCCATCGCGGACGTGATGACTTCACCAATTTCCTGGGCACATCTTGAGGGATCCGAAGTCCGAAAACAGACAGCTGACCACGGGAAAGCATTAAAATGTGCCCGCAGACCAAACCAATCTGCAGACCTATAGTGCCACACTTTTCTTTTCAGCCTCTCGTTTGGCGGTCTGAAGGTTACGGGGATTGATGACGTCACCAGGCAGTGGTCCGACGATCCTAAAGGCGCTGTGACGTCAATCTTGTAACCGTGTGGCACAGTGGTTAAAAACAGGTCTAACAGATTAGAGCGGTGAGACTGGACATCAGGAACCCTTGTAGGCTCCTGAACCATTTGCTCCAGTCCGTGGCAAAGGGCAAAGGACTCCGCTTGTCGTCCAGCCGAGTCTGTAGATCCCGAGAACTTCAACCAAGGTTCGTTATGAACATTGAAGTCCCCCAGGACCACAAACTCTGCCGTAGGGAAGCGGGGCAAGAGGTCATCAATAGTGTTGCTTAAATGTTTGAAGAGCTCGGACGTGTCTGATTCGCTAAGGTTAGGTGAGCGGTATAAACACGCATAAAACCTTACCGTACTGGCAAGATTGACGCGCACCCACATTACGTCGAATCTGGAGATTTCCAGATTCAACAGACGCACACAGTTGACGTCAGCTCGACTGTAGAGACACACACCTCCCTTGGATCTAAATTTGCCTACGAGGATGAAGCCCGGGCGGTCCAGATAGGAGGCGTCTGGAGGCTCGGCTTTCGGAGAGGAAGAGAAGGTTAGGACGTTGGGAGAGAAGATGGTGGTGGACAGAGTTTAAGTTTTTGTGCAGGCCGCGAATGTTGGTGAAATTCACCAACAGTTTTGGCCTGCACCGGGGACTTCTGCTTCTCGCCGTTGTTGAAAAGTTATTTTTGAAAGTTTGTAAGTTCATTTTTATTTTTGTTTTTATTTTGTGTGTGTGGAGTGGAAGGTCGGGAAGGAAAGGGTATGAGGGGTGGGTAGGATGCTGGGGATCAGAATTTCCAGGAATGATGGACGTATGAATCCAACCCACCCACTGCGGTGCAAGGCGATGGGCAGGGAGAGTCCGGCTGGAGAGGTCGCCCAATGCGCCCCAAACGCTGCTGCTGGGTCCCCCCCGGTCACGAACCGGCACAACAGCAGCGGCGGGGTTTTTTCACTCGTTGATGGGGCAGCCCACCCTCAGTCGTGAGCCTGAGGGTCGGGCCCCTGTACTACCGAGCGGCCCAGACAACGGTAACCGGTTGTAAAGGGTCTCCCTCAACTAGCATCTCCCAATCCGGCCCGCCACGCAGAAGGTGGGCCGACGCACCCGCCATCAAGACCCAACCAAACATCACCCCATGAACCCGGGCACCCCTGCTAAGTCACCAAACGTAGCGAACCACTTGGGGTGACCTGTGGCAGAGGTGTTGGTCATCCAATAAATGGTTCCCAGGGCGGCGGTACCCATACCCGCCTACCAAATTATTTCTTGGGAAAGAAGAGAGTTATTTTATGTTTATCTGGGATTTGTTTAATACTTCACGTATTACAAGTTTTATTTATTTATTAGTGATAATATATTACATAACATTTATAATATATTACTCCCAATGAGTTTAATAAAACTCATTTCGGGAAGTTACTACGATAGTCGGCCTAACTGAAAGCTGCCTAAATGAGATCTGAATTGAGTGAGCTCCTGCAGACTACACCCCGGCATTTGTCCCCCTGGTGCACAAACTCCGAACTAAACTAACCGCCGTCTAGCGGACTTTCGGGACAGATCTTAGCACTGCCTTTATGTGACAAGCTCGGAAGCTTTTAGATATACCACAGAAATATTGCATATTAAAAATTTATCACCATGAGATTCCATTTTAGTGAGAATAGAAACAAATATACCGCACAGAGTTTTGGCGGCCAGGCGGATAGAGCCGACGAGTCACGAGGCTGACAGAATGCGTCGTTGCGTGCAAGTGCGTCGTCCCGTCTTGCCATGCATGAGCCGGTTTTACCCCGTAGGCGCGCCAGAAGATGTTTCACTTCAGAAGTCGTTGTCGTACGAAAAGCTTTTTTCTTCACCTCACAAGATAATAATTATATTTCACAACCTATTTTTGTGTTAATATTGCACGAGTCGGGACGGAAGAGCAAGTGGAAGTTTAGGAAGTACCGGGCTATTCACATCATGTCACTAAACACGGTCAAAATCATTTCAAACAACGCTCTTCTGAAATGTGAACTTCCACCATCACAATTTACTAAAAAGATTTACTTAAAAATGAGTTTTGGTATTTTAATTGTCATGTTTGACATTCGCCACGTTTCTACAAGGTACGAGCAATTTCCTTTCTCTAATGTCTGTAAACGAATACTCAAACAATCCCACCAATTCGCCGTCTTTGTACGTTACACGTAATATAAATTCGAGATAAAACGTACGAGACTTCGATACAAAACGTGAATACAAGCGAAAACCGAACGTAGACATGTTTGAATAGAGGTTACAATACATCAAACCAGGATGCGGAACACTTCCGTGAAGAAAACGGAGCAGTGAACGTCATTGAATAGCACCAAAGCAACGGGAACTAACGCGTCGGACACAATTGCAGCTGAAATGGAAAGCGTCGGCGTCGAGTGTTTGGCGTCGCAACGCCTCCGCTGAAGTTGGCGCAGTTCATAGTAAACTTCATGTTGGTGACATGGCGTGTCGACTCCTTAATTGTATTGTTAGGGAATTAGAAATTAACTACACTAACTGCAAATTAACTAAACCACCTTTGTATTAATGGAGATTCACACATGCAAATCATTTTACATTAATTAAACTTAACTATATTGCAACATTTCGCTAGTTGAAGCTGATTAACTTATGTAATTAAACACTCCAGAGACATTGCCCCACCCAGGCGTCCCGTGTCCAATTCCTTGGCAGACTAAGTCCTCCATCACGACTCAAGCAACATTTTCGGCCTAATGCGGTGGTAATAGGAGATTTTCAAATATTGTCGGGTTATTTATAACACATGAATGTTTGTCTTTCTTAAAAAAAAAACACACATCCCCAAGCAAGCATATTTTAATTTACATATAGATGTATTATTTTCTACTAGATGTATGAAAAAAATGCGTACATTTAAATAATCTTACGAACTTTAAACCAATAACCCTCAAAACTACATATCTCATTTTGACTTATGGCGGTATATTTGCCGATGCACGCTTCGTGTAAACCTTTGTTTAGTATATTGTGCTTGCAATAAACTAACTAAAAAGTAGCTAAAACTACGGAAATAACGACATAACGGAATGTAACGGAACGTAACGGAAACATAATAATAATTGCTCCGAGTGAGTTAACCAATTCAAATGTTTCCCTTAATTTGTCACAAGTTCATAGGTGTACCAATAATTGTCTGCGGCTATGCCCGCAAAATAATTAAAACGCGAGTTTACCATATTAAATCGACGATGGAAAGGTAACATGGGTCAACGAAAATTTTCAAGTTGTAAAATTCATTTTCGACCCCGAAGCAATTTTTTCAGCTCTTTCTAACTCTTGTATTAAAGTGTCTCTTTTCTGGAAAAAAACATAGGTTTTGCTAAAGAATTTTTTTTATTGGTGGATTACCAAACAAATAATGGAGTCGTGCGGAAAAAGATTAAGATTATGGTTGGAAGAACATTCTCGACATTGTTTTAATTTCGGCGTAGAGCTAAAATCATTGTCGCTTTATTTCACTCTGTTTTATACTTTGCCTTAAATATTTTGTAATTAATACTTAACTTTGACTTGACTCCTCAAAAATGTAGTGGAAATGCTAAAAAATTAAGGCAAAATGACAAAATCTCTATTTGTCTTTAATTTTATGAAATACTAGCTGGTACCCAACATGCATTACAATGCAAAGAAATATTTTTTTTCTCTCTGCATTTCCTTTCCCATGCATCCCCGTTCCCCTCCAGCGACCCTTCTCCCCGCGTTCCCCTTCCACCTTCCATGCCTTCCCCTCCCTCGTCATCCCTCCCGCTAACCCCACCTCCTTTATTACCCTTCCCCCTATGCCTTCCCACCCTGCCGCTAAAATATATAAAATACACTCATTTTCTTTTATACAAAGAAGCCAGAGCTATATATAGCCTATACCATTCGCGGGCATGGGCACAACAAATCACCCAAGTTTCATCGCATTCAGATGAACGGTATGGCAGCGCCTAACATACGGACAAACAAACAAACAAACAAAAAATGTTTCGTTTTTACATTTTCACGGCCAAAAGTATTTTCGTTGTTTGTTTTTAGGGTGTTATGCCGTGTTGCGCTACCTCCTTCTTTAGCTAACGTTTCTGCCCTGATTGCGGACAGCGTTACAGTGTCCATAATCAGGGCAGATGTGATGATGGACACTGTAACGCTGTCCGAAACGTTGGCTAAAGAAGGAGGTAGCGCAACACGGCGTAACACCCCAAAAACAAATAACGAAAAAAAAAACAAAAAATAATTTTTATACATAAGATTAAGGATACATATAAGATTAAGGATACATTCGTCCAGACATTTCATAAAACGCACTTAATCGTAGGTAAGTTAATCAATAATACTTGAACATTGATGGAAAGGCCCGAATACATTATTTTAATTACAATTAATTGCATTTACTTAATGACGATCCGTTTCCAGACACACAGTTTCCACTATCGGACTACAACTATATAAACGGATTACAACCTTTAAAGTACAAGCGAAGATCCTAAGAAAAACTGTCATCATTGATCCCTTGATTGGCAAACACTCAGACGCGCGACCTACTTTATTTGCACACGATATAATTCAACAGCTCACTATGGAATCGTTTGCCGGCCTCCATGTTTCCTTTCGTCTACAACATGAATATCTTCAATATCCGTCTTCATTCCTCCCTTTACTCAAAACACCCTCCACGCAGCATCCATTCCCAAAAATGACTTGTCCTTGGCGAAATTATTTTCCTGACCTTAAAATAGTCATATTTTCTTTTATTGGCTAGTCAAGAACGGCTCACGAGTTTTGTGTGTGGTGTCTGGACGAAATTATTGTAACCAGTAACTGATCACAAAGATAATTAAGGAAGTCTTACAAATTGTGAATTGGCTCTTTTACCAATTTTGGCTTTTGACACTTGACCCATTTTGCCTTTCCACCGTCGATATTATATATAATTCACTTGCAGGAGGGAAGCACAATGAGAAAAACCGCATAACGTAATATAACGGATGCAATAATAGCTTTCCGTCGCCATTGCCGTACCCCGCAAATAGATTTATTTCCAGGCTGAAGTGTGGTTTGTTTGCAGCTAAATATTTACTCCGTTCGCTTTATTTTTCACCTGTTTTCACCTGGAAATCAAATGAAGCTTCGTTAAATGAATTTATCATTTGTTGTGGTGATATGGGAATTTGTGCAAATGAATAGATACATGTAATTCAATATAAATCGAGATTGGTTTTCCAAAATTTAATTATTATTGTTACGTGCACGAGGTGCCCGCAAACCGGAAAAAAATGGGGATAAGTAAAAGTAAAAGTAATGGAAGTGTTGATTTATTGACAAATTTTTGTCCCAATTATGTTTGTTAATTTAAAATTTTTGTTTGTTTTATAGCAGTTATTTCAATAATTTTTTTATTCAATTTAACACGTATAATAAGAATTTTATGATGGTAAAAAGAATTAAAATTAAAATTCTCAATTGAAGATATCTTTTCTTTATAATGTTAGTGTTGAGTATTGTCAAATCTGTTAAGCCACCGTTGATGTAAGGCAAATAGTTGTGTTAAGTACTTAAAAAAGATACCCACAAAGCTAAAGGAACGAGGATAATCAGGGATTGCGGACTTACCTTATTTCTTCTTACGCTGGTCTACCTCCACTGGTTCATCTCATTCACCACCGTACTCGCGAGCTCACGATGGTTCTTATCTATTTCAACACGGTCGAAAAAGGGCTACGTAATCAACACTCACTTTATATGTTTACAGGACGATTTTCAATTTTCAACTGAATATGACGCATGATTGTATTTAGTCGGCATAAGATAGGTAGGGAAAAAAAGTATTTTGTGGGTAGGAATTATATTTTTGGAAAAGGGTGAAAGGATGAATGCTGGGTTGTTTATAACTGGGTTGTTTATAACAGGTTGTTTATAAATGCGTAAAATTAAAAACACGTTTATTAGTAAAGGGGTTATTGATTTTAATTTTACATACTGTTGTACACCGTTATTGGATGGTTGGTGTTTATTTTCTGGTTCTTTGTACTTGTGTACACTGTAAATTAAAATAAAATCAAAAAAATAATCTATGCACAATTGAAACGTTACTTGAAATGGCTTTAACCGTGCCCCAAAACATACTTGCGTTGGAGATGCCATAGTCTCACTGGGTCCACACGGTAGGGAGAAGTTCGGACACTTTTGCGATATTAAAATAAAACAAAATATTTATTTAAAATTAGTAATGCAGTGAAACTTCTATCTATGGTTTTTGAAAGGACCAATTGAAATAAACTATGGTAGCGGAAAAACAATGATTGTAGGAATATAGAAAAAAAAACACATTCATATTAAAAATATGTGTTTTAAAAGCAAATACGAACCAATATTCCAAAAAAGATACACGCTTCAGGTATATAAAAAATTGTTTAAATATAAAAATATCGTAACAAAATAAAAAAGGAAACTGCCCGGAGACAAAAAAAAATACATTTTGTAATAATCTTTCATCGTCATTTGTTTTTGGCCTTTTTATTGCCGTAGGAAACCAAAAGGTATTTACAAATTACATTTTTTTCAGAATCAGTTATCGAATGTGCATTAAAGAAATTTTTTAATCTTTCGAATATCGGGTACGTTTCCGAAAATGTAAAGCCTTCTAGTTTTCGAAGATTTTCCATACTTTCGTATCTGTTCACGAATTTAATTTTTTCTAGAGTAAATCGAATTCTTCGCGGATGCCGCGATTTTTAAACGCTTGGCTAAATCAACGCGCTTTTCAGAGGGTCTTTTTTCCACTTCCTCGACAATTTTTAATTTTCCTTGAGGAGTGCGTACTTTTTCTTTGGACGGTTAATTTTTATGATTAAAAGGCTCAAAAACTACTACTTTCCAACGTTATTGACCATTTACGTATATACGAAATTTGCTGCATAATTAAATGATTATTGCGGTAAAGAGAAACGATCAATTCGATCTACTTTTGGGCGTTTTATATTAAATTTATTTGGAACTACAAGAAATAACGACATTTACGGGAAAACGATTATTAATAAAAAAATATTTTCGGTAGTTAACACTACATGTTTAATTTTCCCCATGTCTGATATACCAGAATTCAGATTGTCACGCGCACGTTAGAGATTTTGAGTTCGAACATAGATTGATGGTAGAGGGTGAACCATATCCGCAGATAAGCCGGCCGATCCACAAGACAATTGAAAGGATCCGTCTGAACCACGCGATTGACATCCTTTAATCGTGGGATTTAGCGCTCTTTGTTGCCAATATTGCCACTCTTGCCTCATGTAGGGTTGGAGAAAAAATTATGAAAGTTCAAAATTTAAAAAAAATATATATTTATGTGGTGTAACAACATCCAATAAAGTGAAAAGAACAGTTTTTGTTGCCAAAGGTTCTAATTAAAAAATTGCGAATGGTGAGTTCTGACGTCATAAAATTTGCAAAGCTTTTTTTTTTCTGAAAGGTCCACGTTAGTGGTTCGTAGTGCTCAAAATTAAACAATTAATTTATGTGATAAATTTAATGATGTACATTATTGCTTTTAGATTAAGATACAAGAAAACGAACTTGTAGTAAATTAATGCAAAATCGCGCACCACATAATGTTATATATTATTAACATTAAATTATTTATCAACACATATATTATGTATCTCTAGTTTGAAGCTTAATTGAATACAGACCTGTAGTTTGGTCTCCATCTTACAAAATTCAAATTAATAACATTGAGCGAATACAAAAAAAAAATCTGCGTTTATGAATTTTAAACTAAATATCCCACTAGAAAATTTAAAATATAATTTCCTTTTAAATATCCTTAAAATACACCCACTAGATGACGGCCGTTAAATAAATGATTCAACTTTTTTATTCAAAATACTCCAAGTTCAACTGTTGCGAACTTTTGCAACTCATAAACTTACGAATACCGACAGTAACTACACGAAAAAATACATTATTCTTTTGCAGCAATCATAAATGGAACTACATTGCCCACTCTCTGATACAACGATTTCACACGATTGGAAATCAGTTGACATATTTTATATCAACTGGGCGAGTTTTGTGGATCTTGTAAAAAACTTATTCCAACACTATCCTAAACACATCTGTATTTTTGTTAATTTATCAAATCGCTGTATTTTTGTAACTTCTTTGTATTTTCATGTCTTGTGTTCAATTTTTATCTAATTTTATTTATACAATTTCTTAATTTGTTTTAAAATTATTTGTCATGAATTAATTGTACTACCAAACTGTACTGTAAAAGCCCTCTGGGCGCTAAATAAATAAATAAAAAGTTAAAAAAAAATATTATTTATTTGGTAATCAAGTCAACCCAACACCTATTTGAAAAGACATTAAGAGATTCCCTTCTTCTTTTTAAAAGACTTTTTAGACCCCCTTCTTATTTTTAAGCTCTTTCTTCGTCCCTTTGTTGACAAATTTAGAATTTAGCCACCACGTTCCGAGGGCGGTCGTCACTGGGAGCTTTTGCCATTTCCTCTTGAAAATTTCGGCGTGGACTGGCTCTAGTGATAAATTCAATGTCCACTTCCTTAATAATCTGTCCGACATTTGATGCAATTTTAATTATACTGGAAGCTAGTTTTTCGTCTTGCTTTACAGTCAGACCGAAGATTTCAATATTGATGAGCAGCTGTTGTTCTCTACCGTTGCCTTTTTTGTCCAAAAAATTGAAAAAGAGCCCATAACCTTGCCTAAAGTAACGTATTATACCAATTTTTGTAATTTTTTTTCATTTTAATTTAATGACTTTGCATTGTTTGTTGCCGAAGGTTTCAAGAGTGATTCATTTAAAAAATACAATTGAATAAAATGATAAAAAAATAATTTTATGTTTGTAGTTTGCAGTTTAAATAAAAAAAGGTATCAACCTTGAGGCTTTTAGCGGTGATGGAAATCTCAAGAAAAACAGAAGAAAACAACTGTTAAAGTTGTTTCTCTACAACTATTAACAAAAAGGTTCATTCTCTTTTGAAACATTCAAATTGTTAACCTTTGTTACAATTGACACATTTATGTACCTTGTGTTTCCGCAGATCGGAATATTTTCTCAAAGATCCCAGTAGCGCGGTCAGTTTCTGCAAGCCCGTAGAACTATCGCGATCGGAACAATCGTTGGAAAGATACGTAATAAAATGCACACAGTTTTAGTGGAAACGACTGATAACTCATTCCTCGTAGTTCCAGTTCAATGAAATCTGAAATTTTTGCTTTGATTTCAAAATTTTGAAATCAAAGCATTGGATCAGAATCAGACAAGCAGTGGATATCAACATCATTTTATTTTAATGAATTAATAAATTATTCCGTACTTGAAATGTGTGTTTCTTTTGTTAACAGATTTTCAGTTTTACAGATGTTGTAATTTTTCAAGTTAACTAACGGTGTTCATTCTTAAGTTCATTTTCTGAAAACGTTTGCTTTTGAAAGGCGATCTTAAAGCAAATATTTTTTTTTCATATATGCTTTCGGCTTCACAAATCCTACAATTATTAATTACTTGTAATTTTTCATAAATCCTACAGGGCACCTTTCAGAGTTGTAGATACTATCAGCGACGCCCTAGTGTAAATCCATCATTAAGTATTGAAACGTTGCACGGTGGTTCCCTTAGAAAAATCTAGCTAGACAAAAACATTTCAACGATGTTTTTATTTATGTACAAAAACATACTTACAGCATAGAAAACAGTCCATAGTATTATGTTCGCATCGATAAAAAAATTAAAACAATACACGCTACACGTGGCAACGATGTAAACGCGACACTTTGAATGTGCCAGGCGGCCTCCCTGCGGTCTATCTCTTTCGGGTGTACGCGCTGTTTGGTCGTTAGTGGTGTTATTTGAAATCGGAGAGAAATTGGGTTTAGAAAAAAATTGAAGTCCATAGTATGTTCTTTCAAATTTATTCAAGTATTTAATAATTTGCTTCTTCCATATTACTTTTATTAGTCATTAAAACATCGTGAAACCATTATCAATATTTACAATTATTTGCAAAAGTTTGATTAAACTTTGAAAATCGTGTACCAATTTGTACCTCCAAACTTAACAATTTTCATATTAAACCATTTTTTATCTATATTTTCTTATAGAATTTGATATTTTAGAGATATTCTTATAGATATTTTAAAGATATTAGAAGAAAAAGGCGCATCCTTTGATGACTTTTCGAGTTGTGCTGCAACACGGAAAAAATTTGGTTGAAAAAAACAATTTTATAGGTTTCGAAAAGAATTTACTGAAAAAGAATAGCTTAATTTCTAGGAATATGTTATAGAAAATGGAAAAAAAGAATATCGCTTAATTTCCATTAATATTTCATAGGAAATGGTCGAAGATATACTCTAAAATTCATGTAAGAAAAAAACAGAAATGGCTTAATACAGTTTTTTTCCTTTTGGTAATTACGTGTGATGATGGACTACGTGATGAGCGAGAAAAATAAATTGGTTTTTGCTCGTTAAAAAGTAAAATAAGAAAAATTAAATGTCCTCTGAATTCTCGAAGTCTAAAAGAACTCTTTCATGCTGCTTAAGTCAGTTTGAGGTCAAATGGAAAACGGGAAGCTTTTATATCCGAAATAACCACAATATCGAAAACATCTCAATGTCTTATCTAGTGATGACTTAAAATTATTGTCGATTTCGGAAGTACCAACGAAGAAACTGCAGAGGTCTGTTGACAGTGCCACATAGGGATATTAACATTTAACAAACTTGATGATAGTGGATCGACCATAAACAAATGTCATTCGGTTTTGTTCTTATATTATGTTACAAATAATATTTTTAAATAATAACTTAAAATAAACAGATTGTTATGACTTATTTGAATCGTTGTACTATAGGCAATTTATTTCTATTTTATTTTACTTTGAAAATTCTGTTACAGTGGTTGAAATAAAAGTAAATTTTATTAATAATTTTTTTATCATATTGTTACCCTTTGCATCACATTCAGTGGAAATATGTTTTTGTCTAGCTAGAAAGGGATTTGGGACCACTGTGCGTTGCTTCAAATGGCTCGTATTTGGTGACCATATCTGAGTAGGTACTTCCCCAACTTCAGCTTCTCCATCTCCTTCCCCTCTCAAAAACCATCAGTTCCACAACTTACCACAGTAAATTGCGGTTTTCGCATTTAAAATAAAATCTAAATATTAACTAAAAGTATTTACTAAGGATGGGGGATATTTTTCTCTGGATGTCTAGTTAAAACTAGGTAGAACATGAAATAAATCAATAACAAATAATTTAAAATAGTTAAATGTGTTATTATTAGTTATTTTCTTGGAAAAGTATTCTAAGGTTAATGAAACATCCCATTTTCTCACAATACATTTATTTCCTCTCTTACAGTAAATTACTGTAAATAATGCATGAAAAAACAATATTTCTAAAAATTTACTACAATAAAAAAAATAGTTATTTATTGTTATCAAGTTTAATTTGTAGAACTCCATTTTAATTTTTTATTTCTTTTATATATTCAATAATATTAATATTCAATTTATAAAAAAAGTTTATTAATAAACAAGTTATGCTAGGTAATTATTATTACACGTGGCAGCTGTCTTTTAGTGAGATATCTTTTAATATTTGCAAGCGTTACCAAAAATATTACGTTCATTTCCACTAACCAGAGAACTATAAAGACCAACAACAACTCTAAGCCATTTTATTTTTACAATTTTTGTAGATCAGCTAGCTATGCAATCGCGAGGTCCCACGTATTTAATCAGTCAATGAAATATGTTTAGAATGTAACGGAATGAAATTTTGAAATACCTCCTCTGTATACCGTGTAACCCCTCGGGCTAATTCGTTCGCTTTACAGGCATTATAGAAATCTTTGTCTCCCTTACTGTCATGGTGACAAATATAACAAAATAGAAATATAATAATAAGTGTGTTTATTTCAGCCGAACAGAGCGGTGAGTGCAATACTTTGTTAGCCATATAAAAGTGTACATCTATAAAAATTACATTAAATAATATAATTTACAAGATAAAACAAAACAGAAAAATAAAATATAATAAAACATTTATTTAGTACTTGTACACTACGGAGACTTTAAGTGGATTCTCCATGTTTGGTGCGCGCCCTGCCACTGGGCCACGGCTTGGACGAGAGTGTTTTCCGATCTTCGGTAGCGCTGACTCGTCCTGCCTATTCTGTGGCGTCTCAATGCAGCGAACCCATGTACCCTTCCTTCTGCGAACATCTGCGAGGCACTGCATCGCCGAGGTAGGCCGAACAGCGCCCTGTATGCGTGGTTATACTGTACTCGGAGTGTGCTCATGACGCCTTGTGTGTATCTCGTCCATAGTTTTAATAATACGATCTACCAGACCTGGCCAACGCGCGGCCCGCGGCGCTTTTACGTGCGGCCCGCGGTCATGAAAGACGAACATTTTTTTTTTATTTTATAATAATTTTTCAAAATATTCAGACCAAATAAGAAAACTTATTGTAGTCTTTGTCGTTTTAAAGAACCAGTAAATTATGAGAAAGCATTTGAGATGTTCAGTTCTCCATTTGATGTTGATGTTTTCACTGTTTCAGAAACATTAAAAATGGAATAAATCGACCTACATTGCAATATTGAACTAAAAATATAAATACCCCACGATTTCAAAAATTGAAATTTATAGTGAGTACATAACAATAACAAAAATTTCCTAATATAAGATGTTTTGCCCAAAAAATTATTAATGCCTTTGGATCTACGTACGTTTGTGAAGCTTTTTTTACCAAAATGAAATATAAAAAAAATAATAGGGCGTCAATAACAGACGTAAATCTGGAGAACCAGTTAAGGTGCGTAACTTCAACTATTGGAATAGATTTAGAAAAATTAAGTAAACGAAAAGAAACTCTAATCTCGCACTGAAAGAAATAATAATAATTGGTTTAAATTAAATAAAAATTTTAATATTGTTTGATTTATGTGTCTTACTTAATTAATAATTTTGATTATTAAAAATGTTAATTTCTATAAAAATGTTGGTTCGATGTGGGTTTTCTTTTCACATCTGGCTAAGGTATTGTTTTTTCGCAATTAACCTGATTGAACTTTCAGATTACCTCTGCATTAAAATTATTTATTGTACTTACAAAAAGTATTTATTTTATTTATTTTATTTTATTTATTTATTAAAAGAAGTTTATACAATGAACAAAAAATTGTGTTAATTCATCCGCCATGCTAGGGATGTCCCTGTGTTATGGCGGATGAAGTTTACAGATTGTGTAGGTACAGTGTACAGCTATTAACTTATGCAATTCATTTAAGTAGTTTAAGTAACATATTTAGTAACAAATTAATTTAGTAATTTAATTAACACATTAAATTAATTTATGTTACAAGTTGTATCAATTATATTACAATTCAATTAAAATAGCAAATTTTTACTCATCATCGTTACTGAATGTAAGGATCCATTTTGATAATTTTTTTTTAAAGATATGGGGTTGGGTTTCGGATTTTAGGTTCTCGGGGAGAAGGTTAAACATTTTAGGAGCTAGGTATATGAAATGTCTTTGAGCTGATGTGGTGCGTAGTGTAGGAACATTGTAGTGTCGTTTGGTTATTGTTCTGGTGGTGTAACTGTGATGTAAAAGAGTTTTTTTCTTGTATTTGAACATGAAATGTGTTAGTGTAAATTTTAGATGAAGTTGCCGTATGTTTAAGACATTATATTCTGTGAAGAGTCTATTGGAGGAATATCTTGTTGGTCGCTTGTTGATAGCACGTAAAATCGTTTTTTGGGCTTTTTGCAGAGGATCAATAAAATTAAGAGCACAGCCGCCCCAAATTATGATGCCATATGCTAACTGGGATTGGCAGAGAGCATAGTAAACCGTTTTTAGTGTTATAGGAGTAAGTATATTTCTTAGAGTTCGAAAAACATAAGAGAGCTTGCGAATTCGGGGATTTATAAAGTACATGTTACATAATTAAGACATTTACATAGAGTAGATACAGTATGAAATTCGTCGGAATAAAAAAATGTTATAATTTTTGTATAATGTCTGTATGTGCGGCCCTTGAAAATTTTTGGTCGTCAATGCGGCCCGGGGTGCATCTTGGGTTGGCCAGGGCTGATTTAAACGGTATTAGGAAGTTTTACATTCGAATCTAGCAGTTAACTACAGAAAATATGCATCTATCTGCATGAAACGAAGTTTCTGAACGCAATTTGAGAAAAAAAATCATGAATATTTATTTAATTTTTATCAAACGACAGAGAAGTGAAGTGAAAGTAACATTTATAACACATAAATAATAGATTTCACTATCTTTCGCAATATTTACATCCCACGTAACATTGTTCTATGTTTTTTCTTTTACGTATTTAATAGGAATACAAGTTAATTTTGTTTTCAAGGCTCGCCAATCCTACTATCGTGTTTTTTATTCCACTGTTCAACCATTTGTACTGTTTTTATTGTCCTTAATTATTTCTTCTCCTTGAAGATTCTACTACGACGTATTCAATAGAAACTCTAGCAACTGATTTCTTTTGTTACATTGACTTTTCAAAGGGGACTTTAATTACTTAGTTTCGTTTTATTTTCTTTGTATATCCTCTCCATTAGCTTTCTTATCCGTCAATGCCTCGCCTTCATACATAAAAACGAGATTAATTATTTAGTTTCTTTGTCATACGTTACGTCTTTCTTCGGGATTCATGGTCGCCTAGTTAACCGAATACACATTATTAATTATTTGCTGTGGTTAGGCACCTACCAACTTGAAATAACTTCACTGCTTCTAGTACCTGTCGTTACATTTTCGGTCTATAAGAATGGTTCTTATCGTTGTAATTATTGGTTAAGAAATTAATGATTTTTTGTTACCATGCTTTGAAATGTTAAAAAAATTTTTACTAATAAAATGATATATGTTAATAAAAAACAATACCTTTTATAACCGGATAAGCATATAGGTTTGGCCTATTTATTAGCGATAACATATTATTTCAAATTATTATTATTTTTAAGTAAGGTAAGTAATGTGTGCATTAAAGAGTATTTTTTTATGAAAAGTAAGTTAAACACGCAAAATGCGAAATTCAAAACACAAACATTTTTTTTTTACATGAACTCCACACAGGAGGCCCTGAAGAAAATAATTTCCCTCAGGGCCTACGTCATCTTTGGGGATGCTGTGTGAAGGGTTTTTTTTAAGGAAAGGAAGGAGAGGAGAGTTCTTGTAAGGAAAAGGGTTTAAGGGGTGGGTAGGAATCTGGGGTTCAGTGTGTCCTGGTCATCCGCCTCCAAGACCTAGACAAACCTCACCCCATGAACCCGGGCACCTCTGCTAGATCACCAAACATATTTACATTATTAAAAATAAACACGAGTTTTCACGAGGATCGTAGGAACATTTTTGTATGTGTAACAGGAGTTAACTAAGAAGATGAAATAATTATTAACAGAGATTCACTTTATTTCAAAATGTTGAAAACACAATGACTTAACACAAATCATATTCAGAAAGTGTAGAAGGGATTAGCAAAGCAACTGACAGCCAGGAAGTTCGAAAAGGAATAATTTGTAGCTCTGATCCGAACCAGAGTTTGGCTGTGCTTGGTGTTGCCAGCCGCCACATTGCCAGCGTATAAAAACATTAATAATTCACTAAATGGCTTGCCAGTACCTTGCAACAAAATAAAGAAAGACGAACATTCTCCGGTTGAGAAAAACCTGACAATATCTGATATTCTCCCGCTACCATCATAGTGAGCGGAAAATGTTTCGGAAGACGAGTCAGCCGAGGAATTGAACACACGACGCCTGAGTGGGATCCGTACGCGATGCCAACGCAACCACTGATCTACTACTTATAATTATCTTGTTTTTGACCAGGGGGGCTAATCTCGATCTCTCAGGTTGACAAACCAGTACGTTTGTGGTTTAACCTTCTCCAGCGGGTGCAACTAAGCGGAGACGGTCTATCATTACTGAAACATGTAAATATACTAAAAATTGGGTTCATATTTTAGGTATTCCCTAGCAATACATTTGTGTATTGGATTAAACAATTACAACTCATAAATATTAAGTGGGTGTACGGCACCGGAACGCAAGGAAGTTTTTAGCACGATGGGGGGAGGGTTGATGACGTGGCTAAACCTACTGTATGGGCGTAGTGAAAGAGAGACTATGCCTCCAGTTAGCAGCATAATTTAATTTTTATTTATCCTTTCTAAATGTAAAATAAATTTTCATACAACAATAAAACATAATAATAACACTCAACGTAATAATAGCGAATTTAAAAGACATATTTTTAACTTTTAAAGGTTCGAATATCACCAAAGTACGATTAGGTATCAATTTTTTGCAAGAACACTTTCAATAAAATTAAGGAAACATTGGAACTAACTGTTTTCTTGCAGGTTTATGGCTTACGAAATCTGCCCCCAAACTCAGTATTCCCAAGGCTATTTTGGACTTCATAGTTAAGTTTTGTATAAAAAGGGTTGCAATATCCAGTGGCAGCTCGAACACTTCTTTGATGGTGGGGATCGATATTTTTTTACGTATACCTACTGTACCGTAATCTCACCACCTAGAGAATATAATTTTAAATTTCTCAAACAAAACTTTTGATGGTAAAGTCATGCTAATCGGATATTTAAACACAAAATATTATAAAATATCTATAGATGTATACTATGTTAAAGGAGGCCTTTGCCAAGAGGCAAACTGAGCTTCGGGATATATTATAAAAAAAATAAGAACATTTCAAGATTCATACGTAACAAAAGTTCAGAATTAAAAGGCTTATTATTATTATAATAATGTATTTAGATGTATACCAATTAATATTTTTTTTAAACTAAAGACTTCCGTTCATGAAGATACTTACAAACTACGTGATTGTGACACAACCACAAGTACCCAGCAAATATACTATTCTTTTATGCTGGTTTCCGTACACGGCGCTACCCAAAATATACTGAACTTGATCATTTTTCACGCGCAGCCGTGAAGTTAACACGATGTCAAGCAATGTAAAATGACTTTTTTTCCTACATCAATCCATCCTTCTCCACTAGATCCTTTCTTACGTATTCTGGCGATGCATAAGCACGCATTTTTTCAACTTTCAGAATAAATCTAACATTAATTTCATGTTCAGACGCCGCGCCGTTTCTGTCAAACGTCAAACGAAAGTAGTAGTTACGAATGCTGCAACGCGTAGCGCGCTACCAGCGCCATCGGTAGCGTGTAACTGACTTCAACCCGACATCCGTTCCACAGCGCTGTGTACGAACACCAGCAAAATTGTATGGCGAGTATTAACGAGCGGTGCGCGAGCTACGCGCATGAGGCTCGAGTAGCTTGTAAGTACCGAGGCACTTACTTCAACTAACAGCTGCCGCGTAGCGTCATGTACGAACAGTAGCAAAATCGTATGGTGGGTACTCACGAGCGGCGCGCATGCTACGCGCAAGAGGCTCGAATAGGTTGTAAGTAGCGTTATGTACGGAGGCACTAATAGTTCGTGCGCTGGTCGGCTGTCCGCTGGTTAGCCTGGATGGTCACGGTTCGCATTATTTACCCGAAATATATATATATATTTTTTTTATTTCTGCAAATATTACTTGCTTTTGTGTTTAAGGGGGTATTCTAGTCTAGAAGCATAAATTATTGTAGGTGTTTTTTCAGATGCGATAAAAAAAAAACAATAATATTTTTAACAGCCATTACTTTACAAATATTTATTAAACATTAAAGAATTCATAACAAAAAAAGTCAAACAAAAAATTAGAAATTCAAAAAGTTACAGGGTGTTTACCTCTTTTTCGCCTTTTATGAATTTTTAAAAAATAGTAAAAATTGAAATTTTGTAATAATTCTGGTAGGCGCGACAGAGCAATGTGTAGAAAAAGCTCACACCAAATTTCATGCAAATTGGTTTAGTAGAACTTTAATATCGTGTCAACCGTCTCGAAAAAAGTGATTTCGAGACACACGCGTTTTGCTCTATTTAGATTTTGGTTAGATTCCGTCTAAACCGCAACATTAAAATGGTTATAACTTTTAGAATAATGTGAAATTCTAAAAATCCTTTTAAGCAGATATTTTTGAATATTTAAACTTAGGAAATATGAAGAAAAAATAATTTTTTTTTTTTTTCTAGACTAGAGTACTTACTACCTTAAAGAATTCATTGATTTTTGTGAAGACAAAATCGACTGTAATTTCCCATGGTAGGTTTCGGGTGTAACCGGTAGGGGCTGTTCCCACTGTCCTCCTGTGAAGAACCGCCACTGGCAATATCGTTCCTCTTGTGTGAATTGTTTGCATAAAAATTACTTTCAAAATACCCCCCCCCCCCCAAAGGGCCCCTAGGTTATGTTTGCTGACTGCCTTTTGTGTCTTAGATCTGCACTGATTGCCATTCTTTTTAAAACAAACTTTCCGCTGAAATATTATTCTTGCAATGTTTGCTAGTTCGGTATGCGCTTTGCCCTTTGAACTACAAAGGTCCTCATACCATCATGAAGCTATGCACTGAGTACTGTGTGCATGCTTTATCACTATTCGCTGTGCCAGTGATGTACAACCCGCGGTGCGCGTGCCCATGTCATACGGTCCGCGGGCAAAATAAAAATCAACAGCAATAATTTATTGGTTTTTACCTTGAACCTAGAATTTATAAGTAGCTTCCAATTTATAGGGGTACACGACCTAGTGTTTTTTTCTGTAAAAACGGAAGTACCTAATCGAAGTTAGTTTTTTTCTTTTTTACGACAATCGTTCGGATTTTATCGGGTGCTAATTATTTTTGTTTATTTAGTATCAAACAGTGTTAATAGCCTTCCGTCTGCGTGGTTGAATTTCAGAACCCGACTCCGATTGCATGTCTGACGCCACGCTCCGCGCCACAAATAACATCTTTGTTTCGTGGAATTTCAAACAAAGCTATCGTTGTAATTCAGTTTTAAATTTATAAAATCATCACAAGATGTCACCACTTCCGCCGGCAGGTTGGTGTGGACGTGCTCCAGGCAAGTATAAGTACTACGAAACCTGCGGAGCGGGTTTCGACTGCTAATAAATTAATTATTATGATAAAAATATTTGATGGTTTTCATGATATTTTACAGTGACTGCAAACGCAAATTTACGAGTGACTGCAAACGTCTGCCTTCGATATTTCAATTCAGTCGCCCAAAATTACAATATTTTTCATTCGTATTGTTAAAAATTTCAGATCTTAAAAATCGAAAGAATTTATTGGTTGACCTTGGAAATGGTAAATATTTAGCATGCGGCGATACTTCTATTCACTGCTTTATAAGTATCTATTAGTAGTAATTGCGAGCGTTTTACAGATTACAAAATGTTAGGTACCCGAGTAAATTTTATTTAAGAACCCTTAAATATTTTTTCAAATTATTTCGTATTAATTTATATGAAACACATTTTTTTTTGGTACTTACCTACTGGCTCCGGACCGATAAGGCATTTATTAAGGTATCTACAGCCGATTCCGCTTAATTGGTACACAGGTTTATCAGGACAGCCGGTTATTTGGGTCAAAACCCAAGAAACAGAAAATGAAGTGAATAAACTAGTACTTATTTACTTCGGGTATCGGGAAAACCATTAGGTTTACATTAGGAAGTTTAGGATTAGTTCATTAGGAAGTTTTTTATATATTAGGTTTAAATTAGTAAGTTTTTTAAATATTAGGTTTATATTAGGATTTACCTAATATATAAAAAAACTTCTTTATACAGGCGATTTATCCTTAAAAATATCCCGTTTATTACCAGATCATATTTCTCCAGCTTTCTATACTAATTCGAAAATAAAAAAAAATTGATAACTAATAAGGATGTTTTTAATAAATTTGAAAAAAAACAGGATATACACTTTAGAATGTAACGATTGTGACGCACAGTATGTAGGTATGACAACTAGAAATTTCAAAACTGGAATCAGGGAACATAAACTTTGTTTACGAAATAATAATCACTCCGAATTTGCTAATCATTTAATAAAGTCAGGCCGTAGCTTCAATGAAGAAAAAACAAAGTTTAAACATTGCAATATAAATTCATACTTTAATCTGTGCGCTTTAGAAACGCTCGAAATAAACAAAAAAATTAAATCTAAAATTAATTTAGTGAATAAAACAATAGCGCCTTGCAAATCTCTTTTACTAACCATGTTTCCGTATAATATTAACTCCTCCCACCGCTTTCCCCCTCCCACAAAATCATTCCTCTCACTACTCCCACCTAATTAACCTTTGGTACTTGCATTTAATTTTTAAGTTAGTTTTAATCCTGCTCGTGAATGATACGATTGTATCGAAACCGGTCGCGGAAAAATAAAATTTAAGTAACAAATGTACATTTAATAAAACTCTTCAAAAAACAAAATGTCTAGAAATTGTTACATAGTTAATGCCCAAGAAATACAAAAAGTGGATGAAATTTACCAAAGAGCTGACTAACCCACTCTACTAAATTGTTCTACTAAAGTTCGGACGCGTTTAATCACTAATATACTCGCTACTTGACTAAAACACTCGCCAAATGCAAACGGCTCTTTAGCGACGAACTGACTGAACGCACTGTACTGCAAGGAATATTGTCTCTCCGGCTAAAAAGGTTGTGCAACAGTGCTCCACGTTCAGCACGCCCACAACACCGGCTTACGTAATGGCGTGTCATCTTCCAATTCCATTTCAGAGTACAATCAGGCTCGGCTCACCGCTAATGGAATCTGGAAACGAACGATAATAATTCCACTCATTTCGATTTCCCCGAGATTAAAATCGATTCTGTTCTGATTAAACGTTTAATAGCCGCGCTCCGAAGGCGAATTAGTGCAAATTAGTGATCGAAAAACCTGATGTGAGGGGTTTTATTAATAAATCCGTCCGGAGTGATGTTTTGCTTTCGACATAGAACAATTTTTTGGAAAATATTTACCTAACAGGGACCCGCTTAATAAACACTTTTTATTTCAAAAACGCTTAATATCAATTAGATAATAATGGGAAGTAATAAATTCAGTTTCCGAAATTGAAAAATAATGAATTTTAATATTTATTTCGTCAAAATTAAAATCGATTATTCACTCGGCGGCCATTGTCATTGATGTCAAAGTATAAGTTTAGTTATTTTTCTTCTCTTAATAAATCCAAAATATTAACACATGACCCTAAAATAGGTTCTTAGGTTCTTAGTTTGGGTTTGATTAAAAGAGGAAAAAAGAACTAGCCTAAAAAACCATTTTAATATTATTATGTCAAAAAATGACGTGAAGAAAAGATGTCAAATTGTCTGTGTTTTTAATGAAATAACTACTAAAATGCGTTATTTTTAATTTCCGGAAACTGAAATACTTCTCATTATTATCTAACTGATACTGAGTGTTTTTGAAATAAAAAGTGCATATTAAGCGTGTCCCTATTAGGTTAATATTTACCTTTTTTTTCAATATTTACTATTTCTCATATTTTCTTGTAAATTAAAATATTTGTAGGTGTATTAAACTTGCTACAATAACAAAACACAGAAGCTAACAGAAAAATTTCTTTGGTGGAAGTCAATTTCTTTGCACCAAAATATTTTCTTTTTTTACCTTTTATAATTGATAGCAGTCCCGGCCACACATTGACGTGGCTAACGAAACACAACGCCATTACCCAACCCTTTTAACCAATGCCATCTGTTAATTTGCATACATATCAAATTGAATTTTGAATTTCTCGGCTTTTCTCTTTTTTTTACATTAACTCCACACAGGATCCACTATGTCATCTGGGATGCTGTGTGGAGGGTCTTTTTGAGGAGAGGAAGGAATGAACATTGGTCTTGAAGAGACCCATGTTGTAGGAGGAAGGAAACACAGATGCCGGCAAATCGTTCAATAGCCGAGCTGTTGAACTCAAGAACGAGTCGAAAAACGACCCGTTCTAATGTGACAAATGTCAACCGTGTGCATATGTTGGGCGCGGGTTTGGTGTGTCTCCCGACTATGCACCGGTGCCAAAGGGATCAATGACGCTAGTTCCTCAGAGCATCTTCCATTGAAATACTGGTAGAACATGGATAGTATTCCCACCCGACGCCTGTGCTCTAAAGATTGCAATCCGTTCGTTAAGATGGGAGAATCTATCAAACGGACCGCTCGTTTCTGCACAGAGTCGAGGGTATTTTTCAAGTATTTTAGAGCTCCAGACCAGAGGCGGCTGCCAAATTCAACCGTGGGGCGCACTTGCGATTTGTACACGTGTCTACTATAATATGCAAGTATTATGCATATAAACTTTCATCTGAATCACTATCTACTGGTGAAAACCGCATGAAAATCCGTTGCGTAGTTTAAAAGATCTAAGCGTACAGACAGCGGGAGTGGCTTCATTTTATACTATGTAATAATTTTGTTACTGTATTTGATTATAATGTTAATATATTATTTTTCGCTGACGCCGAAAATTTTAAACTCCTTTAACTTGTAAAAACTGTAGATTGTACGCACATTCAAATACATTTAAATAAATTACTAGATTGGTGTAAATTTAATGAACTTTATTTAAAAGATGGTAAGGGCCACTTGAAAAGGTTTTCAGAATAAAACAACCGTTCAGCTATAATAAAAAAAAAGTCTAGTGCAGTTCACTCGCGATAGAAGGGAAACTTCACGAAAACAATCTCAACAAATAGGAGCCTTGAAAAATGAGATCATAATCAAAGCGGTCAATGATTGCAGTTCCACGCTTCGTAGGTACTGTAATGCGTCATTACCGTTTCATATCTCAACCAATAGGAGCCATGAAAAGTGAGATCATAATAAAAGCGGTCAATGAGCGCAGTTTGACGCTTTGTAGGTACTGTAACGCGTCATTTCCCTTTTATATCTCAACAAATAAGAGCCTTGAAAAGTGAGATCATAATCAAGGCAGCCAATGAGCGCAGTTTGACATTTCACAGGTATTGTAATGCGTCATTTCCGTTTCATCCGAGTTTCAAATCACAAGGTGCTAAAGAACTTAAAAAAATAATAATATTTCACTCATCTCAATGAAATTAATGATTTTGGCATTATTTTCGATACCAAATTTAAATTTCTTTCACAGATCAAAACGGTAACAAATAATGAATTAAAAATGCTCGGCTTCATTATCCAGAGACTTCAAATATATATCAACACAAAATCTTATTTTCTTATTTATTTCAAATTCAACTCGAATATACAACCTAACCTAACCTAACTATTCTATCTGGTCTCCTCACTTTAAAATCGACTACAGTTCCATTGAAAAATTCTTCATAAATTTCTAGGATAAATTAACTTTTAACTCGGTCTACCTAGTAGAAACTAGTATCCGATTGAAGGCAAACAAATCTAGTTTAGGCATCAGTTTCGATTTCGGCATAAAATCTTCCGAACCTTCTTCCGCACCCGGCCGCACCGAAACTCTGCGCTCGTGAATTATCGCGCGTCATTCGGCTGGCTTTGGGTAAGTTCATGGCTCGTGTGTCACCTGCCATCATCAGTTGGGTTCGCCGGCCGGTTAAAATACTTAATGAATGAGATCCTCTTTTCGCAATATATACGTAAGTGTTGATTACTGACAAATTTTGGTTTCAAGAAAATTAACATGTTTATTAATTTTTACAATTTTTGTTTGTTTTACAGCAGTAATATAAAAAAAAAATTTCACTTTCTTAAATTATTGTTTTTTATTTCATTTAGCATGTATAATAAAGCGCAATTAAAATTAAAATACTCATTTAATGAGGTCCTTCCTTTATAATGTAAGAGTTGATTATTGACAAATTTTTATTCATAAAACCAAAATAAAATAAAATTTTTCACAATCTTCAATTATTGTTTTTATTTTATTTTTTATTTCATTTAACACGTGATAACTGTTTATTTAAGTATAAAAAAAAACAAATCTCAGTAATCATTGGATTTTTAACTTGTCTAAAAAAGTTTCGGTTTCGGTTTCGACCGAAACTGAGACAGATACCGAAGATTCGGTTTCGGTTTTGGTAGAAAGTCCTGTTTCGTTCGGACACTTAGGACGGGTTGTTTCAAAAAAATTGATGGATTCATCAAATATTTGAAGTTAATTTTCACGTTCTTTGTAAGTTCTATTCAAGTTCTGTGATTATTTCAGTATTGTGAAGCAACTGTCCTATAACTATATATAACTATAGAAACCATAAATTACAACCACTTGATGAAAGAATTAAAATAATTAAAACTCTCAGACAAAATAATTTTAATTTTTAAAATCCTTAATGTTGTTACAAATCGCCTGGTTTACTTAACCTTCCTAACACCAACTAGGATGACTCTATCAAAAATTATTTTTAATTGCAACCACAATCTCAGGACTGAATCACTTAGATACTCGCTTGAACCTAAAATGCGTTTTATTAAAAATGGTTGAATATTAAATAAAATCGCTTAATAATTTATTACGAGCGCCTAGTTTTCTCTTCGCCTTTATTAGACTTCTCAATAATTTATTACGAGCGCCTAGTTTTCTCTTCGCCTTTATTACATATCTCAATAATTTATTACGAGCGCCTAGTTTTCTCTTCGCCTTTATTACATATCTCAATAATTTATTACGAGCGCCTAGTTTTCTCTTCGCCTTTATTACATATCTCAATAATTTATTACGAGCGCCTAGTTTTCTCTTCGCCTTTATTACACATCTCAATAATTTATTACGAGCGCCTAGTTTTCCCTTCGCTTTTATTACACATCTCAATAATTTATTACGAGCGCCTAGTTTTCTCTTCGCCTTTATTACATATCAATAATTTATTACGAGCGCCTAGTTTTCTCTTCGCCTTTATTACACATCTCAATAATTTATTACGAGCACCTAGTTTTCTCTTCGCCTTTATTACATATCTCAATAATTTATTAAGAGCGCATAGTTTTCTCTTCGCCTTTATTACATATCTCAATAATTTATTACGAGCGCCTAGTTTTCTCTTCGCCTTTATTACATCTCTCAATAATTTATTACGAGCGCCTAGTTTTCTCTTCGCCTTTATTACACATCTCAATAATTTATTACGAGCGCCTAGTTTTCTCTTCGCCTTTATTACACATCTCAATAATTTATTACGAGCACCTAGTTTTCTCTTCGCCTTTATTACATATCTCAATAATTTATTAAGAGCGCATAGTTTTCTCTTCGCCTTTATTACATATCTCAATAATTTATTACGAGCGCCTAGTTTTCTCTTCGCCTTTATTACATCTCTCAATAATTTATTACGAGCGTCTAGTTTTCTCTTCGCCTTTATTACATATCTCAATAATTTATTACGAGCGCCTAGTTTTCTCTTCGCCTTTATTACACATCTCAATAATTTATTACGAGCGCCTAGTTTTCCCTTCGCCTTTATTACACATCTCAATAATTTATTACGAGCGCCTAGTTTTCTATTCGCCTTTATTACATATCTCAATAATTTATTACGAGCGCCTAGTTTTCTCTTCGCCTTTATTACATATCTCAATAATTTATTACGAGCGCCTAGTTTTCTCTTCGCCTTTATTACACATCTCAATAATTTATTACGAGCACCTAGTTTTCTCTTCGCCTTTATTACATATCTCAATAATTTATTAAGAGCGCATAGTTTTCTCTTCGCCTTTACTACATATCTCAATAATTTATTACGAGCGCCTAGTTTTCTCTTCGCCTTTATTACATATATCAATTTTTTTGTACTTTATTTTCCAATTATGTTTTTTCTTTTCACCTTTAGTGCATATATTACGTATACAAATAAATTATCATACTGTAAATAAAAAATCTTTACACTTTGATGTTATTTACCGAACAACAAAAACGATAAAAACACCATTATTGTTTATTCATTGAGAATATACCCAAAATTCATATCTACACCACTTGGCAAATAAATAAAAATAAATTCGCTTTATTCCTTTGACAAAAGTAATGAAAGAGAAATATTTTATTAGAGTAGGTAATTTGGCTCAGTTTCAATACACGGAAGTGCAAATCGCAAATGCACCTAACCGTTGGGCTTCATCAGGAAAAGTTTAGCCATAACGCTTTCTAAGAGTATTTTATTGGATTCTCTCTGCCAGGAATCGGGTTATTCGTGTTCTCTGCTTTCTCGGCGATGGCTTCCATTACTTTATGATTCCAAGAAGGCTTTAACATTTGGCATTCTACACGAGAAGTCTCAGACAGAGTTCTCTTACGTGCACTTCTATTTAGTTTTAGATTCATGGTATGAAAGATTTACAATATATATTATTCATTATTACGAACTTCTTTACACTTTTCCTTGAAAATTCAAGAGGTGAGGTTAGGCTGTGCAATATTTGATTACCCACATACATGTGTTTTTTTAAATTTTAACAATAATTTTTTTTTAACTATTTTTTCTTTGTTTGGGAAACAATTAGTATTAGCCACATATTTTCTATAAAATTACATGATTTATGAAGCAAAAAACATTCACCATTCAACCAAAGTTTGTAAAATTGAAAATACTTCTCTGAGGAATTTTGTAAAACTAATATGGCTTCATAGCATGGAATAAAATTCTCGTATGAGTAAGTCGTCACCGCAAATAATAATTGGCCAAAACTGTCCTTTAAATCATAAGAATACGTTTTATTGTTTATCAAACCAACTAATTTCGGTTGTTTGTGATTTTATCAAAAATCATTTATTCTTTTTGTAATTGATTGTGTCAAGAGTTCACATAAGTGATAACGTACCTATACAGAGTGTCCGGGGGTAAAGTGGGTAAAGTGCATTAACTTCGGAAAGAGTATAAAGTAAAAAATACAAATTACTGTTTTTAAAATTCCAACTTTTCAAGGTACTTTTTTGGTAAAAAGATAAAATTAGTCCGGGGTGTGCTGTCAGCATCATTATTCTCTGCTGTTACGATACGGGCCAATCGCAACCATACAACGTTGCCACAACCGCGCCCGGCAAGCTAACAGCAACTTTATCGGGTAAGTTTTACCTCACACTAAAGATTTTTAGTAGGTATGTCTTTTTGTATGGGAAAAAAGTTGGAATTTCAGAAAAAGTAATAAATCTTTTTACTGCTACCAAAATGCAGAATCACCTCCCGAAGATAATGCACCGTACCCCCGGACACCCTGTATATTATAAATTATATTAACAGTAAATTATTTTTAACCGTTGAAGACAATATTAGCGACTTTCAAACTAAAACTTGAAACGGTAGATACGGTTTTTACTGTTTAAAATTGTCATTTCGCATGCTGAGGATTGGTTTGTACTATGTCCACAAAAATTCGTATTGAAAAATAAAAGTTTTGAAGTTTCAAAAAATTATATTTTTGTTTCCTTTAATTCAAACGAATTGTTATAAATATTATTAAAAAAGGTTAATCTAACTTTAAGTAAAAGAAAAACATATTTGATCAAATTTTAAAAACAGCTAGAAAAAAAACTAAAAATACAGGAGTACAAACTAATCCTCAGCAAGCGATTTGTCGCTGATAATGCTTTAAATTATTAAATACTAGCTTTTCCCCGCGGCTTCGCTCGCATGGTATGACGGGAAATTACTGTAGCGCTTGCACTTATCAATTATCTCCCCCCCACCCCACCCCCATCCCCTCCCGCATTCCATATATTCATTCCCTTACATTCAGTTTTCAAACATCTCGCCTACCACCTAAATTTCATAATGCTATAGCTCAAAGAAAAAAAGAATTACTTATCCAATTTTGTTCATTCGTTCGGAATTTATGCGCTTACAAACATTTCATTTCGGATGTTTATTTTTATTGAAATATTTGGAAGTTCGTTAATATAATAAAAAAAATACTCTATTTATCATTCAGTCTTTATAATCGTTACGAATTATATTTTTAATATAGGAACTCTCATCTGACATTTATTCCAAGCTTGTCCAAAAAAAAAACGAATTCTAATATTTGAATTTTCTGCAGTAGTAGCTGACCAGTAGACTGAGTACCTACCAGCATAGTGCCCAAAAATATATCAACATTGTTTCCATAGAAAAGATTTTTTTCTGACGTTAGCAAAAACTCGCTTTTGTTAGCGACAGAAAACGTATAACAAATATAATATATTAATATTTATAATTTCATAACGCCAGAGCTTACCATCATATACAACCTGTAGTCTGCGCATATAATTTAGCTTTATATTGGTGAAAGAATTATTAAAGTCTTTTTATTGTGTTATGCGTGAAAAGGTCATAAACAAACTCGAGCAGTTTCGCATTTATAATATTAGTATGGATTACAATTCAATTTGTCGCTGATAATGTTTTAAATTATTAAATATTACAATTCGAGGTTCAAATATTACTCAAAGTTACTCCAAAACTAAAAAAAAATAATTGTATTTTTTTATCAATATTCGTAAAGTCTCACCATACGATGTTTGTTAGACAAGTTTAAATATTTTTAACGTGTTGCCGTAATAACGAAATCATATTTAGCTGAATATAATATTCATATTCATTGTTTTGACTTTCAAACGTTATTAATTAACCGCAAACAAGATTAGAATTTATCCGAATAATCAGGCTGTCGAAATGACCGCAACAACATATTTTAATTAGTGATACGAATAATGATAATATATTATGATCGTAAAAACTTACAGTCAGATCAAAATGTTTCGTGATTTGAGCCGCTGAAGAGGAAAACCGATAGCAGTATGATGTGGATGTGAATGTGTATCCAAAGCAAGTCAAAATATTCCTCCTGGCGAAGTTGATCGAACAATAAATCATTTTAAACGAATTGGTGCATCTGGTGTCTATGAATCGAAGGTCTCATGTAAACTCGCGACAACAGTTATCTTTCTTAGCAGTATTACTTCCCATCCCCTGCTGGGACCCTCCAGACTCTCCAGACCCAGTGATGGAGTACTTGATCTGCCGAGGAGTCTAACACGCATGTTAATTTAGCCACTTACTGGTCAATGTTTATAAGTTTATCATTTATAGATGAAAAAATCTGCTGATTTTCCAAAATAAAATACAAGGAACCACCAATAAGCAATCGGGTTATTTAAAAAAAGATTAAATGCAGTTGTTTTGCAGAAATGCAAATTCAACTGCTATTCGGAGCCATTTTGTTTTTTTTTTTTGACATTTGAAAGGTCCCCTTTAAACACAGATGTTACGTGCGTTTCAGCATTCTATCAAATTGTAATACGCTGACATGCTTAACAATGTGGTAGTCGTGACTTTTCAACTGTTGAAAAAATGGCGTTGAATGGCCATTTGATGACAATGTTGAATTTGAATTTCTGTGAAAAGACCCGTTCTTAATCGTCTTCTCCACTTTAAAGCATTTTCTCAAATGCAAAAGAGTCCGATCACTTCGCCAGTGGGTCGTGAGCGCCCCGGGTCGGGTAAAATGATCGATCGACTCAGGTCTACTAATAAGTGTATTTTAAGTACTTTTTGGAAGTATTATTGAATTAGCGAACGAACGTTGTAAATTGATTAACCATTAAATTTTCAATTTTGAAGGCAGGCATGGATACCGCCGCCCCGGAAACCAATTATTGGACAACCAACACCTCTGCCATAGCAGGGATGCCCGAGTTCATCTGCCCACTGACTGCGCGGCAGGCCGGATCGGGTTTAAGGAGACCTTTTGACCCCTCCAGCCGGACTCTCTCGGAACATCGCCTTGCACCGCAATGGGAGGCATAGATTCATGTCCGTCACTCCTGGATCCCTAGATTCCTACTCACGCCTTATACCTTTATCCTTTCCAGAACTTCAACGCCTTCCTTATTTTAAAATACCCCCCGCATCAATAATCAAAGCATCACCGAAGATAACAAAGGGCATGAGAATTATTTTCTTCACGGCTGCATCAAAATCAAGAAACATCTTCTTAATGTTGAGAATGCGTAAATTTCACCAAGATGGCACCCCAAAATCTTACAATTTTTTTTGAAAATTCAATATTTTACCAACAAAGGTAATTCTTATTATAGAATAGACTTTTCATTCTAAATTTAAGCATTGTCTAGACACTATATTTAATAATATTAGTGAATAAAATGATGTAGGCACCCACCCTTCAAATTTACTATGAAATTTTAATGTAAATACGAAATCGCGTCGAGCTTTTATTTTTTGATGAAACCAGAATAAAATTGATATGATTATAATCAAATTCCAATATCGTCTGTAATCCCGCATATCAACCAGTGGCGGCTCGTGACTTTTGGGTACGCTAGAGTGCTCATATTAAAACAAATGGCTGACTCTTTTTGTACTTCATCTTTTTTTGATTTTTCTCTTTCAGATTTTTGATTGAACCATCTATTGTCTTCATTTAAATAAAGAAAAAAATTATAAAAAACAAAAACTCGTCAAAAAAGTCACCGAAATCCAAAATTTTGCTTAAATTTCTTACTCCAAATAATATCAGGAATCGCTAGTTAAAGTAAGTCAAGTACGTCCATTGACACCCTGTATAATGGTCTCTTTTGTCTGCAGAGTTATTCGTTGAAATTAATTAAAATATTTTGTTCATTGTTTAAAAGACCTATCGTACCTATCTCTTACTATCCTTCCTGAGCTTAATTTTCTATACCAATTTTTGGTTCGGAGTGTTTTAATTACCTAATCTCACTTTTGTTTACATTATTATAATCTTAATTAGAATGTTAATTATTGTACAATATTTATATTTTCACAGCGAGTAAGGGTGTTAGGCCTCCGTGCGAAATTCGTCGCAAATCTAGAGCCTATTTAAAATTCCGGTATCATTTCAAGTAATCTCCTGGCAGGTAATCCGTTGTGATATCATCGCCTCCCAGGGCACTGGAATTGTGAAATAAGTCCTGAAAGATACTGCAAGATAAATATACTGTATTTCAACGAAGGATTTTGATAATCGAGTACACATGCTAAACAAAACTAGACAAATAATAAAAAAGAATAATTCAAGAAATGGGATATGAGCGTATTTCTTGATCCAACATTCGGATGGATCGGACGTAAAATTTAAATTCAGAAATTCGGCTTCTCAGTTCAAATTCAAATTAAAATGGAATGGCGAAATCCTGTGTCAGGTAGTATAAGAGAGACAGAGCACGCAATATAGATTGACTGCCTCGATCTAATTGTCAAATGATACTAAGTCAGTGGTGTCATTCGTTTTCATCCAAATTTATATTTAATAATATATAAAAAATCATATTCCGTCAACATCAACAAGAAAGTCAAATTGGGATCGTCCATTAATCACATGATGTTTTTTGGCAACTTTTTAGCCCCCTCCCCCCCTGGTGATACGTGGTGAGGTTTTAGACTACCCCCCTCCCTATACCCAAAAGCACGTGTGTTTTTTAGTACTAAGTATATTGAAATATTCAGAATAATCTGAATATTCAGGTATAATCTGATTAAATTTTGGAAAATAAAGCATTGTGATAAAGATTTCCAGACAGGCATTAAGGTTGCAGGTTGTTTTTGACTGACATAAAAATAATGAAGGAAGGTGAAAAAAAAACAAACATTTTTCTTCTTTTTTTGTGGTATATTTTTCAGCCCACAACTCATTAGGTTCTTTCTGAGCTAAACTAGGTTTTTTCCCTTTTTATATACTATGCAAATAGGTATTTATACAGATCTCCTAGTTTAGACATTGTTCCATTATTTTAAGGCAAAACATACGCGGCAGCGATTTACGCATGTATTCGGCGTCAAAATCACAGACTTACTGGCGACTGGTGAGCCGAGCGGTTGTCGCAACGCGCAGGGAAATCGTTGCCTGGCAACGGTGAGTCAACGCGCCGCTGTTTGGTTTAGAAATCGTGCGTTCGACGAAAAATAAATAAACGTGATATCTCATTATACCCCCCTCCCACCCTCCGCGTAATATTTTGTGTTTTTTTCGAACCCCCCTCCCCCTTTTTCGAGCCTCACGTGATTAATGGATTAATGGACGACCCCTTTATTTCATTTTCCCACATGAAGAACCAATATTAGGAAAAAAAATTCTAATTCCACGTAAATGTGCGTAATATAACATAAAATTTCACAACTTATGTAGCAATAACCCTTCAGAAATATCGAATAGAAGTAACGCGTACGGTCGAAAATTAATATGAGAGTATGGAATGCATCGGGAGCATTTCCTATCATCGTATATTCCTGTTCCTCTCCCCCTTACCTAAAATTAATTAAATATACAAAAAGTCCATCTTCAAGCAACATTAACGTGAAAGACTTTTTGCGTTTGACTTAACTTTTTTCAGTTATATTTATACTAGCTGACTTGGCAACGCGTTGCTGTGACGTGAATCGAACCACAGCGCCATCCGCTGAGTGGTTACCTAACCTAGATCACCAAGTGTTGTGTCGATCAATTAACTCATACCGCCATCTGTTAGAAACTTTTGGAACTTATAAACAATTACAAAGCTTTGTCCTGTAATAAATATTTAATGAACATTTAATTCGCAATAATAACTATTGAGGTCGATAATCGAGATAAAAACTATCCTGTCTTTTAAGTTGGACAAAATTACACACATTTAGCCAAATTTCATCAAAATCGGTTAAGAAGTTTCGGAGTTTATCTCGAACAAACATCGTGACGCGAGAATTTTATGTTTAAAGATATATCTAATATCTGTATTCTATTTATAAGAGGTGCGTTACTTACAAAAAAGAAAAATAAATATGGGAGGCATTTCTGTTTGAAGGTGCATGTGTGTATTAAATATTCAGTGGAATTGCCAGCTAATTCAAAATTATGCTAAGCTGAATAAAGCTTAGTGAAAAATGTTTTGAGAAAGGGAGGATTAGATGGTTTGGTTATGTGGAATGGAAGGATGACGATATGTTAACGCTTACACTGTGCCACTCGTGCGCCGGCGCACACGCCAAAATGTTCAAAAAATGTATTTTGGAATGCGATTTTAACCCTTATGTATAAAAAAACGTATGAAGAACAAGTTCAGAATCGCTTGGGGCATTCTTTTTCTTAAGGTACAAAATACCGTGAACACACCTAGCCACTCGGAATAATTTATATTAAATTCTCTATGGCCGATATTGAGATTTTTCTAGGTATTTGGGCTGTCAAATTAGCTAGCGTTGTTCTCGTGAAAAATATCGTAAAACATATAAATTCATCAAATAAACGCAAGTAATGCTGTTTTTATGCTTGGTTTATTGTTCAAAGAATGTGTTTCAGTAAATATAGTAAAATAAAATATTACAAAATAAACCCACAAAATATTATGTCAAAGTCAAAACATTGCGATTTTACGCTCCTGGCATTTAAAAAGTAGAAAAGTCACAGACTCTCGAGAAAGACAACACGGTCATGTAAATCAAGTGTTCGAGTTGGGTCGTGTCAAGATTCATAGTAATAAAAGAGTACATAAGACGAAGCGATGTATGAATGTAAATGAAGCAAGGAGTGTGTTCCAAGACAAGTCTGGAGCCATTGGAACTTTGGGAATCCCCAATTGTAGTATGTTTGTGTGGCCGAAAGGAATTGCCAGAAAATGGAATGGGGAAGATGGACGATAGATGGAGGAGTACCTACCTGACTATTGGGATAAGATCACCACGGCTAAGCCCATTTAAAGCTACATTATATATTTTCCTCTAAACAACTGTCAGTACTTTTTTGCACATCGTTATCGATTTTCACCTTAGATTGGGAAAGAATTTTATTAATACTTTCAGTTAAAGTTATTTTAAAACGCGTTAAGATGACTCAATGCTAAATGCTGTGAAAATCTACTCAATTTGCTGATCTGATAATTTACTTAACCCAAGCGTAAATAGTACCAGACGCTTGTATGAGCACTAAAAGCGTCGTTCTCTAGGAATAGTTCTGCCAAGGAGGTCGGATACGTTGAATCTAAAAAAATTAAAACATGTTACATGAAGGCATAACAAGGTGTATGGGTCCTTTTACATACATTATATCAATGGTTTCGGTGTGCGGCTCTTCCAGCATTTATGCATTGACCTCTGGGCATTGGTCAGATTGACAACCCTGGATTTTTTGTGCCGCAACGGTTGCCAAACCTGATGATGAAATCATGATCCTGAAGGATGAAATGGGAGCAACGAACCATTTTTTCAAAATTCCAGAGCAGCTGACATTCCTCTTGACTGGGGACCGACTAGTCCGCTCGCTAATTTCGTCACATATTTAATTTAAAATCTGAAGTTTTCATCCTAGGACCATGAGAATCTCTGGAGTTTTCTGGCATTTAGTCTTGGGAACATTATCAAAGGGTCACTACATTATTCGTACTTTTTTTAAATAAACAAATACAAAAATTGTGTTCGGTTTTGTCTCCGAAATCCGATTTTAATTATATTTCAGCAAACTTGAAGCAAAAGTAAATATTTGTACTGTTTATACTCATGTTGTACTATTTATATTTTTATTCAATTATTTTTATGGCATATAATAATAATAAGAAGGATTTATGCTTGCCATTTAGGATAGAGTCATTAATACTAAAAAATATAGGAAGTACATAATCAAAGATACGAATCAAATAAATGATTTATGTAAAAAATGTTTGGCTTTTCCGGAATGTATCATATTGGGATGTTCTGTATTAGCGCCGTCCGAGTATACATTTAGGCACAATCAGGTTTTAAAAATAATTCACCAAAGCTTGGTAATTAAACATAATTTGATTGACTGCCGTACTAAGTAGTACTATATTATGAATACAAACCAAATTCATTTTTATAAAATGAATTTAATAAAATATACTAGCTGGTACCCGGCATGCGTTGCCATGCCATTTAATAAATAAATTATTTTCTCCTGCGTGTCCTTTCCCATTCGTCCCGTTCCCCTTCCGCCTCCCCTTCCTCTCCCGCGTCCTCTTCCCGTCTCGCGTTCTTACTCCGCCTCCTCCACCTTTCCTCCCCCCACTCCAATACCCCTTTCCCCATCCCGCGAACCTCCCTCCCAAGCTCCCCTCCCCCCTCCCAGATTCCCCTCCCCCTCCCGGGTTTCCCTCCTCCCCCTCCTGCGAACCCCCTACCCGAGTCCCCCTCCCGCATTTCATACATTCTTTCCCGGTACATTCAGTTTTCAAACAGCTCGCATGCCACCTTTTGCATATTTCATAATGCCAGAGCTCACCAGTAGTAAAATCCAATTTGGTGCCGTTGTTCGGAAGTCATGCGCGTAAATACATTTCGGCGATTCATTTTTTAGAGATAAATATTAACTACGATTACTGATTTAAAAAATATATATCAATATGGTTTTCACGGCAACGATTTGTTTTGCTTTTCTTCTGACGTTAGCAATAACTGCCGGCCTCCGTGGTCCCGAGGCAAGACTCTCGACTCACAATCCGAAGGTCGCGGGTTCGAACCCGGCGTGCGCAAATAAATTTTATTTGATTCATTTGTGTTATTTCACAATTTATTCATTTAAAATAAATAGTATATTTGCGGCACGTTCCAGAGTGGAAGATACTATCAGTATCGCCCTGGTGTAAGACCACCATTCAGAATTGAAACGTTGCTTGAAATGGCTTTAGCCGTGTTTAGTGACCAGATCTGAATAGCCAGGTACTTCCCCACCTTCCTCTTCCCTATCTCCTTCCCCTCCCCACTACCTTCAGCCTCACAACATACCCCGATTGGGGATGCCATAGTCTCACTGGCTCCACACGGGAGCAGTTGGGACTCTTGTGCGGTATTGTAAGAAAAAAAAAAAAATAACTGTAAAAAAAAAAAAAAAAAATAACCCGCCTTTTTCGACAGAAAACGTAAAATAAATATAATATTTTAATATTTATAATTTCGTAACGCCAGAACTTACCATTATATATAGCCTATATTACTCGCGTATAATGTAGCTTTCTATTGGTGAAAAAAATTCTAAGATCGGTTTATTAGTTTATGCGTGAAAGCGTAACAAACAAACACACGCAGTTTCGCATTCATAATATTAGTATAGATTTAGAATTTTAGGGTAGGTACTTTCTATTACATAATTCAATTTACCAAATTCTGACACAGGCATTTAAATACAATAGCGAGTTCCCGGCATATGCTATGCCACTTAATAAAGAAAAAAAATCGCTCTACTTACCCTTTCCCATTCGTCCCAGATGATGCCAGAACTCACTTTACACGTATATAAACCATCGCGGGAATGCGCACATCAAATCCCCAAAGTTTCATTGCAATCGGATGAACGGTTTAGCAACGCAAAACATCTCACAAACATAGACAGAAACAAACACATTTTCTATAGATCAGTAATTTTAATATCAAAAATGTCAGTTGAGTATTTTTAAATTTTTTTAAAGTTTACATTAAAAAAAATTGTATTTAAAAAATGTTTTTGTAATTTCTAATAATACCATTTATTTAAGCGTATTTCACCTTTCAAAACCAGTATCTATTTAGTTTTTCGATACGTTTACAAATATTCCATTTATTTGAATTTTTATTGCGAAATCGATATATATCGATTGGAAGATACTAATAGTATCAGAGTGGAAGATACTAATAGTATCGCCCTGGTGTAAGACCACCATTCAGAATTGAAACGTTGCTTGAAATGGCTTTAGCCGTGTTTAGTGACCAGATCTGATTAGCCAGGTACTTCCCCACCTACCTCTTCCCTATCTCCTTCCCCCCCCCCCCACTACCTTCAGCCTCACAACATACCCCAATTGGGGATGCCATAGTCTCACTGGCTTCAGACGGGAGCAGTTGGGACTCTTGTGCGGTATTTCATGTAAAAAAAAAAATAAATTAATAAATCGAAACATTTTTACCTTTTGACAAAATACGCCAAATTTTTGAAGGGTTAAGCGTTGAGCTTTAAGCTTTGAGCTTCAAGCTTTGAGCTTTAAAATTTTTGAAGGGTTAAACTTTGAGCTGTAACCTTAAGCTTTGAGCTTTAATCTTTAATATTCAAGCTTTGAGCTTTAAGCTTTGAGCTTGAAGTTTTGAGCTTTAAGCTTTGAGATTTAAGCTTTCAGTTTTAAGCATTGAATGTAAGTTTAGAGCTTTAAGCTTTGAGATTAAAGTCTTGAGCTTTAAGCTTTAAGTTTTGAGCTTTAAGCTTTGAGTTTAAAGCTTTGGGCTTTAAGTTTTGTGATTAAAGCCTTGAGTTTCAAGCTTTGAGCTTCAAGTTTTGAGCTTTAAGCTTTGGGATTAAAGCCTTGAGCTTAAAGCATTGAATTTCAAGCTTTGAGCTTTGAGCTTTAAGCCTTAAGTTTTAAGCTTTAAACTTTTAGCGCTAAGCTTTATGCTTTGCGCAAAGCTCAAAGCTTAAAGCCGAATGCATAAAGCCCAAATATTAAACTCAAAGCTTAAAGCTCAATCTTAAAGCTCAAGCTTAAAGCAAAAATTCAAAGTTTAAAGGCCAAAGTTTAAGCTTAATATCAAAGCTCTAAACTTGAGTTCAAAGCTTAAAGCTTAAAACTCAAAGCACAAAGCTTAAAAATAAAGCTCAAAGTTAAAGCTCAAAACACAAATCTCAAAGCACAAAGCTCAATACTCAAAATTCAATATCAAATCTTAAAGTTCAAGGCTTAAAGCTCAACACGTAAAGCTTAACGTTGAATGCATAAAGTTCAAAGCTTAAAGCTCAAGAATCAAAGCTCAAAGCTTAAATTTCAAAGCTTAAAGCTAAAACTCAAAGCACAAAACACGGCTTGCGTTGCAATGCAAAGAAATCAATTGATTCTCCTTGAATGTCCTTTCCCGTGCGTCCCCGTTCACCTCCCGAGTCCCCTTCCCCTTTCGCGTTTCCCTTCTACCTTCCCCGCCTTCCCATCCCTCGTCTTCCCACCCACGTACCCCACCTTCCCCGTTCTCCTCCCCCCTGCCTTTCCTCCTTGCCACTAAAATATATGAAATACGCACATTTTCATTAATACAAATTGAATAACGCCAGAACTTACCATTATAAATAGCCTATATCCTTTGCGGGCGTGCGCACAACAAATCACCAAAGTTTCATCGCAATCGGATGAACGGTATGACAGCGTATAAAATACGAACAAACAATTTTTGATTTTTATATATAAGATAGAAAAGATTTGATTGTTTGTTGGTGTCCTTCCGTACGGCCCGTACCCCAGTGACGCTAACATTGTATAATACTTACATTTTTAAACTCGTGATATCTTTTGAATGGGATGTCCGAATTGAATAATTCAAAAAGTTATATAAAGACATTAAAGCAGTCTCGAATATTAAATAATTTATATTGATAAGAATTAATATCAAGATACAAATAAAGAGTCTTTTCTAGCGGCGGCATTTCAATTAAATTTTTTAAATAAAAGAACACTTATTGTGGCATAACTATAATAGTTAGACATATGCTGTTGCGACATTTTTTGTAGATAATGATGTGTTCTACAAAGTTGTAGTACATTATTTTATTCTATCATCAATAGTTTTTTCAGCGCACGTGATTTAAAGAATATTTTCGGTAATTTTTTTACACCTTGGGTTACATTATTGTAGTTTTAGTAAAGATCCCTAATTTTTTTAAAAATAGAATATAGCCTATGTTACCCGGGAATAGTGTAGCTTCCCAACAGTGAAAGAATTTTTCAAATCGGTTCAGTAGTTTCGGAGCCTATTCGATGCAAACAAACAAACAAACAAACAAACAAACAAACAATCAAATCCTTCCTCTTTATAATATTAGTATAGATTACGATAAAACTATACTAACAGACAGAACAATTAGTCGTAATAGACCCGATATAGTTTTACATGACAAAATTAAAAAAAAATAACTTGTATCATTGATGTCGCTATTCCAAATTCTCGTAATATTAAAAAAATTGGCATTCTCAGACTATAAAAATATTACCATTGTTTTGTCGCCTACTGGCATTGTACCTAGCTCTCTCATTCAAAATTTAGGCTTATTAGATTTGTCAAAGAATCTATTTATTAAAATGCAAAAATCAGTCACTTTAAACACATGTAGGATTACGAAAGATTTTTTTAATGTTTATTTTGAGGGATTAGTAGGATTTATCGGTCAAGTTCCAGGAGTTCTATCGAGCCGAACCCTATGATATAAAAATATCTGGAGTCGGTGAATTATTTACCCATTTGGTCTCTGGTAAGTTGACATGTTGTTCTTGTATTGTTTTGTATTTATTATACTTTTTTATTTATTTTTATTATTTATTAACACAAGAAAATAATTTTTAATACAAGTTTTAAGTATTCCCAAAAAACTGTCACATGACGGCTTGTCTGTAGGTTCTACCAAAATAATATATATTTTTTTTAAATTTTAATACATGTAAATAAAATATTTTATATAAAATAGTGTATCTCAATATACCTACCTAAATACAAATAGTTTAGGCAGGTACGTTGAGATGCTCCTGTGGGGAAGATTTAACCCGGACATAAAGTCGAAAAAAATGCACCATCCTTCCCACATTCTGGAAGAATAGTGCAATCCCACACGCCCCATATCGATATAAATATTTATATATTTACACAGTAAAGATAAACGAACATGAATAGAAAAAAATAAAGAATTAATAATAGCATGTTGTGCTCTGTACGTGGAAATCAATAAATTACAAAAAGGTAGACATAATATTTTTTTTAATATAAATAAACTTACATTATATTTCAATTAAACTTTCTAATTAAGTCTAAATCTAAGGTTTAAATGTAAAAATCATGTTAAAGTAAATAACACTATGTTACCCAACACGCCACTTTCCTTAGCAAAATGCTTCCATTTGAAGTTTAAAGGAATTTTTGCAATAAAACGAATGCTAGTCATCCTATTTGCTTCTAATATCCATTTCACTAGCGAATTTCTGTTTTTCAGGAAGATTTTCTCCGTGTTTTGTAGTCGCCTCGGGGTGATTGAACACGGAATGGACCTCATACCAGTAGGTGTATGATAAACCAACCTGTGTTGCAAAATTCTGAGGTATTTAATAATACTTATTTAGAATTTACGGCACTATTGTCATTTACGCGCATGATAGTTATTTACTGCAATATGAAATACAGAAAGACGAATGAAAAGATTGATTATAACTGATTGCATAACTAAACAAAACAAAAGAAAAAATGATATACATATACAAGTAATGTCGCTATGGGATCACGTGATACGCGCTCTCTCTCCGCTGTTACCGTACTGCTGGAATGAGATGGAGTTGATATCACTCGACTGATCAGGTGCTATACTTGACTAATCAGTCAGAAAAATATATGTTTTTCAAATTGAAAAATGTATTCGGAGAGCAAAACGACATCTACATTTTTTACTCCAAATATGTCCAGGGATCGCTGGTTAAAAACCTTCTGGTACGTGCGTAACACTCTGAGTACATTAATACTATAAAATAAATAAACGAATATACGATAATATATAAAAAATAGTTGGATAATTTATTTAGCTCTGTTTTTGTAAAAATTACGCTCAAGGGCGCTCAAATATTACTTTGCAGGCTCTTTTCATAGACCCAAACATAAGAAAACTTGACATTAGTGGTTCTATCAAATTTTGCACACACAGATTAAGACACGTGTTATCTTCTTATCTATCTTATCTACAGGAACACCATTTGATATTTGATTCAAGTGTAACGGGTACCCCCGAAAACAGTATGAAAAATATTGTAAGAAAGGTGAATTGGCAATTTAACTAGAAATCAATTTATTGTCCTGAAAGCTTTTCGACCATTTGAAAGTAATTTATTTTGACCAGTTTTTTTAGAGAATACTCAGGGCAAATAAAGGCACCAATACTAGTCCCAGCGAGAGCTTGGATGTGACGTGTCCGTTATAGTATCTGCTGACTTTTCGTTTTCATTCAAGATGTGTGTGAAATATTGAGGATGATGATCGATGGCGTGGGATTGGTGTATATTATTTGTTCAGTAGGGAATGGAAAAACAAAGTGCAAGTTAAAGCATCACAGAATTTGTTCGAAACGTCGCAGGTTCGGCAACTAAGGAAATATTAACCTAGGTAATTAACGTATTACATTTATTTTATAAATTTATTTTTTATTTTTACATTGAAGGTAAAACCGCAAATTGTAATATTTAATTAAATGAAGACAATATTAGCAAAACTCAATCGAAAAATATATGCCATGTAAGCAGAAGATCCTGGGTTCGAGTCCTAAAGGTGCCAAAATCTTTTTCTAATTTTTCTGTCTCCAGATTTTTAATCGAGTTTCGCTAATATTGTTTTAATTTAATTAAATATTTTATTAAACATACTTCTTATTTATTCCTTAGATACCGTCGGCTGGGATGTAGTGGTACCACTTTATGAGGTTTTTTTTTTTAATATCACAAGCTAATTTTACAACAAAATATTATGATGACAAACATAGATAAAAACATATTTAAAATTGGTTCTCTTCACCCGAGGCTTGAGGTGAAGGGGGCCAGTGAATATATTTAGGTCAATTTTCATTTAAAATAACCACTGCACTCCATTAAAAATAGAGTACGAATGAATTGAGTTTATTTTTTTGGAAAATGTAGAGAATTTTTTTGAAGATTTATAAATATGGTAATATAACAAAGATGGATATATTCAAAAAAAAATTCTAGGATCATATTCACGATATTTCCGCCTCCCTGTTGTTTCTCTTACGTTTGTGGTATAGTCCGCTCCACCCCTGAAAATCAGTTTTTTTGTAAATGACGCTCTACATATATTTCTAAAAGCAATACTGCAGCAAATATTATTTTGAACTTACGTAAATATAAGTGAACGATAAAATTGAATTTAGAACACAATGTCCTTTTCATGTTCTGATGTGCTGTAGTTATATAACAAGATATAGAAAATTTTGCCCGAAATTTAATTGAAATATTTTCGCGCGGGCACACAACGTAACCGACCACTAGATAGGTAAGCATAATTTTCATAAGACACTCACATGGAAAGAAGTATGGGCGTATTACTTCGGTTGACGGAGCTATAGCGTTCAAAAGATAATGTTAGCTCGGTGGTGCGCTTCACCCCACCTTCGTTTTACTCAAGCCGACGGTATCTAGTATTTATCGACTTGAATTGAAGCCTTTTCAGCCAAATCAATTTGATCTTACGTTCCGTTTCAAAATGGTGGCCGTTTTAATGGTTCAGTACAGATTATTTTTTCAATTGCTAAATCGTCATGTTTATTTGGATTTCTAAATAGAATTTTTTTCAATCTTATGGTTGACCTTGTTTAAAAAGAAAAATGTACTTTTGAATTTGTCTGACGTTATATGCTTACTTCTTTAATTTAATTTGAATACTAATTTACCTACTTCTGTTTTGGTTCATTATGTTAAAGGCCCGAAGGGCGTTCAATAAATACATCGAAATAATAATGTACTTACAAATCGACCGTATTGGTATTGTTAGAAAAAATTGGCAACAAGAACAATCTTGGTTATTCTCTTATGGGAATCAATAAGCCAAACATCTTGTTGACAAAGAAATCTAATCATATCCTTGAGAAGAGACCATAAAAACGAGTGACTTAATAACAATAAACAAAACCAGGATATAACCGTTTTGTACGGAAGCAAAACTGTTGACATTAATATCGATAAAAAGGTCAATATTGATATCTTTTCTAAAATAACATCTGATCTTATTCTATCTCCGCTGTTTACAAAAACGCTGATGTTGCGTGAACAGCGAAATAAACGTTAGAAAGATTATTAACCATTGCGGCACTGAACGGAAAAACAATAATAATGTGATCAATACCGATTGGAAAGAAAACGGATGTCAACAATTTATATAACACCTTTCGACCAGTCAGTACTAATTCGGTGATAATCTGTGCAACAAATGAGTTTGATTATTGTTTATTGATTTTTGTAATCAATATTACTCGGATTAAGACAAGATCGGCTTTATTTATTAATTTCTGTTGCTCTATCGCTTCAGTGCTTTTTTTTTAAATAATGAGATATACCAAACACTATTTTTTCCCTTTTTTTGTTTGTTCACTGGCATTGCACTTAGGGTTACCATTTGGAAAATTGAAAAGTCCTGGCAAAAAGCCGGACAGTCCAAAAAAAGTCCGGACATTTGAATCACGTAATGCAAATATCAGGTACGCACTTCATAACGGTATGGTCGTGATAGCGAACGGTCGCTCGGCTCCGTCAAGTATCTGACGCTGAAAAATATTAAAATTTATACATGTATTTGTCGAAAACAAGTGTTTAGTTTTGAAGAAGATATTTTATATTTGAACTTGTTGATTGTTTGCAACTGCAATTAAAATTATTTATTGTTTGATCTCCATGAGTTGATTGTTAAAGAAATCGTATTTTGTATTTTGTTTTTAGATGAGTGGGAAATTAATAAAGATTAAAGACTTATTTGATATTACTAATGTAAGTTTTATTAATCATATTCCATCGAAACCAAAAAATCCGGACGAATTAAAGGGCCGGACAAAGTCCGGACAAAAGGCTAGAAGTCCGGACATGTCCGGATTAATCCGGACGGATGGTAACCCTAATTGCACTGGAAAATGAGACGGTGAGTGGATTGCAAGACTACTTTTCAGGGTCGGAAATAAAACACGTTTTTATAGGTTCATACAGAAAGCATTTTCAGTGGCAGAAAAATGTATTAGAGTTAACAAAATACGAAATAAAAATTAAAATTTTACTTAAAAATAATGAACATAAGGCGACTTTAGTCCGGTCAATATAAACATTTCAAATAGCACAAATTCCCACAGAGCTGAAATTTAGTAGAGACCTTTAGTACACCATTACAAATAAAATACCAAATATCCTCATCGATCATATACCCGCTAAAAAAGTTATTCAAGGTCAATTGTCAAAATTTTCGGTTTTTTGGATTTTTCTCGTAAACGGTAAGTTATATCAAAAAATAATTGTAGCGAAAATTGTAGATCATATAATTATCTACAAAAATAAAAATAATTGTTTTTTCTAAGAATCACCATTTCTGAGATATAGCGATTTTAAAGGTTGGAGGAGTTACATTCTATATAATATGCACACATTTCCACACCACCTGTGAGGTTGTGTACTTGGCGCATTTTTTTTAACGAAGTTTTAGTTTCAGATGTTCCATCATCTTCAAAATCATTCTATGAAATAGTATTATTTATAATATTTTCAACAGTAATGTGAAGATTTGCATCCATCTCGTCATCAATAACAAGTTCTTCCGATATTATTATTGCTGAAGTGAGCTGAAGTAATGTGTGAGCTCGAACTGCCACCCCATGAATCATTTATTGAATAACCAACACCTCTGCCATAGTTCACCCCGAGTGGTTCGCTACAATTGATGACTTAGCAGGGGTGCCCGGGTTCACGGGATGATGTTTGTCCTGGTCTTGGCGGTGAATGCGTCTGCCCACCATCTGCATCGATTCGGGAGAGAACGATTAAGACGGCCTTTTGACTTCTCCAGCCGTCCTCTTTCGGAACATCGCCTTGCACCGCATTGGGATGGATGGATTCATAAGTCCGTCACTTTTTGACACACTATCTCCCACATTCCTTCCCGCCACTAACCCTTTTTCCTTCCCAGAACTTCCTCTCCTTCCTTATCTAAAATGATCCTTCACACAGCATCCCCAAAGATGATACAGGCTCTGAGAGGAATTATTTTCTTCAGGGCCTCCCGTGTGGAGCTAACGAAAAAAAAACAAATATGATTTTATCCATTTTCATTATTTGTGATCCCAATCAACTAGTTTTTAATTTAAAAATTCTTATGATTTTAGAAACAAGTAGGTACCTACCTAAAGATACACTTAAATTTTTTTTTTCATTTTTTTAATAAAAAATGCAAACACCAATAGCAAACTTTTTTTTCATTCATTTTGTAGTTTTGTAGCAAAAAATTGAATTTCCAAACCATCACTCTTACAAATGTTCAGGTTCAAAAATGCCACTAAGCTGGGTTGTAGAATTACAAAGCCGCCACTCTTACAAATGTTCAGGTTCAAAAATGCCACTAAGCTGGGTTGTAGAATTACAAAGCCGCCACTCTTACAAATGTTAAGGTTCAAAAATGCCACTAAGCTGGGTTGTAGAATTACAAAGCCGCCACTCTTACAAATGTTCAGGTTCAAAAATGCCACTAAGCTGGGTTGTAGAATTACAAAGCCGCCACTCTTACAAATGTTCAGGTTCAAAAATGCCACTAAGCTGGGTTGTAGAATTACAAAGCCGCCACTCTTACAAATGTTCAGGTTCAAAAATGCCACTAAGCTGGGTTGTAGAATTACAAAGCCGCCAATCTTACAAATGTTCAGGTTCAAAAATGCCACCAAGCTGAGTTGTTGAACTACAAAACCGCCACTATTTAAAATACATTTGTTGAAAGCAAATGATTGATTTTAAAACACGAACCGAAAAGACTGAATAAGCTTGTAAGTAAAAAAAATCACAAAACAGTTGAACGAAAATATGCGGTCATAAATATTTTTCAAAGAATAATTAAACTTACAATGTCTGAAAGTTGGTCCATTTTTTTTTTTTTTTAACAAATTTGATTTAACTCGACGTATGGGAGACGTAATTTAAACATGATGAACTTATTTAAAAACATTTTCAATTTAAGTAAAGCAAAAAAAATTAATAACTTGTTTCATGACACTAATTTTGTAAAACATGACCTCAATAACGCTTTATTTTACAATGCTGGATTATATTCACATGGTTAACATTTTTATTGGACGTAAAAGAAAAATTACATCCCTGTTAATTTTTATTATTTTTTTTTTTTTAAAAAGAAAGACCAACATTCCCGAGTTACAAATAACCCAACAATTTTTGAAAAATCTCCTACTACCACCACAGTAAGCAAAAAATGATGATTATGTCGTGATGGAGGACTTAGCCAGCCAAGGATTCGAACACGCAACGCCCGGTGAGCCGTTCTGCCATAAACCTAAAAATGAATCCAATATTAATATTTTTAAGGGTATTAGTAATATAAATTTTCTTTTTAATTTTTTTCCAAAACCGATTTTCAAAAATTTCTTTGTTGCCAGCCAATTCACATTTCTAACCTTTAAAAAATATTTGAATATTGCTGATCTCTTACGCAAATATATTGGCAGAAATTATTAGAGCTATTTGCACATTAAAGGAATCGATTCTCAGAAACAAGCGTCTACCTATGTTAGTATTTTTTCTGCCAAGTAAATAATATTTCCCAATCAAACCATCAAAAGGCAGTGTTCCTAGAACCTCCTTAGATTTACTAAAATATTAATGTCATCAAAATTATTCAATGGCTCGGATAAGTGATGTAATTCTGGAATACCCGTCATCACTAATCAAAGCGAGGATGTTCCTTCACATTGGTAAGAGAGGGAAAATAATATTATTATTTGGATCAATTGATATTCTAAAAAAATACGTATTTTCAAAATACTAGCACGGTTCCACAAATTGTTTTATACTGGCGCACTAAATACTACGAGGGCGTGAATGTAATTAATAACATTGATTATCAGATCCAGGAAGCGTAAAATCTGCTGATCCGTCTGCAGGGGAGGCAGCCTAATGAGTGGTACTTCGAATGATTTCTGAAAATCTCGTTTCAGCGAACAATTAAATTATCGTGTTAATGGGGTGAGTTATGAATATTAATTAATTATTATTGTTTGTATGGAGGCAGCCAGCGTAGTTCCCGTAATCATATCATTTTTTGAAATATGATATATTAGGTGCGAATCAAAAATATGTGAACCTGGGGTGTGTAAATAATCCCAAAATCGCTGGGGATAATACCCTAAAAAATATTTGAATGATAAAAATATATCAACAGAATGGAAATCGACGCTGGTCTAAATGTACACAAGAGACACTAACCTTAGTCTTCTGCATAGGCGGTATTTTGGTTATTTTCCAGTCCACAGTTAGATTCACCACGCACAATTTAATAATATTTTATTACGGACACAATATTAAGTCAGAATGATTAGGCAGTTTGGGTTTTGTCATGTTACAATAACATTTAACAAATTAAATTTTGTATCCAAAAAGGACACTTCAGCAACATCATTACGCAGTCAAACGAGCACAATACAAAATTAGTATCCCTGAAAGTACACAGAGACCGCCAAACCACCACTTTGTGATATAACTAGTTTTAATTTATAATATGAATTTATAATCAGTTAAATGAAAATACGGTATAGCTAATAACACAAAATATATCTACCTAATTAGCTAATTACACAAAATATAACAAAGTGACCCCGTAGGGATGAGCAGGGAGAAAGTACCGCTGAATAACGAAGATCTTTTCATTCAAAAGCATCAAGGAAAAATCTACTCATCTTTGTACTGTGTACACCAGAGCATAAGTACAAAAAATCAAAACCGTTTATAAATTCGTTTGATATTCATACCAACTTATTATTAAGGGTATTTTCAAAGTCGATTTTGCGTTTAAAATTGGTCATTAGTGCACAAAAAATTTGAATTTCATAGTAAATATCATTACGGGGGGCGATTAGGCCATCAGTAATACCCCTGAAAGGTGAAAGCCAGCTACATTTAAAATGAATAGGTTCTATAACTAATCCAAACCTTATATTGTCCTCGGATCCCCCGTATCATGAATCAGCAGGCATCATATATTATTTATGTAAAAGGTTTAAGTGCAAATACAACCTTGATCAGAAACAACAACTATCATCCCAGATTTTACCCGTTTATTTACGAGCGCCGGACATATTTTACGACGCATTCCGTCTATCTTTATTTCATCGAGTTTATTGGGACGAAGCGACTGAAACAAATTAAATCGTCTTAATTAAATTAATTCACCCGACTTGATATAAAGCACCGTAATGAAGCTCAGCAGTGGCAGTTCTTCGATTATCGAACTAATCCACTCGACTTGCCTGGAGAGAAGTAATCGAATTCTACAAGTTTCTAGGTAAGGTTGTTTAATTGTCGAAGGCTATAAAGATATTTTTATTATTACCTCTTGTTGATAAGACGCTGTTACGGGAATTCAGTTAGTGTATTTTTAGCCATCACATTGTTGGAAAGGTTTTGAAAGAATAAAAGGAATATAAGTTTATGCACAAGGAGTGTTCGGAAAGTAACCACCGTTTGGCTATAAATAAAAAAAAACCTGCGTAAAAAAGTAAACCTCATAGCTTTCCGCTATTTTTGAACATAGTCGCCATTTTAATTTAAGCACCGATTAACAAAAGACGACTTACCTTTATCGCATACATATAAGAAATATATCGCATTTTGTTATTCAGCATTTTTCCACATTTGTGGAAAAATGCTGAATAGATGTGTTAGAAAAATTTTTTTTTGTGGATTTCCATTCAAGACGCCTTCAGTAAAAAGTATATCGTCTTTAGTGTAATGCCGTATATTCTGCCTGAATAATCAGGTTATCAATAAGAAAATACCACAGATATAATCCTTTGGGGGATGAAGTGTCGTCTGGCAGAAGGATCAATTGGCAGGGAGACCAACTGTCCAATTTTCTGGCTGTGACTTCATATTATCTTTCTAATGAATTTTCATCTTAATGTTAAGAGTAATTGCTGAATTCATAAATGTACATAACTAAATATCTTTTTTCTAAAAGGAAGTTTTTTTCTCACTTATAACTTTGGTCGTGTCTCCCTGCGTCTCCAGAGTAGGGATATGATTTGAATTTAGGTTTCATCATTTTAAAATTTAATGTGTTTTATTTTTGAGAATTCAGGCAATCGATAAAGTACCTAGGTATATATTATATGATACATGTATACAACTTTATGGTATGAAAATGAGTAATGTTTTTAATACAAATTTATTTAAATTGCCATTTTCAAAATTGTAACTAAATTTCATGGTATCATATTGATTAGAAAAAATACTGGAATGATTGGGATTGGTTTGAAATAACATTTAACACAATGGAAAGAGTTCAGGAAAATACGTTGAAATCGAAAAACAAAAATTTGGTTTTGAATATACGAACAGCTGAATGAAAAACAACCCCGACCTTGAATGTATAAATAATTCTCTACAGCGGTAGTCCCCAACCTTTTCGTCGCCGGGGACCGGTCAATGTTTGATAATTTTAGCGCGGCCCGCTGAGGTGGGGACCGTGTTGGTTTATATTTTAGATTGTTTTGAGTTAATAATAATTTTATTTTTTTACTAGCACATATCGACATATAAATATCTCTTAAAATAAAGTAAATACAGGATTCACATTTTGGTTAATCCTCCATTATACATTTACAAACCTATTAAAATAATTAAACATTATAATAATCTCTCGTTGGTTGCAATAGAAGTATTGTGTTGAAAAACATAAATAAATTCACCAATACGTAAATATATATATTTTTTTTTTACAAGAACTCCACACAGGAGGCCCTGAGGAAAAAAAATCCCTCAGGGCCTATGTCATCTTTGGGGATGTTGGGTGGAGGGTTTTTTTAAGGAAAGGAAGGAGAGAATAGTTCTGGGAAGGAAAAGGGTTTAAGGGGTGGGTGGGAATCTGGGGTTTGGTGTGTCCTGGTCATCCACCTCAAAGACTTAGACAAAACTCACCCCATGAACCCGGGCACCCCTTCTATATCACTAAACGTAGCGAACCACTTGGGGTGACCTATGGCAGAATTGTTGGTTATCCAATAAAGGTTCCCGGGGCGGCGGTACCCATTCCCACCTCCCAAATTGCATTCCCGCCTCCCAAATTGCATTTCCGCCTCCCAAATATTTTACGTATTCTCAATAAAATGATTCCGAGTGCGCAAGATGGAAGCCCAGTCGTGATTTTTTACTTCGAAGGTATTGTATCGGCTGTAACTTGGCGTGAAGGGGTTCTCACTGAATATTTTTTTTTGTCGACAGTTATTCAATTTTTTATTGGGTATGTTTATTTTATATTTTTTAAGCAGGGCCTTGGGCGGCCCGGTACCATTTGATCCACGGACCGGTAACGATCGGCGGCCCGTGGATTGGGGACCACTGATCTACAATATATGTGGACAAAGATATTTTTCGTCGAGAAACTCGGAGAACGTTTTATTTTTCCATTATGGAGATTTATTGTTCTATGGAGATGACAAGACAGAGTGAAGAAATAGGTTATTGGAAACCGCTGAGTGATGGTTTTCTTGAAATGCTGACAGGTCAGTACATATTATTTGTTATTTAATATTGAATACTTTCTCACAAGAGATTTTCAAATAACACTTTTAATGTAGAAATTTCTTCCTTACTTAATATTGTTTGTATTTTGGATATTATTCTTTAATTTCACGGTAAATGGCAGATTGGGTAATTCACCATTTACTTCGATTAAGCCATTACGCCAAAATAACTGTTTAACCCGAATTCGAGAATCCTTAATGATTTATGTATGCTTTTAAAGTTGGTAACTATAGTTTATTTTTAAAGATATTTTGGCAGTTAACGACACCATTGCTAATATTTTTATAGTTGAAGTAAATGCGGCGGGAAAAAGAATGCATAGTGTTTTACATGTTTGAAATTCAGTTGTAACTCTTACTGTCTTAGCCATCGGCTTGGGTTCCGATGGTTTCAGATCTCATCCGATTCACCATGTCACCAATGCCCGTAAAATAACGACGAGACTCGCTGTAAAAAGGAAGATCTTCATCCTGCTTCGGCGTCTTCTGCTCTTGCATCATCAGTGATGTCCCAAGTTGCTTATGTTCCCAGAGCCTCGACCTCTTCCGTCCGCATCTACCACTCTGTCACAGGACGTTCTTCCTCTTCTATTTCGCCAACCAAAAATATTAGTATTTTCGTTATTTGTTTTTGGGGTGTTATGCTGTGTTGCGCTACAACCTTCTTTAGCCAACGTTTCGGACAGCGTTACAGTGTCCATCATCAGGGCGGATGTGTAATTACACATGATGGACACTGTAACCCTGTCCGAAACGTTGGCTAAAGAAGGAGGTGAGGGTACGGACTCCGGGCGTCGACGGAGAAGGAGGGAGAAATGAAAGGCATCCGAGTTGGTTGCGATTCCAGTCGTTTATTGTATCATGAGCTACGTAGCTGAGGTACGTCGGTGTAACATGAAGATGTCGAAGTGCCGTAGAGTAAAGCGTTGCGGGTGCTCGGTCATGATGGGTGAAGCAGGTCGGAGATGCTGTGGTGGAGCAGGCTACGGGCCTGCAGATCACCAGAGTGTTGCTCGACGCTCGTTGCGGAGAGGACCTGATCTTCCAGGCCGTTGCTCGACGCGCGTTGCGGAGGTGAACGGCGGTGACTCGGTGAGTGGAGCCACCGGCAGATAGTCCTTGTGACGTCCACGAAGGAAGCTACCCTGGGAGAGAGCTGATGCACCAGGCACTCGATGTTACGCTGATTCGCTGTATAGAGGCGAGATGTAAAGGCGACCGTTGAGATTGAACTGAACTGTTTTGATTAGCGCGTCGCGAGACTAACCAGAACTGAACAAGTTTGTAGTTTAGTGCGCCGCTTTATATAAGAGCGAGCGGCCGAGTAGCTTTCCACTCGCTGGCAATACGTGCGCTGGAAGGTGCTAGAACTAACTCGTCAATGCAGTCGTGAATGCACGCTTGAGTCTGGACCTTTCGCGAAGGTGGTGCATATTATTATTCAGCCGGCAGCCGGCCGCACGAGTACATTGTCTGCCGATACGTGCATACATAGGTGCTGCGCGTAGTGTGAATTTGCAAGTACTTTGCGGCGGTAGTTCCTTCTCGCAAATTCTTTGAGTGGCGAAAAATAGTTGTATGAACGCCACAGAGGTAACGCAACACGGAATAACAGAATCAGAACCTACAGGTCTGATTGCCGTAGAAAAGCAAAAGTACATTTGCGCCTGGCAAAATGACGCCATCACGTCAACTGAAGTTGATGAGAAATTCCTACGGAAAGTTGACGAAGATCTAAAATGTGCCATAGTTAAAATACTACTCGGTCTGAGAATGCGTCGTTCCGCATCGGTTTTTTCGTAGAACAAACGAATAAACTCGAACATTCCACAATTACGATTGACATGAATTGTGACGTCTAATCTATAAGTATACTACCAAAACGTCGGAGGGTTGAACTCTAAAACGTCACTGTATATAAGAAAAAACTGATTTCTTGTTTTGTTGATGTTTTAGCATTTACAGAATCTTGGCTTATATCAAGTGTGCACGATTCTAAGTTATACCCCAAAAATTATGTTATTTTCCACCTAGAACGAGGTATGAGAGCCGGAGGTGTTCTTCTGGTCTTCCGCTCCGAATCCGTTCTGGCAATCAGTAAATCTAGATGTACATTAAGAGTCATGAAAAGTCATCTGCTGCTTTGTTGTTTATTTTTTGTTTAGTTTTTACTGCCTTATTTGTTTATTTTCCATACGTTTTATAATATTTGGTGCACAGTTTGGTAGTACTTTACGACGGACACCACTTAGGATAAGTAGACCGACAGTAAAAATCACAATGATGCAGATTTTAATGATTACGCAGATTGTGTTTTTCTTACTTGTTGCAATAACATTTCAATTATTTAAATTTTGCATCCAAAAGGATACTTCAGCGATATCTACGGCTCAGTAATCATTAACGACCGTCAATACGGATTCCGGCGGAACCGCTCGTGCGGCGATCTTCTCGCAAATGTGACGCATGTTTGGGGGCGGTGCCTGGAACGTTTCGGTGAGACCCAAACGGTTGCACTGGACATTTCCAAGGTCTTTGACCGGGTTTGGCATCGAGGACTTGTCAACAAACTGCCATTTTACGGACTTCCCGTATCCCTGTGTACGTGGATTGCCGACTTTTTGAGGGAGAGGTCAATTCAGACGGTTGCTGATGGTTTCACCTCTTCCTCTTCATCCAATAAATCCTGGCGTCCCACAGGGATCGGTTCCGTCCCCAACTTTGTTTTTGTGCACATCAACGACCTTTTGTCATGTGCACCAATTCATTGTTACGCGGATGACAGTACAGTCCATGACAGATTTTCGTTTGACAAGCCCCCAAAGGACACACAAACTCCAACGACCCGGAGGGCTTTGAAGCAAAGAATGGATGGTTATCTCGAGAGTGTTTTCTCTTGGGGTAAGAATAACCTCGTCAAATTCAGTGTTTCAAAGACCCAATCATGTCTGATTACGTCTAAAAGGGATCGAAATGAAAATCTAGTCTCCTTCAATGGAAGCAATCTTCCGAACAGACTTTTCATTGATATGCTTGGTGTAACTATAAGTGACCAGCTCAGGTATGGGGGCTCCATCGAAGCCAGAGTAAAGTTAGCTTCTCAAAAACTGGGCGTACTGTACAGGGCCCGCAGATACTTTAATAGTACACAACTGCTAACCTTGTACAAATGGCAAGTGCGCCCCACGGTTGAATTCGGCAGCCATCTCTGGTCTGGAGCTCCAAAATACTTGAAAAATACCCTCGACTCTGTGCAGAAACGGGCGGTCCGTTTGATAAATTCTCCCATCTTAACGAACGGATTGCAATCTTTAGAGCACAGGCGTCGGGTGCGAATGCTATCCATGTTCTACCGGTATTTCAATGGAAGATGCTCTGAGGAACTAGCGTCATTGATCCCTTTGGCACCGGTGCATAGTCTGGAGACACGCCAAACGCGCACCCAACATATGTACACGGTTGACATTTGTCACATGAGAACGGGCCGTTTTTTCGACTCGTTCTTGAGTTCAACAGCTCGGCTATGGAACGATTTGCCGGCATCTGTGTTTCCTCCCTCCTACAACATGGGTCTCTTCAAGACCACTGTTCATTCCTTCATCTCCTCAAAAAGACCCTCCACACAGCATCTCAGATGACATAGGCCCCGAGGGAAATTATTTTCTTCAGGGCCTCCTGTGTGGAGTTAATTTAAAAAAAAAAAGTTGTCATCATTATGCACTTTACGAGCACAATTCAAATTAGTATTCCGGATAGCACACAGAGACCACCAAATAACCATTTTGTGATATAACTGGGTTTAATTTATAATCGAGATCAAAAAAATTATAACAAATTATGATTCCTAACCACTTTTCAAATAATTGAATGTTAATGTAATTTTCTCCGCGGAATGTTTTTTATTATTAGGTGATCTAAATCTCCCATTTTGTAGCTCCAGTGTTGTCAATATGAGTGCTTCTACTGGCTCAAAGAATACAATATAGTATATGATGCTTTAAATATTATTCTGGATAGTGCCTTGTGTAATGCTAAAGATATCGTTAAATGCTTTGATTCAATTATAAATAAAGACAAGCACCAACCTGCTATGCCAATAAGTATTTGTGGCGCTCAAGTCCAGTGGTAGGAGCAATCATGGAGAAGGAGTTGATATGTTGATAACGCCTGGAGATTCAACAAAGGTAATTTCCTTCTCCAAACTTCGCAAATACACTTTGTGGCGTCATTATTGGTTTAATGAAAACAACACTACATTTAAAAAAAAAAAGAATATCCATTTATTGAATAACTTTCTGATTTTTTTTTTTTTTTTTAATTTCTTTATTCATTTTGTTTATTACAGGATTGTTTTATATGGTATTTCGACTACCAAGCTAGGCAAATGCCCGTATTATGGTAGTCAAGATTCATAAGATATTAAGTATATAATATTAATAATCATCCATATATATGTAGATGAAAGTACAAGCATATAGCATACATATTAAGGAAAATATTCATACTAGTATTATGTACATGATCACATACAGGAAAGGAGTTAAACTAGGTGAATCTTGTATAAATAAGAATAAAATAAAATAACAAATAAGAATAAAAGTAGCAAATAATAATATTTTAAGGATAATAGAAATAAAAAATAACAATAAATCATCTATACAGATGAACAATGATAGTCTTAGACCCCAAAAACAAAAGCAAGTATTCCTAGGCAGCATATGAAATGGACGAACAATGTCAAAAAATATGAAAAAAAAAAAGCATCAGCGTAATTCAATTCGCGATTGTTCGTGGCAACCAGTTTACCAAAATACGCTGTGTAGAAAATTTTATAACTCAATTTACAATATATTCCATTAGTTAACAGCTGCTTTTACTCTCTAATACAAATCCGTAGGTTGCGGGTTCAAATCTTGGCGTGCGCAAGAAAATCTGATTTTATTAATTTGTGTTTATCTCAATTAATATCTCAATTGGGGATGCCATAGTCTCACTAGCTCAAGATATTTGAGAGAAGCTTGGATTCTTTTTCGGTATTCAATTTAAAAATACCATAGTTTATTTCATATTATCATTCTTTAATTATACACCAAATTACAAAGCACATTACTTTTTTTAATTAATACACGTACCAATTTAATGTTAAGTAAAACTAAATTAATTGGAAAAAAAAAATAAATGCAACATGTCAGCAGATTTTACAGAGCGCACGCTTGTATGTAATTGTTCACTCTGATAGAGATTGAAATTGTTTCGAATAGCTTGGAACACCCGCCCTTTGTCCCTCCTTACCCTGCTTCGTTACAGTACAACAAAAAAGCAAGCATATTTTTAATAAGGGGGTATTCTAGTCTAGAAGCATGAATTGAAGGGGTTTTTTCAGGTGCAATAAAAAAAAAATATATATAAATATATATATTTTTGTAGGAAAATAATTTCCCTCAGGGCTTAAGTCATCTTTGGGGATGCTTTGTGGAGAGTTTTTTCAAGGAAAGGAAGGCGAGGAGAGTTCTGGGAAGGAAAAGGGTTTTAGGAGTGTGTAGGAATCTGGAGTTCAGTGTGTCCATGGTCATCCACCTCGAAGACCTAGACAAACCTCACCCCATGAACCCGGGCACCCCTGCTAAATCACAAAACGTAGCGAACCACTTGGGGTGACCTATGGCAGAGGTGTTGGTTATCGAATAAAGGTTCCCGGAGCGGCGGTACCCATTAAAAAATACATTAAAAAAATCAAACGATAAAATAAAAATAAAATTAAAAGTAACAGAATGTTGAAGTGGGGGGCTCAAAAATATGGCGCGCCCTGGTTGACACGATTGCAACCTTCTTAGTGGTCCGAAAAAAAAACCAAATTAATTTTTAATCCACACAAATGCTGCTATGGCACGTACTTCGGAGAAATCATAATTTTTTTTTCGCAAAATGGCGGCTGTCTGAAATAAAAATACATTTTATTAACAGTTTTTTTGACTTTTTGGAATTTATGTTTTAGAATAGAAAAAATAAAATTATTGTTATAGTTCTGGTTCATGCGATAAAGTATTGTATAGAAAAGGCTAACAAATTTCATGTAATTTTTTTTTCCTTTATTTTTCCCACATTTTATATTTGATGTATACAAAATATGAAATAATAAGAATAATGGGAACCCCCTAATGCGCAGCCTGTGCGTGGGTAATATAGTTTAATATATTTTATTATTGTACCTAGAAAGAACAAACAATGGGCATATAAAGCAAAAACATGATTGAAATTTGTCTAAACAGCTGTGCACAAAATGGAGCATACAATAGTGTAACAGTAAGTGTATAGTGTAATATGTAAGTGTATATCAAGTATTAAGTGTTTGGTTAAGGGGTAGGGGGGGGGGGGGTAAGGTTTTAAAACCCATTTTTAACTTTATTTTTTTTCTAAATGTACAACATGTCGAGAGTATTGTGTCAAAATTTCAAATAAATCGGAGCAAAACTAACGAAGATACAGCGTTTCAAGCGACCGGTCCTCTTGCTCAATTCAAGTATATTTCGAGTATAAAGAAACTTTAAATCGATTTTCTCGCAAATTTTTTATTTAAGTCCGTGAACATCATAACTCAAAATCTACTTCACCAATCCTTTTGAAATTTTGTACACTATTTGTACACATAAATTAACAGAGTGACGAGGTGTTTTTTTTTTACTATTTTTTTTCCATTTTATAATAACGTATTCACCGAAAATTTTTGCAAAAATCACATTTTCGACTTCAACATGGTGCAAAAAAAAAATATAAAAAAACGCTTCGTCACTACCTAGAAAAACATATCACCTTTTCAAAACATTTTGATTTTTTTGTCAAAAATGATTTGTTAACAAGTTATGATGTTCACCGCATTTTCGGGGTGCCTCAGGAGATTCTCTCTCACGGACTTACTTATTGATATTTTTAATAATTTTTTTTTTAAAGATACTTCAGATGTCATACTATAACGTGTATATAAAATTAATAAACCAACATTATTCATATCTCAAAAAAAAAATCATGAAAACATGCTTTTTTTAGCCTTTAAAACCTTACCCCCCCCTCCCCTTAAGTAGAACTTGAGATATCGTGTCAACCGTCTCGAAAAAAGTGGCTTTGAGAAAAATGCGTAACAACAATTATTTTTTTTCTAGACTAGAATACTGTCTTAAAATAATTCTGCAGCAATGTTACTCAAGTGATTTTATTTATTTATTTCAAAAACATACGGCACAACATGTGCCATTAACATAAATTATATTATATATGTATTATAATACAAAAACAAAACGAAAGTTACGACATAAATTAAAGTTAAATACAAAAACAAAAGGTAAAAAAAGGCGTTAAGGTAGTAAGCAGTAAGTAAAAAGTAAGATAGATAAATGAAAGTATAAAGTGAAAGCATAAATTATAAAATATAAAGTATAATGAAAAGTTAACTAACTAACCATCACGCCGTTTCCCCGCAGAGGTAGGCAGAGAGGACGGACCGCCAAACAACTCGGTCCTGGCACACACTCTTTGCTTCACTCACATTCATACATCGTCTCATACATAATCTTCTATTATTCTGACTTTTGACATGGCCCGACTCAAGTATCTGATTCACTTGATCGTGCCATGTCTTCCTCGGGCGTCCCCGACTTCTTCTACCATTCACATTTGCGTCATATATTCTTCTTACACTACTTTCTTCGTTCATTCGCTCTACATGCCCAAACCATCTGAGGGTCCCTTTCTTAATCTTACTCATTATGCTTACATCAGCCTTACATTCTTTACAGATCTCCACATTTCTCACACGATCATACATGGTTTTACCACACATACGCCTCAGGGATCTCATTTCTACAGCATTCAGTTTACTTTCATCCTCTGCCAGTTCCATGCCTCACTGCCATACATCAGGGTAGGTACCAGGACTCCATTGTGGACTGCTAGTTTCGCTCCTTTTTTCAGTTTTTTATTAGCGCCAACGGCATTCAGTACTCCATTAATGGAGTTACCGGCATTTACCCTTCTTTCGTTATCTATCAACCTTTCCATCTCTCGTAAACATACTACCCAGATACACAAACTCATCCACCTGCTCCAAGTATTCATCGTTCACAACTATGTCACACACTGTTTTCGTACTTTCTCTTTCAAACACCATGACTTTAGACTTACTTACATTCATCATTAACTCATTCTTCATACATACTTCGTTCATCCTAGACACTAGAGACTGTAAATCTTCCATAGTCTTAGAAATCAGCACCGCATCATCAGCGTACAACAGACAACATACTTTCAGATTACTCAATTTCGCACCCAATCCCAACTCTTTCAATTCTTGCATACATGTATAGATTGAATAACCATGGTGACATTACGCAGCCTTGCTTAACACCTTTTGTGATATCAAACCACCCCGTAAAACCACTGTTCACCCAAACACAAATAATGAAAAGTTAGAGATTGAAATAAAAAGTTAAAAGGTAGGAAATAATACAGTCAACAGTAAAATGTATTGACTATAAGATAGATATCTTAAAAATAATAAAAAGTACAAAGTTATATATATTAAAAAAAAAGTGTAAAGAGTAAGAAATGCTCTTAAGAGCCAAAAATTGAAAATATAAAATTACCAAATATAAAATTACCAAATATAAAAGGTATCACTGATATGTTTCTAAGCCATAGATATTGGGAACGCACATACAGTTGCGTATACATACATACATCTGTTTACAAATTTAATAATAACGAGTGCGTACTGGTAGGACATGATTAGTGATTATATTATGATTTCATGGTAGTAATAGCAGACAAATTCTGTTTTATGCATTTTTTGTATGATGACAGACTTCTGGCATTATCGATATGAGCAAATTCATTACCTAAAGAGTGTAGACGATGTATTATTGAATTTTGATTAAATTATTGAATTTAATGAAACTCCAGTCCATTAGCTATCTACTTAAATGGCGGGAACAATAAAATAAGTTACAATATCCTTCGACATGTTAGAAACGAAGAGATACTATAATATTATATATTACAGAATCGTAAGTCTATTGTCTCATCTCTGGCCCAGTGAGTAACGATTCTCAGATGAAGCTTCTCTTATACCGTCTTGTATCACCTTTGATAGCATCACGATAGTTCCCGCCTACCCATGTCATTATAATACCCAGTAATAATAGTTTCTAAATATCTTGATCTTCATAGAATATGACATTTGCTGAAGAGCCTGTTTTCAGTGAGAATTATAATATTTAGACGATACTGTTTCTAGCGTTATTTCTCGGTGGAATTACTTGATTCTTCAATTTAGCGAAATCAAACAAATACATTAATATAATTGGTTTATCAACCACAAAATAATATAAAGCCCCTCCCACACTTTTGCAAACAACATCAAAATATGGCTAGGAAAACTTGAAAATGAGAGATTCAAACAAATTGAGGTGTGTAGAAACAAAAGCAGCAATCTCCACTTTTGGTTTTTTTTGAAAAAAAGGCAAAAAACACATTGATATCTTTGCTTTTGATACGTATTTTCAAACTCTGATTTTGATGGGAGAAAGCTGAGTTCGTAACTAACGAGATTTGCAAATTGAGTTTAGGTTCTCAATTCGAATCACTATGAAACTGCATTTACATTTTTTTTCCGATATTTTGGAGATTGCTGCCTTTGCTTTTACAGACCTCAATTATGAAGTAACACCAGGTGTTATGTTTCATAAAGTCTATGATCTAATTCTTTCCTTACTAGGAATTTATGGTCATAAATATCTTTGGGTCACACATATGGTCTCGTTGCTGGTCGCCGGTTGCCGAATGTGACAGAATGTAATGTACGGAGTCATTAGGTTTCAGGAGCTTGACAGATCAGAACCAACCTTCAGCCTGGGAGGGTGTTTGTCCTCAGAAGTGTTTATATTTACAATACGTCAATATACAGTCTCTGTGAAATAACGAACCTACGTATTTCAAGAAGCAACCATATTTAAGTTAGGGGGAATATAGGTCCAAGAGGTGCCATATTACAATATTCTCTGGAGAGAATAAAAAGATTCACTACACTAAGGAAACCAGCAAACATGCGAATGAGGTCTACAAACGTGGAGATGATGATCTCGTGTAGACAGACCGCCTTGGAATAGGAATTCCTAGTAGAAGGATTGCGAAAACACTATTTAAAGGTACTATGCTCCATAAAAGTAATTAATATATTTTTTTAAAACAGGATCTGACCATAGAATAGAGAAGAACACTTAAAATATGAGATGTGGATGAGTTTTCTAATCCAAAACTGGGTTTCATCATCTTTATGAAATTCAAATAGTATGGCGATAAGCGATGACAGTGGCAGCGTTTGTTTCCAATCAATCAATTCATGAAAGACATTTCTGGTGAGTATTATTTATTCAGTGGACCCTTAAAATTTTCCTAGGTTTACTTCAATTGATATAATTAATATGTTTTCATTCAAAATTCTGAAAAGTACTTAAAAAATAATATAAACATAATACATTATTTAGTAGCATTTTGATGAATTTGGGTAATAAAAATAAAATTATTCAAAAGCATTTATGGGAATTTAATCTTACATCATCTAATTTTATAAGAACTCGCGGTTAGAAATAATAGCGTAAAAACGGTTCCCGGTCGTGTGACGACGCTTCTTGAAAGTAGTCGATAAAGTCTGACATAGGCGTGATAATTAAAAGCTAAACAATGTTGACCGGTAAAAAAAAATTCTAACAAGTGATGTAAATGATTTTCTTTTTCGTTTACAGTCTCTCTGGATTAATCTTGAATTATGACTTTTTAAACATACTCGAATCTAACGTTTTGACGTACACTCTATACCAAAATCAATCGGATATTTTGTGTGATTCGTGTGACTCATCACGAACCCTATAAAGAAAAAGGTTTAATAAACAACGACCTCAGAGATACTCCAAATCAAAACCATTTGCAGACCTCACTCAGATGGAAAGTACCGCTGGAGTGAGCCCATTGTAAATTTTTGATCATGTACAATGAAGGCAATGGTAGAAAAATACGATGTTAGCTTATGTGGTACAAAAATGACCCCACATCGGAAAACTTGGATAGTATTTTGTTTTTTCCATGCTGCCCGTAGCACTGATATAACGTTTTTTTGTATTTAGGCAACTAAAACGCTTGAACAGCAACATTAGGCAGATTAATATACAGTGCCGTAAATAGGGCGGTGCCACCAGTGCCCAGGAACAGAACGTAGACTCTGGGAGGCGCAAGAATGGCCAGACTAAGCAAGATTATTATTTTTTCGTTTTGCTCCTGATTGCTCCTGATAAGTTCCCGGCCCCGCTGCGCCCCTAGTGCTCGATTCCAACATTGTACATGCCAGTATCATCAGGTGATGCACAGAAAGGTTTTAATGGTTGTCGCCATTTAAGTCCGCGCATACCTGAACACGAAAACTCAGCATGTCATAAAGAAAAATTTATTAAGTGGAAAATGTTTGAACAACAAATTAAAAATAAGGCCACCATAGATGCATCTTTACTAAAGGCTATTTATTGATCAAGAAACAAAAAAAGGAAGACATACTTTAAAAGTGTGTACTAGCATAATTTTATTTTGCGCGGAAAATAATTTACTTATCAGAGGCTCTCATGAGCATATTGGAGAAGCAGGGTCTGGAGTACTCTTGAAGTGCCGTGGATATGATTTCAAAATTGGATCCTGAACTTAGAGCGCACGTCGAGTCACTTAATAAAGGCAATATTACGTATTTTACGCCATATATTCAAAACAAGTTAATAGATATTCTCGCTTCCAAGGTCAAAAAACAAGTCATAGACGAGGTTCGTGCCGCGAAATACTTCTCTATGATTTTTGATTGCCTGCCAGACGTATCGCATCGAGAACAGATGTCACAAATTTTGAGGTTCGTAAAAATATTTGAAAAGACAGTTCATGAATTTTAGTCGGGTTTTGTGACTAGAACTGAATAGACAGGTACTTCCCCACCTTTCTCGACCCCACCTCCTTCACCTCTCCACTACCTACAGCATTTCAACATACCCCAATTTGGGATAGTCTCACTGACTCCAGATGTGAGCAGCTGGAACTCTTCTGAAGCGTACCTATAAAAAAAAACATTTTACCGTCCCAGAACTTCCTCTTTTTGTTTTTCTAAAAAGACCCTCCACAACCCAAAGGCGGGACAGTTCCCGAGGAGAATTATTTTTTTCAGCGTCTACTGTATGCGCCCAACTTTGCTACCTATCCAGAAACGTTGAATTATATCGTTCAGTGTGTTTGACACTGTTTAACCGTGTTTAATCGTGTTAAACCGTATTTTACAGTAAGAAGAGATTGCATTAATTTAAATTGTGTAACCGTATTTTTTCGTGATATGCCGGGTTTTACCCTGTTTTACCATGTTTTACCATGTTTTACCGTGTGTAACCGTTTGAACGATGTTTTACCGTGTTTTACCGTGTTTTACCGTGTTAAACTATGTGTAACTGCATTTAACGGTGTTTTACCGTGTTTTACTGTGTTTAACCGTGGGTAACTGTATTTAATGGTGTTTTACCGTGTGAAACCGCATTTATCGGTATTTTACCGTGTTTAATTGTATTTTACCGTAAGAAGAGATTGCGTTAATTAAAAAATTTTAACCGTATTTTACCGTGATTTACCGTGTTTTACGCTGTTTTACCATGTTTTACCGTGTGTAACCGTATTTAACGGTGTTTTACCATATATTTTATCGTATTTTATCGTGTTTTACCGCGTTTTACTGTGTTTAACCTTGGGTAATCGTATTTAAAGGTTTTTTCCATGTTTTCTGTGTTTAACCGTGAGTAACTGTATTTAAAGGTGTTTTATCGTGAGTAACCGCAATTATCGGTGTTTTACCGTGTTTAACCATATTTTACCATAAGAAGAGATGGAGTTTTTTTAAATTGTTCAACCGTGTTTTGCCCTGATTTACCATGTTTTATCCTGTTTTACCATGTTTTACCTATTTTACCGTAAGAAGAGATAACGTTTTTTTAATTGTTTAACCGTGTTTTACTGTGATTTACCATGTTTTACCATGTTTTACCGTGTGTAACCGTATTGAACGGTGTTTTACCGTGTTTCACTGTGAGGGAACGAACTCCGGTGTCGATAGAGACGGGTGATAGGAATGAAAGGCATCTGATTGAGTTGTGAGACGAGTCGTTTATTGAGGAGCTACGTAGCTAAGGTTTTTTTTTAAATTGCAAAATGCACTCTGCAAATTTAGGATCAAGTTTTGGAGTCTGTTGATAGGGTGAACGTAGCTTTACAGTCCAAAACTATTGCTATCGACAAAGCCTCTGAATTAATCAAGGGATTAACAAGGCAGATTCAGAATATTCGCGAGACTGTAGATAACGTTTTCGAAAAGGCAAAAAAGTTTGTGAAGAGTGTGTAATTGAAGACGATTTTCCGGAAATACGTAAAAAGCGAGTAAAAAGACACGACCCAAGAGAAATCTCAGACACCAGCTACGATATAACACCACAGCAAAGTTTTAAAATTAAAACGTATGAAGCAATTGATAAAATGATTTCTGAATTCACATGGCGATTTGAGAAACTTCACAACATTCACCACCTTTTTATTTTTTTGACAGTAGAACAGATTGCTAATTATCCAGCTGAAGAACAAAAAAAACATGCCGCTGATTTGATTATCAAATATTCAGCAGATATTGATGCTACTGAATTTTGGGCTGAATTAGACACTTTACAGAGTCAAGTTGAAACGACTACATTATTTAATAAATGTGACCGTAGTTCAAGTCTGGGTCTTCTTAAAGCTATAGTCGAACTCGATTTTAAAGAGATGTTTCCCAGTGTAGTAGTTGCTATAAAGATTTTTTTAACAATTCCAGTGACTGTAGCTTCCTGCAAAAGATCATTCAGTAAGCTCAAATTGATAAAAACGTACTTGCGCTCGACGATTGGCCAAGAAAGGTTGACCGGACCAGCGATTTTGTTGGTTGAACGCGACATAGGACGGTGCTTGTCGTATGAAAAGGTCTCATTCATTTATTTGTGTATTGTGTAGTTTTCTTCGTTTTGGGAAGGAAAAGGGATTAAGGGGTTGTAGGAACCTGGGGTTCAGTGTGTCCTGGTCACCCGCTTCCAAGTCCTAGACAAACCTCACTTCATGAACCCGGACACCTCTACTAAATCACCAAGCGTAGCGCGAACCACTTAGGGTGACCTACGGCAGAGGTGTTGTTTATCAAATAAAGGTTTCCGGGGCGGCGGTACCCATTCCCGCCTACCAAGTCCATTGCTCAATTAAAAGAGAACAGAGCTTCTCGGATGCAGCCACGTCAATGATATTAATAGTATGTATACAATGATCAAAGACTTACGAATTAAATATACAAACATATTTTACACTAGCTGGTACCCGGCATGCGTTGCCATGCCATTTAATAAATAAATTATTTTCTCCTGCGTGTCCTTTCCTATTCGTCCCGTTCCCCTTCCGCCTCCTCTTCCTCTCCCGCGTCCTCTTCCCGTCTCGCGTTCTTACTCCGCCTCCTCCACCTTTCCTCCCCCCACTCCAATACCCCTTTCCCCATCCCGCGAACCCCCCTCCCAAGCTCCCCTCCCCCCTCCCAGATTCCCCTCCCCCTCTCGGGTTTCTCTCCTCCCCCTCCTGCGAACCCCCTACCCGAGTCCCCCTCCCGCATTTCATACATTCTTTCCCGGTACATTCAGTTTTCAAACAGCTCGCATGCCACCTTTTGCATATTTCATAATGCCAGAGCTCACCAGTAGTAAAATCCAATTTGGTGCCGTTGTTCGGAAGTCATGCGCGTAAATACATTTCGGCGATTCATTTTTTAGAGATAAATATTAACTACGATGACTGATTTAAAAAATATATATCAACATGGTTTTCACGGCAACGATTTGTTTTGCTTTTCTTCTGACGTTAGCAATAACTGCCGGCCTCCGTGGTCCCGAGGCAAGACTCTCGACTCACAATCCGAAGGTCGCGGGTTCGAACCCGGCGTGCGCAAATAAATCTTATTTGATTAAATTGTGTTATTTCACAATTTATTCATTTAAAATAATAAATAGTATATTTGCGGCACGTTCCAGAGTGGAAAATACTATCAGTATCGCCCTGGTGTAAGATCACCATTCAGAATTGAAACGTTGCTTGAAATGGCTTTAGCCGTGTTTAGTGACCAGATCTGAATAGCCAGGTACTTCCCCACCTTCCTCTTCCCTATCTCCTTCCCCTCCCCACTACCTTCAGCCTCACAACATACCCCGATTGGGGATGCCATAGTCTCACTGGCTCCAGACGGGAGCAGTTGGGACTCTTGTGCGGTATTGTAAAAAAAAAAAAAAAATAACTGTAAAAAAAAAAATAAAAATAACCCGCCTTTTTCGACAGAAAACGTAAAATAAATATAATATTTTAATATTTATAATTTCGTAACGACAGAACTTACCATTATATATAGCCCATATTACTCGCGTATAATGTAGCTTTCTATTGGTGAAAAAAATTCTAAGATCGGTTTATTAGTTTATGCGTGAAAGCGTAACAAACAAACACACGCAGTTTCGCATTCATAATATTAGTATAGATTTAGAATTTTAGGGTAGGTACTTTCTATTACATAATTCAATTTGCCAAATTCTGACACAGGCATTTAAATACAATAGCGAGTTCCCGGCATATGCTATGCCACTTAATAAAGCAAAAAAAACGCTCTACATACTTAGATGATGCCAGAACTCACTTTACACGTATATAAACCATCGCGGGAATGCGCACATCAAATCCCCAAAGTTTCATTGCAATCGGATGAACGGTTTAGCAACGCAAAACATCTCAAAAACATAGACAGAAACAAACACATTTTCTATAGATCAGTAATTTTAATATCAAAAATGTCAGTTGAGTATTTTTAAATTTTTTTAAAGTTTGCATTAAAAAAATTTGTATTTAAATTTTTTTTTTGTAATTTCTAATAATACCATTTATTTAAGCGTATTTCACCTTTCAAAACCAGTACCTATTTAGTTTTTCGATACGTTTACAAATATTCCATTTATTTGAATTTTTTTTGCGAAATCGATATATATCGAAACATTTTTACCTTTTGACAAAATACGCCAAATTTTTGAAGGGTTAAGCTTTGAGCTTTAAGCTTTGAGCTTCAAGCTTTGTGCTTTAAAATTTTTGAAGGGTTAAACTTTGAGCTTTAACCTTAAGCTTTGAGCTTTAATCTTTAATATTCAAGCTTTGAGCTTTAAGCTTTGAGCTTGAAGTTTTGAGCTTTAAGTTTTGAGATTTAAGCCTTGAGCTTTAGGCTTTGAGCTTCAAGCTTTCAGTTTTAAGCTTTGAATGTAAGTTTAGAGCTTTAAGCTTTGAGATTAAAGTCTTGAGCTTTAAGCTTTAAGTTTTGAGCTTTAAGCTTTGAGCTTAAAGCTTTGGGCTTTAAGTTTTGTGATTAAAGCCTTGAGCTTAAAGCTTTGAGCTTCAAGCTTTCAGCTTTAAGCTTTGAATTTAAGTTTAGAGCTTTAATTTTTGAGATTAAATCCTTGAGCTTCAAGCTTTAGCTTCAAGTTTTGAGCTTTAAGCTTTGGGATCAAAGCCTTGAGCTTAAAGCATTGAATTTCAAGCTTTGAGCTTTGAGCTTTAAGCCTTAAGTTTTAAGCTTTAAACTTTTAGCGCTAAGCTTTATGCTTTGCGCAAAGCTCAAAGCTTAAAGCCGAATGCATAAAGCTCAAATATTAAACTCAAAGCTTAAAGCTCAATCTTAAAGCTCAAGCTTAAAGCAAAAATTCAAAGTTTAAAGGCCAAAGTTTAAGCTTAATATCAAAGCTCTAAACTTGAGTTCAAAGCTTAAAGCTTAAAACTCAAAGCACAAAGCTTAAAAATAAAGCTCAAAGTTAAAGCTCAAAACACAAATCTCAAAGCACAAAACTTAAAGCTCAAAGCTCAAAGTTAAAGCTCAAAACACAAATCTCAAAGCACAAAGCTCAATACTCAAAATTCAATATCAAATCTTAAAGTTCAAGGCTTAAAGCTCAACACGTAAAGCTCAACGTTGAATGCATAAAGTTCAAAGCTTAAAGCTCAAGAATCAAAGCTCAAAGCTTAAATTTCAAAGCTTAAAGCTAAAACTCAAAGCACAAAGCACGGCTTGCGTTGCAATGCAAAGAAATCAATTGATTCTCCTTGAATGTCCTTTCCCGTGCGTCCCCGTTCACCTCCCGAGTCCCCTTCCCCTTTCGCGTTTCCCTTCTACCTTCCCCGCCTTCCCATCCCTCGTCTTCCCACCCACGTACCCCACCTCCCCCGTTCTCCTCCCCCCTGCCTTTCCTCCTTGCCACTAAAATATATGAAATACGCACATTTCCATTAATACAAATTCAATAACGCCAGAACTTACCATTATAAATAGCCTATATCCTTTGCGGGCGTGCGCACAACAAATCACCAAAGTTTCATCGCAATCGGATGAACGGTATGACAGCGTATAAAATACGAACAAACAATTTTTGATTTTTATATATAAGATAGGAAAGATTTGATTGTTTGTTGGTGTCCTTCCGTACGGCCCGTACCCCAGTGACGCTAACATTGTATAATACTTACATTTTTAAACTCGTGATATCTTTTGAATGGGATGTCCGAATTGAATAATTCAAAAAGTTATATAAAGGCATTGAAGCAGTCTCGAATATAAAATAATTTATATTGATAAGAATTAATATCAAGATACAAATAAAGAGTCTTTTCTAGCGGCGGCATTTCAATTAAATTGTTTAAATAAAAGAACACTTATTGTGGCATAACTATAATAGTTAGACATATGCTGTTGCGACATTTTTTGTAGATAATAATGTGTTCTACAAAGTTGTAGTACATTATTTTATTCTATCATCAATAGTTTCGGCAGCGCACGTGATTTAAAGAATATTTTCGGTAATTTTTTTACACCTTGGGTTACATTATTGTAGTTTTAGTAAAGATCCCTAATTTTTTTTAAAATAGAATATAGCCTATGTTACCCGGAAATAGTGTAGCTTCCCAACAGCGAAAGAATTTTTCAAATCGGTTCAGTAGTTTCGGAGCCTATTCGATGCAAACAAACAAACAAACAAACAAACAAACAAACAATCAAATCCTTCCTCTTTATAATATTAGTATAGATAAGAGTACAATTGAATAACAATAACATTAATACATTTTTTATTAGATATTTCAGATTTTAGGGGTTAATTAAGGGTTCAATATTTCATTATCCAATTTCAGGGACTTAATTTGCTTTTTTAATTGTTCATATTTCAATGTTTCTGTTAAACTTATTTTGTTTTTGGATAATAATGTATTGTACCATCTCACACCTAAATATAAATAGCGGTGTTGAGCCGTGGTCGTTATAAGCATGGGAATACCATTAGTTTTAAATCTATTGCTTATGCTATCTGAGGGGTGAATTTTTGAGATAATATATTCTTTATAGATTTGATATACTGCGTTTCTCTTATATAATTCTGTGATAGATGGTACATTAAATTCTCGAAATATCTGTAAAGTAGGGAAGTCGTATGGTTGATTTTTAGTCTTAAGGATGATTTTTATAATTATTCTTTGAATTGTAATTATGGGCTGTAAGGAAATCATATTTATTAGTTAACTTCCTCATGTGTCCTGCCCCAGAAGCTTGTCCCTGGCGGAGGAAGGCGGAGAATGAATGCACCTTAGTGAACACCGTAGAGGCACTGCAAATTTTTGGAAGTTGCAGAAGTTGTCTGTTTAGATTTTGTACCACACCCTCAGCTTGTCCCATTGTGCTGCGTATCGTATCCACATCTCAGACTTGCGATACGTCTTCAAAGATTATCATTACTTCAATGACGTAAACGCCTTGAGAGCAATCCAGGCCGGTTGTTAGCTGTGAGGTTGGAGACATGGCACGACCAAACTCAAAAATATCCTCTTTTGCTCCTCAGAATTGGCGTTACGGTTAGTTAGCTAGTTACTTTACATTCAATCTAGAGATCTTGGAAAATGAACAGGGTCTAAGGCAATACCATGTAACACAAGGGGTTCCTAACCTTTTTGTACTTTAGAGCACATTCTAAAATATCGGTAAGGTGGCGGGCACCACCTATTTTTAATCGACAAACTCCTTCCATAACTTCTCATGTTCCATAATTAATTTTCTTATATTCATAATTTATTAATAAATAATAAACAAAAATGTTTCGAAATACTACTACGTGACTTCTGTCAGTTTGGCTGTCGGGGCCATGCTTATTGCTTTCACTGACAGACAGAGCTGTCAGAGTCATGTTTTTTTTTTTTTTTACATTAACTCCACACAGGAGGCCCTGAGGAAAAAATAATATCCCTCAGGGCCTATGTCATCTTTGAGGATACTGTGTGGAGGGTATTTTTGAGGAGAGGAAGGAGTGAACATGGGTCTTGAAGAGACCCATATTGTAGGAGGGAGGAAACACAGAGGCCGGCAAATCGTTCCACAGCCGGGCTGTTGAACTCAAGAACGAGTCGTAGAAACGACCCGTTCTCATGTGACTAATGTCAACCGTGTACAAATGTTGAGCGCGCGTTTGGCGTGTTTCCCGACTATGCACCGGTGCCGAGGGGATCAATGACGCTAGTTCCTCGGAGCATCTTCCATTGTAATACCGGTAGAACAAGGACAGCATTCCCACCTGGCGCCTGTGCTCTAAAGATTGCAATCCGTTTGTTAAATTAGGAGAATCTATCAAACGGACCGCCGGTTTCTGCAGAGTCAAGGGTTTTTTTCAGGTATTTTGGGGCTCCAGACCAGAGGTGGCTGCCAAATTCAACCACGGGGGCGATTTGTACAGGGCTAGCAGTTGTGTACTATTAAAGTATCTGCGTGCCATGTACAGTATGCCCAGTTTCTGAGAGGCTAACTTAACTGAGGCCTCGATGGAGCCCCCGTACTTGAGCTGGTCACTAAGAGTTACACCGAGCATATCAATGGAAGGCCTGTTCGGGAGAATGCTTCCGTTGAAGGAGACTAGATTATCGATCCCTTTTTATCCGATGTATTTTGGCGCCTTCGGCGTTCATCGACTCAGTTCGTGGCGTTCGTTCACTTTGGGTTTTCTCCGTGTACAAGGAGTGATATGCAAAAAGCACTCCCCGTTCCAGGCTAGCCTGAAGAGTGCAGTTTGTCTCGCCGCTAGACAAGTTGCGACAAGTACTATCAGCAAATGAACCACTCAAACATACAATATCGCAAACGTACGAACGTATTAAATAAACTTAAAAAAAAAATTAAAACTCTTACAAATAAATAAAAATAATTCACATTTTTAATTAATGTTTATGAAAAAATTCTGTCTTTGTCGAATAGTGGCGGGCACAAACGAATCGTTCCACGGGCGCCATGGTGCCCGCGGTCACGGGGTTGGGAACCCCTGATGTAACAACTAGTGCCTTGGAGATTTCTTTATGAACACTGCGCATCAGAAACGTGCTACTCGAAGTCTACTCCAATATCAAGAAAACATGGTACACGTATTGTAGTAGGCTCACCTAGTAAAGTCTGTAACAAAATATGTTCGTATTACGTTTACATTAAAGACCAATGATTGGGTTGGTACAATCATTTCAGATTATTTCAGCCCGTTCTTTCATTTCTACCAAAGGGTACTTTGATTAACTTTTTTTAACAAAAGCTTATTTTCTCTACTTTTAGAATCCTTTGGGAATGAAACGTATTAACGAAAAGATTGCTTGTGAGATAATCAATTTGACTCGTCATATACAATCATCAATTATTATTTTTAATTTATGAATAAATTTAATTTCGAAGAGCTTTTCAACATCTCAAACCACTATTTAGTTGCTTTATAAGAATTTATTAAGTGGTCATTTCTCTATGAAAAAAAAAAAATTTCTATTTATGCAATTTTTTTTTTTATTAGATCCACAAAAGAGTCCCTGAGGAAAATAATTCCCCTCATGGCCTATGTAATCTTTGGGAATGCTGTGTGGAGAGAGTCTTTTTCGGAAAGGAAGAAGTGGAAGTTCTGGGAAGGAAAAGGGTATGAGGAATGAGTAGGAATCTGGGGGTCAGTGTGTCCAGGAGTGATGGACGTATGAATCCATTCTTCCGACTGCGGTGCAAGGCGATGTTCCGAGTAAGTACGGCTGGAGAAGTAAAATGGTCTCCCGCAACCGTTCTCTCTCGATCCGGCCATGCAGCTGGTGGGCAGGCGCATCCACCGCCAAGACCCGGACAAATCTCACTCCGTGAACCCACGTACCCCTGCTAAGTCACTAAAAGTATTGAACCACTTGGGGTGACCTACGGCAGAGGTGTTCGTTATCCAATAAATGGTTCCCGGGGAGGGTACCCATACCCACATGAACAACGTTCCAATTGCTCTCAATAGTCTAGATCTAGTCTATGACATTCCCAATTGGGGTATGTTGTGAGGCTAGCGGGGTGGGGAAAGAGAAGGGGAATAGGAAGGTTGAAAAGTATCCGGCTCTTCAGATCTGGTAACCAAACACAGATAAAGCCATTACTAGCAAGGTTTCGATTCGGAATGGTGGCAGTTTACCACGATGGTATTTAATTTACGCTCAACTACTTTTATTGTTTGTTTGGTGGATTTTATCCATTTTTAACACATGTCAATGTTTGCGATGTTAAATTTAATAAATTTTTGGTAGATATACAATTCATTTTATTAATAAAATCATGAGAATTAAAATGAAATGTAAGCAATTTCATGTTTCGAGTTATAAAAAAATTAAATTTATTTTGGATATTACAAAAAATTATTATCAGATAATTCGAAATAGAATTCGATTTTTTTTATTTTATTGTTTTTGGGGTGTTACGCCGTGTTTCGCTACCTCCTTCTTTAGCCAACGTTTCGGACAGCGTTACAGTGTCCATCATCAGGGCAGATGAGAATTCGATTATTAATATTCACGAAATAATTAACATAAAATTTTTCATCAATTCACGTGAACATTTAAATTTTTAACTGAGCCAACGATAAAGCAATTCTATGGTATCCTCGTTCCATAGTAATTTATTGTTCCAATTTATCAGAATTCCTCGTCAATTATTCAAACTGCAACATCCACAGAATAGATAAATTTAAAGAAGTTTGTTGGGGCGTGTCTGTGTGCTTGAATTGAGTTCAATTTTTCCTTACTCCGGAAAATTTCATTTTTAAGTATAACTTGATTTGTAAGATTAAAATCAATTACATTGTCCTGTCGTCCAGGATTTTAAAAGTCTTGTGAAAGTTGGCGACATCAGCTTAGAAAAGTATTGCCGGCATATCAAAGTGTAGAAGTAAACTCGATTTTTTCTTCCTTCTGTTGAAATTGCCAAACCTGATTAAATATCAAAATTATTTTTAAAAAGATAATCTCGATAAAACGTTAAGATGAGGCCATGCGAAATAATGCAAAGTCGTACAAAATCTTTTAATCAGCCTAGAAAAAATAAAGCATTACGTCTACAAAAAAACACTTTCAAGTGCAAACTCTCCTACATATAATCTCCTTTAAGGATATGGTTTTATTGTTTAATTTGGTAAATTTAGTTTCTTTTATAATTACCGCAAAAAAAAAATGATATTTACGCCCGTACTATAAAGGCCCGTATCCTGCGCCACAATACACATGAACATTAGCTTGAACAGCACCCAAAACATTGAAAATTTGAACACTTCGTGTTCAAAAACCCTGTGTTCAAGCTTTACCACAGCCGACGGAAAACATTTATCTCCCGGGCGAAGGGGGAAGGCTGGCGGGGGGAAATGTGTTCATATTTTTACAAGAGCCGCGCGATGCGGTCATGTATGGAGAATCAAACCTAACAAGTTTTTGAGGTTATGCGCAATGATTGAGCTTAATAGTCACTACTTAAAAATATTATGATACCTAAATACAATATAATAAATATATTTGATAATAAAATTATAACATAATAACGAATATTAACAATATTAATATTAATATTATTTTTGAAGTGGGTGAAGCGGGAGCGGGAAGGCAGGCGGGGCCGGCGGGGCCGGCGGGGGGGGAAATAAGTTCATATTTTTACAGGAGCCGTACGAAGCGGTTGGTTGGTACCGGAGGTAAATCGAATGACGTTTGGGGTTATGTCAACCGCGCGAGCCTAATACCTAATTATGACTTTAAATTCCAAATAAATACTGTCGTAATGATGATTATATCTTTCGTGATCTCACTTGTAAATAAAGTCTATTAATTTATAAATCGGTTTCAGAGACACGGAAGAAATGACCAATTAAAATAGGCATTCTATTCTTTCCCTGATAAATAAATACCTAATAAAAATCTAGTTAGGTAGGTTAGGTCTAAGTTGAAATCTGCGTGTTCTCCTTTATATTTCGTTTCGATTAATTATATTATATATTAATACGCATTCGAAATTCAAATACTGACTTTAGGTCATAATAATTGATATTAGTCGGACATCTTTCCTGGTAAATAAACATCTATTAAAATATCTCTGTTTTCTCCCTGATGTAGCATCTCTTCTTCATCGGAACATATTTTAACATTTATTTAAACGCTAAACGTCAAACGTCAAGTCAGTTGCGTTCGCGTGGACGCGTGGACAGGCCACTAGCAAAGTGTGTGACCGCGCGAACTTCACACCTGTTCACACCAATCTTTCAAACCATGTTTAAAAAAACGCAGGAGACGGAAAACAAAGAACGTTTATAGTGGGGTTCAAGCTAGTTTTCATGTGTATTGTGGCGCAGGAGATCCGCCTTAAAATACACAAAATAAAACAAAAATATGCATTTTCGCGTTGTTATTTCACAATGCGGCCGGCCGCGGCGGTTGGCGAATTTGGATTTTAAAAGTGAACCTTATGCCGACCACCCAAGAACTACTGACTTGCCATATCCATTTTGCGGTGACCGGCCAACTCGGAATGAAACCAACTCAGAACCATCTCAGATAAGTAATTTAGAGTGATAAAAAAATAAGTTTAAAAAATTGGTTAAATAGGTTATGTTAGGTTAGGGTTATCGGCTAAATGAAAAATATTTTTTTCATAAATTTTAATGACTTTTCAAGGAGGTGTTGAGTTGACATTATTCCCAGTTGGCATGGAACCCCATTTTGCATCAGTTTGGCCCCGGCCGGAGCGGGAAATGGAGGTATAGGCTCCGCGTCGCTTGGTTCCGTGAAATCAATTTTAAATTTCCTTGTTATTACAATAAACAACGCGTAAAAAAAAGGAATTAATGTTTTTTCTCAATTATTCTCAAATTCTCAAATACTTTTCCAACCTTTCCAAAAGCTTTTTCTCAAATATTTTGAAACTCCTTCCAAAAAGGAGCGTGAATTCCGATTTCGATTTTTTTTGGAATATTGGATCACCTTAAGCTGTTTGAGAATCGAATCGAATAATCTAAAAGTCTGATTTTAGTCAGTTTTCTTTCATTGTAGATCTTCTATGGGTTACCCAATCATTGGCACAACCCGTGTCAGCGTGCCATAACTAATGCACCCTTTGTTCCGGATGTCAATTTAAACGATAGCGCAATGCACAAATTAACTCCAACATCTAATGAGAATAGAATGCAACTCCATAAATGATTTGTTTATGAGCAGGTGGCAATTAAATTCAATTATTAAAGACATTGATTGTCTAGCAAAATAGAAAATATCTTAAAAAAACAATAAAAAGATACGGCAATTATAATAAAAAACCTTTGTTTTTTTAAACCATTTTATTGAGTTTATAAATACAGTAAGTAGATAAAATAAAGATTTTTTTTAACCAATCTTATAAATTAGTCTATCCACAAAGTAATTGCTACCCGTGGTAGCTTAATATCTATGTTAATTACAAATAATAATAAAGTTTAAGAGTCAATTAAAGCTAATTTTCAAGTTTTGTGAAAGTTCTACGCAAATTCTGTTATTTGGCTACAAACAAGGAGTTTCACAGAATGAAATAATAAGAGAACTTAGAACGTTCACAATAATTAAAATTAAAATTGAACCTTTGACAAATTTTTCAAATTCTGTGAAACAACCGGTCCTTGGTAATCAGCCCTCAGGAATTCAGTTTTTTTGAGAGCACCATGAAACAACACCTCTTACAGCAATCAAATAAACAATAAATACCCATTCATAAATGAATTTGTAGCCACTCATTCCTTGTTTTATCCACATTCAAACATCAAATCATAATTATATTTGTATGCATACCTACACTCCTTGCTTTATCAACATTTTATCATAAATCATAATTTTATTAGTAGGCACACACTCCTTGGTTCATTCACATTCTAGAATCAAATCATAAATATATTCGTAGGACACACTCCTTGGTCCATCCACATTCTAACATCAAATCATAATTGTATTTGTAGGACAAAGTCTTTGGTTCATCCACATTCTAACATCAAACCACACTTATATTTGTAGTCACACACTCCTTGCTTCATCAACATTCTAACATCAATCAATATTATATTTTTGTAGGAGGCATTCCTTGGTTCATCGACATTCTAACATCATAATTATATTTGTAGGCACACACTCCTTGCATCCCTAATCTCAAAAATGTTCCAATTTCAAAATTTGTTTTATATATTTAACCTTTATCACACCGTAAGACTAGGACAATCAGCAATTCCCCGGGCGATTACCTTTTTCCTTGACATCGCCTAATAAATAACAACATTTCCCCTAATAATAATGAATGTTTCCTAAGCCGAAATGATAATTGAGTCCCAGGATTTATAAGACAAGCAAGGGCCGACCCAGATTCCAGATGCTACCAACATTATGGGGCTTGGGTTTGAAACCCACATTTTCCAAATGCGAGTCCGACCAACCCTCTAAAGAAAACCACTGAGTCAAGAAGAGCATACGAACCAATTCAAAGGGACTGTGTAAGTTAGTTTTGGTTGTCTAGCCCTTCGAATAAAATGAAAATAATATCTGTAAAATTTTGCCTGTCAAGGTTTGCACGCAAAAATTCTCGGTTCTTCCCATTCATTTTAAATGTTTTTTATTGGTTATTTTTTTAACCCTTTTGCAAAAACACAAATTATTCTAAAATGAATACAAAAATAGTCTTTCCGGTGTATTTATTATAAATCAACATTTTTCTTTCTAAATATGAAAATTTTGATCTTGGAAATGTAAATTGTCTTAAAAATACATACCTTTGAAAATTCGACTTAAAATAAAATAAACTTTAAATTTTCTACACATATTCCTTTTTTTAGGAAATTAAAACTGTCACTTCACTTTTTATCACATTCATACAATTTTATTTTAAACTTAAATCGTCGATACGTCACAGACAATCTATTACGTCACAAATTGGCGGAAAAAAAATCCGTCACTTATGATCGGGTTTGTAAATTATCTGAACAATATATTTCTCATATATTTCCAAGGCAATTAGAAGCATTATTTCTTAAGCTTTCTAACCTAAATGAAATCACTAATTTTCGCATGACAGGAATACAGATATCTAACTTTTAATAATGCATGGTCGCTCTGGAACAATCTGGGTCTCCTGTTATTATAACAACGTATGATGTTTCGGGACGATTTGGGTCTCCTGTTATTAGACGTGCTAGCCCTTATTATTTTTTGTTATCAAGCTTATAGAATTCCATAAAAAAATTAAGTTTGTCTTTTACATGTTCAGTAATATTACTATCAATTTATAAACAAAGCTGTTTATTTATTTTCTTTTTATTTTTTTTTTCTAAAAAAGAAAGACAAACTATCCCGGGCTACGAATAACCCAACAATGTTTGAAAATCACCTACTACCACCACAGTAAGCCGAATATGTAGCTTGAGTCGAGATGGAGGACTTAGCCAGCCGAGGAATCGAACACGCGACGTCAGGGTGAGACCCAAACACTGTTGCCCACCCGGCCACTGACCGATCTATAAACAAGTTCCGCTGTGTAATAGGCGTGATAACTATTTGGCTTCCTGAAGGCTTTACCATATTGTTATTTTCAAACTGATGACTTTATCAATAATTTGATGATGTAGCTGTTGACAGCTTTTATCAAATTTTATTAGTTATTATCAAACTGAAGAATTTATCAACAGTTTGATGATATCTTCAGAAGATAAAACAGTTGTCAAGCTTAATAACTATAACACGGCAGAACTTGTAATACAACATAACTTGTAATATATATTATATAAATTGAATAATAATATTATTGGACATTTAAAATAACTAGCCCTTGGTTGGTAAACACACATGAAATTATTATGAAAATCGCCCTTTGCAGCTAACAACGTCGTATAATAAAGCAAACCGAATATTGTTTGGGCTACCGCGTTAACACAGCGCTCCAACGAACGGAAGACTGCATTCACTGCTTAGCCTCGACTCTAGGAAAAACTCTTTCCCTGGAGTGTGGTATAATTTCATATGCCATCAATCTGTGCAACTGTGTAAATATTACATGAGGAAAATAGCACCATCGATGGATTGCTGCATTCCTTTCTCAGTCAAATCCCATGTAGCGAGCACAAAGCTGTGGTTCGACCATCGCTGTGCTGAAGCAGTAAAAATATAGCTATTTCTTATGTACAGACACAATGTGGGCATGTTGTCTTTTCTTCAGGTATTTTAATAAAGCCTGCTATAATGAGCTTGTAGCATTGGTCCTCGGTGTACCGGTGCGCATTCTCGTACGTGAGCCTTAACGGACACGAACGAAACACCCGTTCACAATTGATGGTTTTGTTATTTTTTATGTGAATACCTCACGAGAGTCCCAGCTGCTCCCGTCTGGCGCCAGTGAGATCATGGCATCCCGAAATGGGGTTGTGAGGAGGGGAATGAAATGGGGAAGAGAAAGGTGGGGAAACACCTGGCAATTAAAATCTGGGCAACAAACACGGCTAATTTCAAGCAAAGTTTCAATACTGAATGGTGGTCTTACACTCTGGAATGTGCCGCAAATACGTCGCTTTGGATTGCAAGTCAAGAGCCTTATCCTTCGACTACGATGGCGTTTCTTCGACTTTTTTTCGAAGTCAGTTTTTATGTGGAATGAGCTACCGGCATCTGTTTTCCTACTTCATGAAATCTTGGCATCTTCAATAAATCCCTACTTTAACCCGCCTCACGCTGCCCAACCAACTGGCGACAAAGTTCCCCTGTCGTTACACCGTACATCGACACCTTACATAAAAAAAAAAAACAAATCACTTGCCTCGCATCATGGGAGCGGAATGGCGCACACAAACTTGGTAATTGGAATGTTATCAAAACACGAATTGAAACACGTTGTGTACACTGACAGTTGTTGGAGCCGAATCGTTGCTGAACATCGAACTAATCTCACTAGTGGATTACAGGTACCGAACCGATGGAGAGATAGATAGACAGAAGGGTATTGTGGTGTGTACGTGTTGGCATTCTAAGTGCACATTTACCTTACTTCGGTGAAATTATAAGTGTAAGTGCACATTTTCCTTAATTCGATGTTTCTAGAACAGTTAATCAATCAATAACTATTTTGGGAGGCAAATATGTCTACCGCCGCCCCAGTTCTCCCTCATCCCAGTATCTCCCGATCCGGCCTGCCACTCAGGGTTGATTGACAGACGCATCTGCCAGAAGATCCGGACAAACCCCATCTCACCCCATGATCCCGGAACTCCTGCGAAGTCACCAAACGTGGCGAACCATTTGAGGAGACCTATAGCAGGGGAGTTGGTTATCCAATAAATGATTCCCTGAACGGCGGTATCCATAATCGCCTCCTAAATTATAGATATACTAATTACTGTTATAAACGCAGAATTTGCCAACTTTTTATTTTAAAAATGCAAAATTACATAATCATCTTGATAAAAACATATCGTATCCTACCTTCAATAATTTTAAAACCAGAAGTCTATGTAGGCAATATATATATATAATAGTTATAATATTAATAAATTCAAAATATCTTAAACCCAGAATCAGAACAAAATAATACCTACTGATTAATTTAAAAGTTCTATGTATGTACCATAGTTAAAGGACAAATTGTACCGTCCGAACATAGCCGAGATAGGCTGAAACCGCTAATGGTAAAAAAGAAAAATGTTAATTTAATTAAGTTAAGTTAATTTTTTTAAATCACGGGAAGTTCCACCTTGAATTTCGTCGCGATTAAAAATAGAAAAATTAACATACTCGTTATGAATTTAACTGACCTGTTTGATCCCACTTTCAATATTGATATCAGAGGGAGGAATTATGGTTTTTAAGGAATAAGGCTTAATAAGGAATTGTCCTTAATCTTAAAAAAATGAAATCGTAACAATCGTTAGTAATTTTAAGGTTAAGGACAATTCCTTATCCTTAGAAGAACAGGATCCCCCCAGGTTAGATGTACGTTGTTGGCGTTTACGCACGCGAAGTAAGCTCAATTATAGTTTACTTCGTTGAAATTGAGAAATATAATTTTTTCTAATAAAATTAAATACTTTTTTGTTTAAAACCACGAGATTTATTAATTTATGAACCGACCGGTTTCGCTTTAATCAAGCATCTTCAGGGTATAAATTAATACTAAACAATAAGTACATAGTGTGTGCTTATATATAATCACAAATATAGAGGGAGACAACATGATACAAATTGTTAGCGTCTGCGTGGGTGCTGACGCTATCGGCAGGGTTGGAGAAAGCTCCCACATATTTAATACAATTAGATGCTGGATCTGCCCCAAATAAAACTAGCTCAGGTTTGCGGTGCAAGTATGTTTCTCTTAACCTCAAGGCTAGTGCCTGTGGTTCAGAGCTTCACGCTTCTCATCCTCCCAGGGCCTCTTTCGACAAGCAAAACACGGTAGGTTATCACATAAATAGTTTATTCAATTCTAGGAGTCACAATAGTACATAAGAGGAACGATCCTAGCTGAAAGTTAGTTTGAACGTCAATCTCTGCTCTCTACACGCTTTTTTAGGGCTTTAAAACATTATTTGCACACAAAGGGTAAACATTGTATTGACTCACGTTTGGTTTATGGGCCAACAGCGGCTTTACGCGCTTCTTCTCCGGGTCCCAGCAGCGTCCATACGCGGACACCGGAAGTGCGCACCCGGCGAAACTGAACTCGTCTCGCACATATTCACGAGAGACGTGGGATCGGGAAGCTCGCTGGCTGTTGACTGGCGAGATTGCCGGCGAGATGCTCTAGCGACAGGTCGGTTTGTCGCTCGCGGGAGGGGGTAATGCGCGCGCCTCTATATTGGCGGTCTATTCTTCAGTCCGCGAAGAGGTCTATTCTCGAATACGCAACGTGACAATTTGTAACGTAACAAAATAAAACAAATACATTGATGGCCATAAAATACATTAACACAAGTACACAAGTAGTGGAAAAAACCGAAAGATAATTATGTGACTAATGGGTTACAATAATAAATCTGGAGAAACAAAGCATCAACTGGCATGGGGTACGGAGCGCTGGGAATTTTTATTTAAGGGTTTATTGGAAACAGACCTAATATTGGACTACTTGATATGTCTAATTGATTATTAAGTATATGTCTTTTAGTTTTTACAGCTTTTTTAATTTCTAGTGCCTCTAAGTTGTTAAGTCTGTTACCATGCCCGTTTTTATGTAAGATGTTAGCACCGGTGCTATGACAGAACGTATGATCTTTATCGATCAAATGATTGGCGAATTCTGAAAAACCGTTATTTTTGAGGCAACGAAGATGCTCCTTTATCCTAATATTTACATTACGTGTTGTCTTACCGATATAGAAAGCCGAACAGTTATTACAATTTAATTTATAAATTCCCGAATTACTTAATTTGTCGTCCTTATCTTTAGAATTAATTAGAAATTTACCTAGATTGTTATTGGTGTAAAAGGCCGGTCTGACTTCAGAAGGAAGGTTTTTTACGCTTAAGGTAGAAAAATTATTAATGAACAAAATTCGCCGCCATTGATAATTAATATTATTATCATTGATTTGAGGACAAGGACTAGCGAATAAGAAGCGATTAATGGCTATTTGTTTTAATTTTTTATTTACGATTAAATCTATAAAATCTGATTCATAACCATTACTGCTTTTTTTTTTATTAGCTTTAGTACGTTAGAAACGTCGGTTCATTAATTAATAAATCTCGTGGTTTTAAACAAAAAAGTATTTGATTTTATTAAATATGTCAAACCACAAAGTGAGTGCTTTCTACAAAAATATAATTTTTTCTTTTTAAATTCCGAAAATCTTGCTGAGCAGATAATCAATACCATTGACCAGTACCAGTGACCAGTGTATCAGTGATTCCTTTCAATAGTAGTCGATAGGTCTTATATAAACAGGCTTATTTTAAAAACGGCACAGATCTCACTTCTTCAGCTTATCTATTCAGTGTTGAGACGGTGTTGCATAAATTTAAACTTTCGTCTGATGATGATATGCGGAATTCAAAACACATTGTTTGGAGCTCACGGTGAAATAACAAGGTTTGTTTAATACAATAACTTCCACGTTACTGTCATCATCCGAATGATCAAAACTGTTAATATTGTGGACTAATTGACTAAATAATTCTACGAAATTGAATTTAATTGAAAGGATTAGGATGTCCTGGATCTGGTCGAGCTGTTGAAGCAGATTTTTGCAAATCATGTACTGTTAACAATACTTTTTATTTCAGAGTGATATCCGCCACATCAAGTAACTAAATATATTAATCGGTACGGTAACGTATTTATTAATAATGTTTTATCTAGTTATTCCCCGCAAAAAATGACTGGCTATAACAGGCTATATGTTGAGTTAAAAAAAAAAAAAAAAAAATGCTGTCTCTCTTGTACATAATGTTTATCTGATTCATTCTTATGTTGTCCTTAATAATACTGATATCCTTATTTGTGCCACTGTAACTCATAATCTTATCATTGTTATGCCTTTTAATGGTTTAATGAAAACAAAAAACTTTGTGTACTCCACTATTTAATTAACAATATTAACATGTTTCGAAAACTATGTTTTCTTCATCAGGATAATAAGTTTTTTTTTTTTTTTTTTAATTGTACAAAAGATAAATAATCCAATTACCGTACAATTTTCTCATTTAGACAAGCTTAACACCTAAGAAGATGATCATTATACAAAAAAATCTTAAGGCTATCTAAAGAAGAGTTGTATACATCTAGTGTTTTTGATATTTCGTTTAACAGTACCATTCCTCTTGTTATGCTATGCTGTGCTAGAACATCTGTTCTGCCGTATGGTATTTGAACAAGTCGTGTCGATTCATTTAATGCGTTAAATAAATAAATAAAAATATTCTTCTTACACTTCTTCATTTGTCCATTTGCTCTACGTGTCCGTGTGTACGATACTCATAACCATCCTCCGTATAAGACACCAGATGACGCAAAAATAAGATCGATTTGCAGAAAAAAAGCGATCTTCCGTGGTAGAAAAAAATTCTAAATATTCCGGTAGGATAATTCTTCATTCACAGCATATCGCGGGTGGTAAAAAAACCCTTGCTCATCCACCGGTCTCAGGGATCCTCGTCCCTATTCCTGGATTACAAATTCAAGCATAAGACCCTTTAAGCCCGAACCTTTTTCAAACCCTTTAATGGCGGGAACATCGGCTCGGGGCGTGAGTTACATTTTTCTCAATTTGAGTTGAACTCTTCGGAGAGTCGTGGACGTCGCTTTGAGAATTAACTTGTTGATAGTTTATCGAAAAATTGTGTTTTATTTTTAAAAAAAGTCATTTATTTAGCCAATATAATCAGATAGGCTTTTTCAATTTTTTATATGAATACCGGACAAAAGTCTTAACTGCTCCCGTCTGGAGCCAGTGAGACTATGGCATTCCCATTTGGGGTATGTTGTGAGGCTGAAGATAGTGGGGAGGGGAAGGAGATGGGGAAGAGGAAGGTGGGGAAGTACCTGGCTATTCAGATCTGGTCACCAAACACGGCTGAAGCCATTTCAACCAACGTTTCAATTCTGAATGGTGGTCTTACACCAGGGCGATACTGAGAGTATCTTCCACTCTGGAACGTGTCGCAAATATACTATATATTATTTTAAATGAATTAACTGTGAAATAACACAAATTAATCATTTGAAATTTATTTTACAAGCCGGGATTCGATCCCGCGACCTTCGGATTACGAGTCAAGAGCCTTACCGTTAGACCACGCTGGCCGGCTACGAAGACAAATAAGTTGGATCGATATAATTAATTAAACTGTCGGTGTTAATTTATTTATTAATAATGGATATTTTCTTTTATGGCGTAGATGCAGATAGACGATCGTCGCCTCGGGAACCAATTATTGGTAACATCTCTGCCATAGGTCACCCCAAGTGGTTTGCTATATATGGTGAAATAAATTATAAATAATTAAATAAAAAACATAAATTTGCTATATTTATAGACTTAGCAGAGGTGCCCGAGTTCACGGGTTGAGGTCTGTCCTGGTCTTGGTGGTGGATGCGTCTGCTCACCAGGTATGGCAGGCCGGATTGGGAGAGAATGGTTGAGGGAGTCCCTTTGACTTCTCCAGCCGCATTGGATGGATTCATACGTACGTCGCTCCGACTCCCAGATTCCTACCCACCCCCAACACCCTTTTTCTATCCAGAACTTCATCTCCTTCCTTTCCTAAAAATACCATCCACACAGTATCCCCAAACATAGACCCTGAGGGGAATTATTTTCCTCAGGGCCTCCTGTGTGGAGCTAATGTAAAAAAAATAAGGTAGTTTATTTTAAGAATTTGCTGATTTTATTTCGGTTTTTTAATCTGTTTCTGCATTTAAAATACAGTAATTTTTTCACGTGCCTTTGTGAAAACGATGTGTATCAAAATATGGATAATTTTATCAATTGAGCTGAACGTGTCACTAATATTGGTAATTGTAATTGCGTCCGTAATTGCGGAAGTCGACTAACCACCAATTACGGTTGTAAGTACATTTTTAGGTCATTAGTGGCTTTTCATCGGAACAAAACAATATCTCAAAACACACATAGAAGCGTTAATTCTCGCTCAATATTTTTGAATTTATTATCGTCCTTTTTTTCTTGGATCCGCCTTTCGATCCTTATTTCGTCTTTGGTCTGACCGAGAACTGAACAAAGGATACGAAACTAACTGCTTCTTAGATTATAGAGCGGTGGCTTTATTTATTAAACTTAAGCCGAGAAAACAAGACAACTTCAAAGGATTTTAACTCTTTAGTATTTTTTCAGCCGACTTTGATTTCGCACGAATTTTACTCATTACGAGGCGAGAGACAGCAAATTATCCTGATACTGGGAGCCAATACTAATTTACTACGTTTGGTGACTTAACAGTTGGGGTTTGTCTTGGTCTTGGTGGAGGTTGCGTCTGCCAATCAGCTACATGGCAGGCCTGATCGGGAGAGAATAGTTGAAATCCCTTTGACCTCACCAGCCGACGTGCACCGCAGTGGGAGGGATGGATTCATATACCTGTCACCCCTGATCACACTGACCCCCAGTTTCCTACCCACCCCTTAACCTTTTTTCTACCCAGAACAACCTCTCCTTCCTTTCCTAAAAAGAACCTTCACTTAGCATCCCCAATGATGACATAGGCCTTGAGGGGAATTATTTTCCTCAGGACCTCCTGAGCATAGAGTCAATACAAAGAAAAGATTATCGCTCTCTGAGAGATTTCTTTTATTTTTCGCGAAACGCATTAATTTTTTGTTTTTACATAGATATTACGGAATCGGTACATGATACAGTCCTAGTGAAGCTTTGGAATAAGTGGAGATGGTACGAAATAAGATCATAAAATAACTTTACTAATGGAAGAGCGAAAACATGAAATCAGTTTCCAAATAGCCTATTGCACATGGCCGCCATTCTGGGAGAACGGATCGCAGCTGACATCCCGAAAAAAATCATTTTCTTCAAATTAATTAATAATTAAAAATAATAATAATATTTAATATATTTAAATAATATTTGCAGCAAAAAGATAAACGAATGTATTAAATGATTTTTGACCGATGATGCGCGATTTTAAACGAAAATATTAATAATAGTATCAAAGGAAAGAGAGTGAGGCCGTCAAAAGGACTAGTTTATTGATGGGAATACTCGAATGCATATTATCACAATTGATTTCATGCACTTTATTTTGCCCTGTTGACTGCTTAATTTAATTTTGAAAAGAAGACTTTTTTAATACCGTTTTGATTCGTAACTCGATGAAACGGAAGCGAGCGACACTAAAAAGAGACAAACACATACATATACAGGATTTAGCCTGCGAGAGAATGAGATAGCAATAAAATACCTATATTTTTTTTATTTCAAGGGTACTCGGTTCCAATAAAACACGATAAATTCACGTCCCACGCAAGTCTCCTTTGGTCTAGGTCTAGACAATCTAGTGTTTTAAGTACGACGAACCTTAGCGGCCAACATTCAGCGGACCAAGGGTCAAATCCTACGTAATAAAAAATAAAATATTTTTAATTTTTGTTAATTTAATATCCAATCTTCAAACCACTCCAAAATTAACAGGCAAAGAAAACACAAAAGAAAGCGACATCTAGCAACTCCGGAGAAGAAAACACAAACACTAGTAAGATGACCAAATGTATACAAAAAGGTGCACTGGAAATCAAGGACAAAAATATGGAAAAAATCATCCTTCACATTGATAAAAAAAAGTGCTTCGTGCTCCCTCTACTCTTGTCTACTATAGTTTTCTGAAGGTTTTACTTCTACCGCGAATTGCACACTCTTTTTTTTTTAATTTAGAGTCTATATTATTATTTGATTTTTACCAACTCTTCACTTTAAGACGCGAATTTACTTCGTTATCATTTATAATAAGATTTAGGCTTTGTCCTCTATTAGTCCACAGATTCTCCACAACTTTTCCGCCACCATATGATCCTAACTACCCCCGTATCCCGAATATCCTTTATAAAAGCGGGATACGGCCGGTCCTTAGGGATTAAGTGAAGCACCTCCGAAGGGTCAACAGCCAATCAGGCCGCACTATCGGAGATTAAGGACATCTGAGGATTCGACGTTTGTTTCACCCTGGCGAGAATAATCCGGAGCTTTATTAGCCAGATGAAATGCTTCGGCAATACGGTCGGTGCTTTCATTGTCGGACATTAAGCAGCGCCTTTATGTTCCACTACGGTTTGCCCTTTAATCGTCAATGATAAAACAATTAATATACCAGATTATTGTGCTGCCTGCTCATGAACGATTTAATAACCACGTGGAGGCAGCTTCTCACATTAAAATTCATTCACTGGGTGTAGAATGGTATCGCATTAAACTTTTAATTCTTGTTTTTAAAAAATAATAAATTTCCGGAATTGCTAAATAAGGTTCAACCACATATATTTGCTGCGCTTTACACGTTCTGATATCCTGTTCAACGGTTCCATAACAACTCAAAAAAGTGGCATTTCAACACCCCTTTGAAAAGTCATTAAAAGTATTTAAATAGCTTAAAAACCTACCTAGTTTTTTAACCAAGTTTTTTTTAAATAGTTATTTTAATCAAGTTTTTTTTAACTTGAGTTTTTTCAATCACTTTTATTGACTTTTCAAGTAGTGATGAAGCGCCACTTTGTTGAGGTTGCCCAGACACGCTATACAACATGCATTAAAAAAATAGTTGTAAAATTATGGTGTGCGTTTTTTTAATTTTTTTTGTAAACTTTTGTATGGCATTTTCTGTCTAAAGTCCCCGTTAATTCAAAGTTTGGCAACTCATACCCCCAATAAAAGTTTAAATTTAGAACCCTTTTAGAAGTCCACTTGCAAGATTAGCAATATTTACACTGAATGGACCTTTTTAAAGAATAATATTATTTGTGTAGGTATTTATGATACTACTACCATACTTATCCTGTGTGTTTTTATACTTGTATAGGTGCCGTTACTATTTCTTAAATTAGCGACACAAGTTTTCCTTTGAATCATTATTGAGCACACTGGTGGTAGTTATTATTATCCCGGGGATGTATGTCTCACATTTAATTATATTTTTAATTGTTAACTGATCGCACATACAGAGCTTTCTGCGTCTTAATCCATCGTGCCAATATTGAACTTGATTTGCATTTGAATAGGTACTAATAAAACTAAACGTACTTAATCACAGCAACCAGTCTAATGTGCATCCTCCATTCTTTGATGTGTGTTTGCTCAACGAAGCCTTCCGTTCGATCTAATAAGACCTGTCGTTTAGCATTTACATTAAGGGGTGACAAGTCTTGTGACATATTGCATTACTTAGTGTCCCTTCGAATCTGATGTATAATGCACCGGCATAGATTCATCTCACATGATTATAATAGAGCTGGTAATTCACGGAGTACAATTGTGTTCAAGAGAAGAAAACAAATACTTTATTTATTAATATTTAGATCAATAAAATACAATAAAAAATTCAGCCTTCAGAGATTTCCTCACTGTGTTCAGAAATGAACAGAATTACATAAAATATAAACCAAAACCATTATATTATAATGTAAAAAGAATACAGGATCTACATAAAACAAATTAAATTCTTAACAGAATTATGTAAACAAAAATAGAAAGGTCACTCACGAAATTTCAGAAAAACAATCTTTTATGGACTTTTTTATATTTATTCAGCTTCCACTCGAATACTCCGCTTTTAAAATCATGTCATAGTTATTATGTAGTCTGTTCGCACAAGAATTTTGTTTACAGTTTTTTTTGCATTGATCCAATTTGAATAGGACGGCCGAGCGTGTGGAGCAGGTACATCAAATTGTGTCTTTTTTACATTATTGTTCCATGAATTGGAATCGTGGGATAATTTTTATCATACTTTATCAAACAATGCGTTATCTCGGCTAGCAGGTGTTGGAAAAGAGACAATGGACAACTGTTCACATTCTTTTATAGTCCTTTCTTCTCATTCAGTTATGTCAGTCGTACAGGTTGTCAAAAGTATTCTTCGTGAGTCAGGATGGTTTTTATTTTGTTTTCAACTATTATTTGACTAAGCCTAGCAAAGTCCTGTTTTGATTCGATCACTTTGCATTCTGTAAATTTGTTTGTTTGTTCCATTTCTAGTCAATCCTGTCAAGGTGGTAGCCGTTTTTGAAAGTACTTTTTGACGTGATAACGTCTTATAAATCGATGAACGCCGACTGCACTCACGAAAAAGCACGACTCATTGTCACGTTCCGCCTGAGCTGAGAGTGCAAGCGAGAGCGCGGAACAAGAATTCGGCTTGTGATGCATCTATTTCTCTTCCACTCCATCGTTATTATACGACGTTATCACTTAAAATGATTGTCCGTAAACTTTCCGACTTTACAGACAACCATTTTTTTTTATTCCGCCAGAATGCGTGAGCATTGCGATGGTTGCGAGCTGTCAAGTTGAAGTAATCAACATTACGCGAAGGCTGTTTACAAAATTACTAATATATAATTAAAATTATTCCAATTGTGAAATAATAATAATTAATTAATGAAGACAATATTATCGAAACTCAATCGAAAATCTGACATAGAAAAATCAGAAAAAGTTACGTGTCTTTTTCTGACTTTACTCTTTCAGATTTTTGGTTGGGTTTCGCTAATATTGTCTTCAATAATGAACTATTACAATTTGAAGTTTTACTCATTAAGTTAAAAATAAAAATAATAATTAATTTAAAATGACAGTAACAATAAGAAACCTCTTTTTGTTACTTAATGAATCTTCATTTTGATCCTTTCATTATTGGTCCCTCATATCAATAAGCCTCTCCACTCTCCACTCGCCACTTAACTCGGAATCCTTGTTGGCTGTGAGCAAGTGACAGGCTTAGTGGCACTTAGTCCTTCGAGAGGTGTTTGTACATAATACACTATGCATTTGTCCTAGCTTGTGTCAGATAATGAGGGTTGTCATCGGTCATGTCAGGTACAGTTAATCTATCGAGTGAAGTTACCTGAATTATTGATGATGAATGTAGCCATCAATGGCCTTCCACGCTAGCGTCCAAATTCTTATAATTTTCATTTTGTTCAAAGAAATTTTCAATTGTATGATTTGTTAAGAGTTTTAAGGATTTTATTTTTAAATAAATTCGTAATTTATCGATTTCTGTATTTCCTTCCTCTTGCAAAAATGAATATCCACAAGACTTACATTTCTTCTATCCTTTGTCTTACTGGCCTCCTCGTGCCCTCTCAAAAATGTCATCATTTTGGTTCGCTAAAAACGTTAACCCATTTTTTCCACGGAATTATTTGGTTTAATTTTAAATCATCATTATTTCTCGATAGTATAGACTTCAAGGACAGCCTAAAATCAGATTTGAATTGTTTTGAGTTGAATTTTGATTTGAAAATTGCATTTTCCACCCACCACCATCTCACCAGTGCGTCTAGAAAATTGATGCCTAAACGCAACGCTAGGAGGTAACGCTTGGCGATGGGTAAAAAGCTTTGTTGGGGGGTGGTAGTCGTGACGGTAGAGGGTGGCAAAAGCCTCCCAGGACTCTGTTTCAGACCATTCTGCGGGAATTCATTCTTGATGTTTGAATTTGTCAAAGGCATTTAGCGGTCGCGAACACTGTGACTCGATCATATACATTAGGCCAGGTGAGCCTCTGTACAATGGCTCATTGGCTTTCTAGCGTACGCTTTTTAATGGAATTAAACAAATAATATTACTGGTAGTTCTGTGACCAGTAGACCTTGAGATTCGTTTCTGATTTTGTACAATAAAACACCAAAAATTTCCTCCAATATCTTAAGATTTTTAAATAGGTCCTTAAATACCTAACTACTTCTTTTTTTACATTTAAACAAGGAATTATACAGCATAGAGCCCAAAAACATATCAACATCGATTCCATGGCAACGATTTGTTTTCTGACGTTAGCAATAACTCGCTTTTGTTAGCAATAGAAAATGTATGACAAATATAATATATTAATATTTATATTTCATAACGCCAGAGCTTACCATTTTATATAGCCTATAGTCCTCGCATATACTTTAGCTTTCAAATTGGTGAAAAATTTTTTAAAATCGTGTTATTGTTTTATGCGTGAAAGCGTAACAAACAAACTCGAGCAGTTTCGCATTTATAATATTAAGTATGGATGTCCAAAGAAGTCTCATTAATTCAAAGATAAATTCTTTTTTATTTTTTTTTTGTGAAAGGTAAGAAAAATTGCGCATAAGAAAGCCGTCACGTTTGAAAAAAGTATCTTTAGAAGCATCTTTAAGCAAAGTTACCCCATCTTGTGAAAGTAAAGTTGCATGAATAATTAAGCAAACAGATTAACAGATAGCTTAAATGCCAAACGGTCGTGTTAAAACGGTCGTGTTAAAACGCTACGCTAAGTCAGTTATGTTTTTATCAAGTTAGGTAGGTACCTACTGCTGTATTGGTACATATTAGTATCTATCTATATGACGGTTTAGCAGTCGAGTAGTCGAAAGCGTCGGGTTTGTGCCCGGGCGTCGTGGGTATATCCTCTGCTCGCTAAATCCTTCATTAGTTATGCAAGCAACGTTATCTTAAGCTTTTAATGATGACAGTAGGACTGACAGGTTATCGAAACCCGTGGATGTTTGACTGCATTAAAAATATTATTATAAACTGTCGTTTGGCTCTCCCGTGGCCATAATTGGCTTCAGATTCAGGGGTCGCATGCTTAAAATTCGCTGAGAAAGAATATTTTTTTTCTTTTAGAAGACAAATTATTCGTTTTAAACCTTTTGACAAATAAATAACTTTTTAACAATCCCGATAATCTAAACTATTTTGCAAAGTTAGTTTTTAAACTTTAGGCCGGGTTTCCCGCGTTTCTACCGATTTGTTGCATATTTTCTTAAACACTGTAAGTTTTAAAGCATTTAAAAAATTTTATGCTATTTTTGAAGATAAAATCTATACATTTCCCACACCGAAACGGCAATTATACGAAATTCCCTCGGAAAAAAAATATCGCAAAGTATGCTACGAAAATTATTATAAACATATTTTTTTCATTTATTTTACAAGCTATACATATGAAAAAATTCACACTTTTTCATTAAATGCTATTTTAGACAATTTTCACGAGATTTTCGCTTTATTTTAAACGAATCGTTTTATTAAAATTTTTCACAAATTTCGTTCAAATATTGTCGTTCTTAATAAAACCGCGCTTTCTTTAACATTCGTTTTTACATATCTCTCCATCTTTTTTTAAGCGCGTACCTACGCCACGCCTTAACTAAAATCATCGATTGAACCCTAGATAGAATTCGTAATATTTTTACATGAATTTCGACTTTTTTAAAGAATGACCAATGTTGTCTGGTCAGTGGTTGAGTGGGCATCGCGTTTGGGTCCCACCCGGGGGTCTCGTGTTCGATTCCTCGGCTGGTTAAGTCCTCCATCACAACACAAGCAACATTTTCGGCTTTCTGTGGTGGTAGAAGGATATTTTCAAACATTGTTGGGTTATCCGTAACCCGGGAATGTTTGTGTTTCTTTTTTAAAAAAAATAAAATAAATAAAAATGAATTTAATAGTATTATAGTCATTATAAAACAATTGAGACAATCTTGTCACCATTAAAAGGGGGGAAAACAGAAATTTTATTAGTAGGTGCCTCAAAAATTATTTTATTAAGTAAATCATAATTTTTTCAATATTTTGCCCTTCTTGTGTATAAAATTGTAAAATTATCTACCTAATGTAAAAGCTTCACGAGATAGCGTATAAAAGAGTAACTAAATGTAATAAATACATCAAATAAACAAATCGGTTTTGCTGAAAATATTTATTAAATTCAGCAGGAACTTGAAAATTTACGTGATACGTATTCGCAGGATTTGTGGAGCTGAAAGAATTTATAAAATATTTGCCTCAAGATTATTGCCTTTTAAAAATGTATTTTTTAATAAGCAATAGATATAAAACAAATGGCTTAATAGCCATTCCTAAGCTTAGAACGACTATCACTATTTATATTTAGGTGTGAGATGGTACAATATATTATTATTCAAAAACAAAATTAGTGTAACAGAAACATTGAAATACGAACAATTTTAAAAGCAAATTAAGTCCTTGAAATTGGATAATGATATATTGTACACTGAATTAACCCCTACAATCTGTAATATCTAATTTATATTTTTTTATTCAAAATTGTATTCTTTTGTCAAAAAATGTTTGTTTATTTATTTCTATAAGTTTTTGATCACTGTATATATATTTATTAGATCAATATTTTTTTGCATGTAAATAAATACTCCTCCCATAAACATGAGCTCCTAGAGCTCAACTTATGGAGGAATAGAATCATAAAATGAATTATTATGTAAACCAAAGTAATAATTTGTAAAGTGTTTAAGAGTTGAAATAAACTAAAAATAAATAGACTTTCAGAGGGGCAGTAGAAGACCCAGAGAAAATTAAGGTATAGTGAGGGCAAAGGCAGGTAAAAAAATTATATGTTTTAAAAAGACAAAAAAAAACGATAATCACGTACTAATATTACATGTACTATTATTAAGAATTGGCACTACAAAAACTAAACAAAAAGGAATAACAAATAATTTAATATATTTGAAATCGAGTTATTGATTCCGTGAGAGTTAAGCCCCTCCCTCCCATAAAAAGTTGTGGTAAATATAATAGTGGCAAAAGTTGTTGTAGATTCGCGACAGATAGGAAGGAAACAAAATTAAAACAAAAACGTCAGACATGAAGTAAACAAAATCTAGAATAAAAAATATTCTCAAAGTGGATGGTGGGCAAAATAAGGATGAGAATTTATGAGTAGAGGGACGTTAGAAACTTACCTTTCAAAAACTTAAAACATCATCTGTCAGTAACTTAAATAAAATAAATACAAATTTCAAATGAAGAATTATCAGTTAAATAATAAAAATAAAATAATATTGGAACTGTTTCTGAAATATACTTATTTCCGTATTCTATATATTTCTGAATTACAATCAGTCCCAATTTTGAAAATTGAAACTTCATTGAGCGAGATAATTTCACGCAGGTATACTTGACGCATGCACCGACAGCCGAAATCAGGATCTATGATCATTTAAGAATCATCATACAAATAAAAATCTGGTAGGTATGAGTACATAAATTATACAATTAAATCGTATCAATGTAGCATATACACAGTTTGATAACAATACCGAAACAGCTGTCACAAAAATAAAATCTGAAATATTTTCAGAATTTAAAATACCTAAAATTATTAAATTTGGTATAATTAAAAATTGAATTCGCCTGCGTCCAAAAATATTTACCAAAGATAATTTTTATGCGTTATTTTTTTAAGGTAATTCTGCTGTTCGACATTTCCAAAGACCATTTGAAAAACAATAACATTGGCTTTACAAGACTTCAATTAATTATTCCTAGAATCAGATCTCCCTTTAAAATATTCAACAAATGGGCTACAAAAAAATCATTGTTAGTGAAAATTCATTAATATTTGCTGGTTGAAATCCACCTAAAAATTTATACGTCATCCCTATTCACATGTACTGAACTATCCGGGGGATGGGGAAGTTATTAATTTCGTGGTTGCGGGTACAAAAAGAAGGCTTTTACGGGATAGTTAATTCCACCTAGTCCTTAGTCCTAGTGTGTCATTAGAGGGACTTGAAACGGTCAGTAATTTTTTTCATTCGTGAATAACATGGCTAAATGTAATCTGGGATATGTTACTTCTGAAATGTCATGTAACCAAAGTCACATGACATTTCATTTCGTAACATGTTTTTTGTTCATAACATTCCATTTCGTAACATGGTGTACGGATTGCGATAACATGTCGTCGATTTTATGACTGATTTGAAAATAATATAAGCCGAAACCTCATTTCATTATCAAATATTTGTATTGCCTTCAAACATATTTTTATTATTCAGGTATCGTTACAACTACGTAAATACACTCTAATTATTTTTTTGATAGGCTGTTTGTTTTTCAAATTCAAAAATAATATCCCTATAGAATGCAATGCGTACACCAGTTTCCTACATGTTTTAATCCCCGTTTTTTTTTTTAATTTATACACCTATTATTTTTTATATATCCATGCTTAATAAACTACAGTCACTTTGTTTTAAACTTTTTTAATTTTTTATACTTTTTCTTATTTTTATTTTCTCAATTTTTTTGTTTGTACAAAACATGTTCCCTACATACTCATCCTAATTTGACTGTCCTAAAACGGGAATCCTCCTAGCCTTTTGAATGGCAGATCATATTTGTCCCAGCTCACATACGTCTCGTATAAATCGCTGTAACTCCATTACTGTCAAAGTGAGAATTATGTTCTAAACAATGTTAAAAAAGCAAAACACCATGTTTTGTAGTCTCATCTAAAAAATAACGACAAAAAAAATAAAATGCCTTTATAAAACCAAAGTTTTGAATCGCAATTTGAAAAAAAAAATTGAAAATTGTTTTATTAATTATTTTTATATAAAAAGACCAAAAAGTGAGGTGACGGTAATGTTTATAATACATTTTTCAATTAAAATATGTACAGGTTTTTAATTTTTTTCGTTATTAGTAATTTTAGTTAGAAAAAACGTTAGGTGAAATTTTTATATTTAAAAAATTATATTTTTCTTTGAATTATAAAATTTGAAAATGTATTTTATCACCTTTCAAAAACAGTTTTTAATTTTGGGATATGTTCAATGATATTCCATTTATTTTGATTTAATTGTAAAGCGGAAATATTTTGACCATCTGAAAAATACGCCAAAATTCTGAAGGGCTAGTTGGGCAGTCAAAACATTTTATATATAATGTATAATCTTGTACTAATAAAAAAATATTGTGTAAACGATGTCCATTCCAATAATTTTCGGTAACAACAAAGTTACGGCAATGGTTGCAGTCTGCAGATGAATGTACTTATATAATACATTCGATGGGAACGAAAAAAATTTGGATTTAGACCACGTCAGTACTTTTTTGTTATTTATTTTTGGGGTGTTTTGCCGTGTTGCGCTACCTCCTTCTTTAGCCAACGTTTCGGACAGCGTTACAGGGTCCATCATCAGGGCAGATGAGTAAAAGATATTGGTGAAAGTGTGTACTTATTTATGTTACTTATTACTACGTGTGTATTTATTTATGAAATTGTGTACTTATTAGCGTTACAGTGTCCACATCAGGGCAGATGAGTAAAAGATATTGGTGAAAGTGTGTACTTATTTATGTAGATGCGATACCTTGCTGCCAGCTCCACTTCTCTACGAGCCGGTGTTAGAAAATAAGTCAACTTGGTTTTCTGCGTTCTTTGGTGTAGCCGTCACTTACCGGATACCAAGAACTATTGAGCTTAGCTCCGTTGTCTCTATTAATGTGTTTGGGGTTTTTATGAATTTCAATTGGCTCCGTAATTAGGCGTGCTCTATAAGTTTTGGGTCTTCCCAGGACTTCAGATTTGTCAGGGTGGCCGAGTTTGCATGCTCGAAAGTGTTCCGATATCCGCTCTGTCTGGCCTACATAAACCTTGTCACATCCGGAACAGCTGAGTTTATATACTCCATCTGCTTCCAGAGGAAACTTAGTCTGTGTAGATCTCAGTAGATCTTTTATTTTGGTTGTTGTCTCGAAAACAGCCTTGATGTTTTCTTTCCTCAGAAGTCTGGCAATTCTGTCTGTCACATTGTGAACATAAAGCAGGAAAACGCAGCCTTTTGACTCTTCTTCAATTCTATCTTCGTTTGGTGCAGATTTGGCTCTTATGATTTGCCTTGTCTGCCTTGCTGGGTAACCGTTACGCTCCAGTGCATCGCCCTGATGATGGACACTGTAACGCTGTCCGAAACGTTGGCTAAAGAAGGAGGTAGCGCAACACGGCATAACACCCCAAAAATAAATAACAAAAATACTTTTGGCCGTGAAAACCTAAAATCATACACGTTAGTACTTACCTATCAAAATAAATCGACCATGCTCTATAATCTCATGAAGCTGGATTTAAAAATTCCCAAAGAATGCTGTAAAAAGATATGATATCACGGAAAACAGAATCTGAACATAATTATGTCAGCCCTTTGTGAAGTAAAGTGTATGGCGCTGCTGCGATACCCAATCACCGGTTATGGGCAGGTTAAGCATCATTCCACCACATTAAACATACAAACTGATCGAGCACGGTGAGGGGTAAAAACAAGCTTCGTGCCACCCTGTACCAGCATCGATAATCAGACTTTTATTCTGGCTAACCTGAACCGTGATGCCGTCACTAAATATTGAACACTGAACGCGCCATTAATTTTTGGATAAAGTTGAGGTTTTAAAAATAATTGGGTTGCTATGAATGGAAGCTACTCTCGGTGAAAGACTAGCATTCATAAAGGTAAATAAAGTTGTTTAAAATAGCTTTAGTGGTGTTTGGTGAGCAGATCTCAATTGACCAGTATTTTCTTACACTTACTTCAGACGGTCAGTTGGAAATCTCGTGCGGGATTCACATAAAACAGGCATTGTTGGGTTCTTTTTTTTACGTTAACTCCACACAGGAGGTCCGGAAAAAATAATTTCCCTCAGGGCCAGTGTCATATTTGAAGATGCTGTGGGGAGCGTGTTTTTGAGAAAAGCAAGGAGGAAACATAGGTCTTTAAGAGATCCGTGTTGTAGGAGGGAGGTTACACAGAGGTCGGCAAATCGTTCCACAGCCGAGAGTCGCAGAAACGACCTATTCCTTTATAACAAATGTCAAATGTGTACATATGGCGCGTGCCGAGGGGATTATGACGCCAGTTCCCAGGAGTATCTTCCGTCGAAATGCCGGTAGAACAAGGACAGTATTCCCTCCTGACGCCTGTGCTATAAAGATTGCGTATCCGTTTGTTAAGACAGGAGAATCTATCTAACGGACAGCCCGTTTCTGCACAGAGTCGAGGATTTTTTCAGGAATATCATTATTCCGAATTCAACCGTGGGGCGCACTTGCGATTTGTGTCAGATTAGCAATTGTGTTCTATTAATTAAAATATCTGTGAGCCACCATACCTGAGCTGGTCATTTATAGTTACGCCAAGCATATCAATGGAGGGCCGGTTCGAAAGATTGTTTCAATTGAAAGACACTAGATTTTCATTTCGATCCCTTTTAGACGTGGTCAGACATCAGCAGAACCGAATCTTCAGAATCTTTGAAACATTCTGCTTACAGGTTCTATACTTTTTCCAAGAAATCTGGCTAGTAATTAGTGCACTGAAAAAATATAGCGATTAAAGTGTGTTGCGGGCAAATCCGTGTGCCACAAGTGAGCTCAAAATATTCTGACTCCTCGCAAAATTGTTAAAACATTTTCAAATATTGAACAGTTTCAGAGTGGTAGATATTTTCACAAGATACCTTGGATGGGGTCGCCAGTGGCTGTCGTCCCTGGCTCCAGGGGGTTAGTAGCATTTGTTTACTCCATACAGGGGACCCCGAGGAAAGTTATATTCCCCATGCATTTGTCATCTTTGGGGATGCTGTGTGGAGAGTCTTTTAAAGAAGATGTAGGAGTGAACGTAAGGGACCCATGTTGCCGGCAAATCGTTCCACAACCGAGTGGTTAACCTCAAGAATGAGTCCTAGAAACAAACCGTTATCATGTGATAAATATCAACCATATACAAAGGTTGGGCGCGCGTTTGGCGTTTTTCCCAACTACGCACCGTTGCCGAAAGTTAGTTTCTTAGGACATCTTATAGTATTTTATTTATTTATTCAAGGAATATAAACAGTCTTAAGAATATAATATACATAAGAGGATGACAAAAAACAGACAAATTATTATTAATTTTCACAGACAGGTATTTAGAAACATAAAACTAACTGAATGTAAACTAAAATATAAAAAAAAAAAAAACCGAACTAAGCAACAATTTCAAAAACATAATAAAACAAATTAATTCAAAAAATAAAATAAAATGCTTTTAAAGGTTTAATTTTTCAGTGCCCGCTAAAACGCCCTATTTTTTTATATAAACCACCAAGTTTTGCTTTTTTCGGTACGTTACTTCTTAGAGGAGTTAGAACCCTCCAAAAATAGTTTGAATTCCATCAGTATACAAATTTGGCAATGCATAATAAAAAAACGTAACGCAGAAGCAAACTGTATTTTCTTCTTTTTTAACATTAGCTCCACAAAGGAGGAACTTAGAAAAAAATTCTTCAGAGCTTATGTTGTTTTTGGGGATGCTGTGTGGAGAGTCTTTTAAGGGAAAGGAAAGAGAGGAAATTCTGGGAAGGAAAAAGGTATAGGGGTGGGTAAAAATCTGGCGGTCAATGTGTCCAGGAGTAACGGACGTATAAATCCATCCCTCCCACTGCGGTGCAAGGCGATGGGTTAAGAGTATCCGGCTGGAGAGGACTACGTTAGGTTTACCTCAACCCGTCTTTTCCGATCCGGCCCGCCATGCGGTAAGTGAGCAAACGCATTCGCCGCTAAGACCTAGATAAAACTCAACCCATGAACCCGGGAACCCCTGGTAAGTCACCAAACGTAGCGAAACTTGGGATATCCTACGGCATGGGTGTTGGTTATCCAACAAATGATTCCCGGGGTGGAGGTACCCATACCTGCCTCCTAAATTATAAGTTGGTGAAAAGAATATTTTACTTATTGTTATCCTACAGTATAAATTACAAAGATTTTTTATCGAAGCACTTCTGTTCTGTTACAAAAATTCTGGATGATTGGGCTTCAAACAATGCGGAGGTTCTTCACAATCAAAGAAAGCTTTGCAACTTAACTCAATTTGAATTCGAAACGAGAGTTTATTGATTAAGTTTTTTTGTAAAAAAAAGAATCTTTCCGATCACTGATTTTGAAAAGGTCCCTCTTTGTTGCTTTGATACATAATTTGAAGATTTTCTGAGAACATTATTAGGAAAATAGACATTCGAGTGAGACGCTTGTAAGTAGTCGTAATATTATGGCGCACCTTCGTAACTATTTATTTTTATTTTTATTTTTTTTTTTTTATTTATTAAATGTAATGGTACAGAGGTTACATGTTTTTATAAATTAAATTAAGTTTTTCTTTTAAAAATACATTAATTAATAAGTATTACACCTTTTTTTAGAGCAGAGCTCGAGTAAAAAAGGCGGAGAAAACGAATGTAAAGCACAATTTAACAAAGAAAAAAATTGTAATTTTTTTAAAGTATAAAACAAAAGATAGGAATTAAGCAGTGAAATAAGAAAAAAGGTCATATATGTAAGTATACACATACACACACGTAGATATACACACATACCTACATATATACACATATACAAAATGTTATTATTTCTTAATAAGTAAACGTGAATGATTGGAACATGATTAATTTTTATTTATTACGGTACGGCAGTAACTCGCGGCGTCTCATTTCTTAAATACGTGTGAGGGAGAGGCAAGAAAATTATTACTTTTCTTGTCTATCCCTCACTCGTATTAAAGAAATGAGATGCGCGAGCCATTTCTGTCACCGTGCCGTTTCCGCGGAAATATTAAAAGCAGTTATTAACATCGTTTTACGGTTTTTACACAAAATTGGAACGTTCAGTAAGTATAAAAATGTTATATAAGTAATGCATTTAAAATAATAATCATTAGGCTATTTCTTTTTAATATGAAACCGCGCAAAAATCCCGACTGCTCCACTCAGTGAGTTGGGGTACGTTGTGACGCTGAAGGTAGTGGTGAGGGGAAGACGGTGGGGAAGGGAAAAGTGTGAAAGTATCTGAATCACTGTGAAAGATCTGGTCACCAAACACGGCTAAAACCATTTCAAGCAACGTTTTAAGTCTGAATGATGGTCTTACTCCAGGGCGGCGCTGAGAGTATCTTCGACTTTGAAACGTGATGCAAATATGCCTTATACTATTTTAAATTACTAAATTGTAAAAAATAACACACATTGTGGGTATTGTGTGTTATTTCAACGGAATTAGAGAAAGTATCAGAAAATGTCGAAAAAATATCAGGAAATCAGGAAAAAATAAGAGTGTACACGAAAACCAAAAAAAAACACGCAATGTACAAACTAACATCGTTAATTAAAACAAATTTAGACAAACAACTAACATAAGCACGTGTTTTTAACGTCACTTGATTTTCATTTTCAGCTCACACACACAATCAAACAGTCCGTGTGATATTACGGCCAATTGAAGTTTCTTCAACGATTGATTTATAAGCTTATTAATTCATTTTGTAGATCCTCTGTTCATCCTGGACACCGGATGATTATTTATTATTCATCCACTGTCAATTCCCAATTTCCGTTTACGGATGTCTCAATAAATATTTTTAATTCAAACTAGACTAAAAACTAAATTAAACTTACAGACTCTTTCTTACATGTAGAGTGAATGAAATCTCGTTACAAATTCCATTACACATTTCTCAAGCATTGTCGAAGTAGTCTCTGTGAAAGTGAATACCACGGGCCCGTGTGTAGAATTTTGATTCCTGTGCGTGATACACTTACACGTGGCGTTTATGGTGCTGCCGGAAATTATTAATGCCTCAATCTCACGGTTGCTTTTGAATTCAGACTGTGTTCTGTTCTTCTATGCTGTAGGGGTGGAATCGCTGAATTGCCGTATCACTGTACTTGTGTAGTCTGTTTTGTGTAGTCTCTTACTGCACTGTTGCATGATATAAAAACTCAATTAAATAATAATTCTACTCAGATATTTTAGTAAGACATTTGTTATGATAATTTGAATAAATAGTTACATTTTTGTTGTGACATAACAGTAATGCTTTTTGAGATAGGGATCGAACTCAATGATAAAGAAGCGTAGTGAACAAGTTTTAGAAAGGATTTTAGATGGTTTGGACATGTGGAGCGATTATACGGAGACAGAAGTGCCAGGAGAATATATGACGCGAAAGTGAATGGTGGACGGAGTAAGCCGGGTACGCCCGAGGAAGACATGGAACGACTAAGTGAATATATTTATTTGAACAAGTCATGCGGAGAGTGCGAATAATAGAATAGTATGTATGAGATGATGTATTAATGTGAATTGTGCAAAGAATATCATATTGTGGCAAGCAGTTTTGTGTGGCTGCCTATCATATCTGCCTTTTCCTTCAGTAAAAGGCGTCAGAGTTAGCTGGTTAGATTGTTTATATTACGCGGTAACATAAACGATACACTACACATTCTCTGTTAACACTTCCGTGGTAATTTAAGGCGCAGAACACCCGCTCAAAAAGAAGAAGATGGAGCGATAATATTTAAGCGAAAATTTTGAAAATGTTTTAAAACACGACTTCTTTAAAATAGAGCCTTCACACAGCATTTTAGATGACGTAGGCCCTGAGGGAATTTTTTTTCTCAGGGAAATATTCGCATTTTGTTTTGGAGTTTTGTGAAATAAAACACATGTGAAATAGATGTGAAATAAAACTCTTCAAAATAAAATGTCTAGAAATTGTTAAATCGTATATAGGTTATTATAGTTCATCGTTCATACAAACATTGAAAAGGTATGACTGATTCATTGCGTCAGTTTCATTAACTATGTGTTAATGGTCTTGTAAAAAATTGGTTGTTACAAAAATGTAAATAGGTGGTATTAAAATAATGCACGTTTCCTTATCCTCGAAATACCCTCCCCTCACGACAAATGCAAATACACTGCCCGCACGTCTTACTTATGTAAAACCTGCTTGAGATTGTTAGCTTTTTCATTTTTATTTATTAAAAAAAAACATTATCCAATTCATAACCATTTATTTACATTATATTCCCAACTAAGAAACTCATTGTGGGATCATAGGCATTTAGAAAACAAGATTTTTGATACATGATTAATATTTATGATATTCTTATTTAATAGTCAATGTATGTTTTATCAATGCTTTAATACTTACAAGCTACTTAACAAATAGAATTAATAAACAGAAAAAATGAATTGAATTCCAAAAACTTCAATCTAAAAACCTTTTGATTGATCTGTAAAATCATTTCTCTGCATTTGCACAGATCAATGAAAATTTGTAGAATTTTCATCCTATCCACCAACGACAAAATAAAACACACAACCATACAAAAATAATGAATAAATTCTACTTCTTCATCTTCGTGTGCTCTATCAGATCCCCCCGACGTTGGCGACCACTCTGGAAAATGCCTTTCTATCTTTCGCTGCCCGGATTAGATCCTTCACATTTCTAATACCGGTCCACTCTCGTACATTTCGCAGCCAAGACATTTGCCTCCGACCAGGCCCTCGGCGACCCTCTATTGTGCCTTTCAATATTATTTGGAGCAAGTGGATACTCCTCCCCTCGGAGTATGTGACCCAGATATGGAATTTTCCTAACTTTTATTAATGTGAGCAGTTCTCTATCTGCTCTAGCCCGCCTGAGAATCTCTGTGTTGGTGATCATATCAGTCTATGAGACCTTGAGCATTCTCCGGTGAAGCCACGTTTCAAAAGCCTCTATCTTGTTCATGGTATTTACTTTCAAGGTTCATGTCTCACATCCATACAACAAGACCAACCACACAAAACATTTTATCATTCTCTGCCTTAGTTTTAAATTGATATTGTCATTGCAGAAGAGGGATTTCATTTTACTGAATTCAGTTGTTGCTGCTTCAATTCTTCACACCTAATTTAAGAGTCTCCGTGAGAATACTGCTAAGGTATCTAAATCTTTCCACCTTTTCGACATTACAACCATTTAACTGTATCTCTGATCCAGAGTGATCTAGTCATCCATTTAGTTTCTAGAATATAGATCCTTAATACGCTGCAAACGATATTGTCAAGAGAAAAAAAATCTTGCGACGGACGTAAAAAACAACAATGGTACATAAAGCCAGAGAAAACATGCCAGACGTTAAAAAATATATAAACATGGCGTGAAAAGTATACCTGGCACGTAAAAATACACCTGGCTTGCTTAGCGAAATCGCATTTGAGAGCTTCCCGTCTCACATCCGAATCGTATCAATTTCTTTTATAATGCAGCATAAATCTTCAGCCGATACCCTCGTATAATCGGTCCCGTTACATCTCTCTACCCCTGGGAGGCAGAATTTTTAAGGGCGGGAGTAATATCTTCATTTAAATTCAAACAAGTAGGTAAACTGCGCAACTGTGGTTGGAATACAAATAGGGACCAACCTTCTTCTTTCTTCTAGAGAACACCGCACAGGAGCACAAATCTTTTTAACGCTTAGACGTAGGTAATAGGTTACTACAGTGGATTCACTGTTTACCGAAATTACCAATGTTTATTGTCTAAATTCATTGCCAGGTTCTTTTGCTAAATTTTCGTAGCGGAATAAGTATTCAAGGTTTTCTGTATCTTGAAAATGGGCCTGATTTCAAGTACAAAGAGCTCCTGACGACTTTTGACCAGATGACGTCACCATAGTAACCAATCTCTTCGCATTGTTCCCTAATAATTAAAAGCACTGGAACTACGCTTGTGGACTAATGACGTCAGAAGCGTTTTGAAATTTGAAGTTGAAGCTGAATTGAAACAGTGAGATAGCAAGAAATTTAAGGCGCGCTATACCCAAAAAGAAGAAGATGGAGATATATTTAAATACGAATGTTAGAGAGAGTTAATTTTAAGCGAAAATTGTTGAAATGTTTAATAAAATACGATTCCTTTAAAATAGTGCAAAAATCTTGCGGGGGTTGTTTAAAACAGCATTTAAAGAAACACTGTGATTTTTCATACATAAAACTTGTAAAATAACTGAAACAAACGTGTTTATAATAATTTTCGGAGCATACTTTGCGATTTTTTTCTAAAGGGGGAATTTTATATAATTTGCGTTTTGACGCAGAGAATGTATGGATATTATCTTCAAGAATAACAAATATTTTTGTAAGAGCCTTAAAGTGTTTAAGGTACATATGTAATAAATCGGTAGAAATAGGGTAGGCTGCGGCTTAAATAAATGCGGCTAATAATAGAGAAAAAGCGTAAGATAATTATTTTATTTATTTATTTATTTATTTCTATTCTTGTACATACACTTTACAAATAATTACATAGTTTACATATATAATAGGTTAGTAATAAGAAAAAAACATTGTAAAGATCCGTAACTGTATGTAAATAGGTTAGTCGTAGTGTTTTGTGAACACCTCACTAGGCGAACCTGTGCTGAGGTGTTCCCATGTTTGGGATTAAATGCTCTTCTGTCGACCTAATTAGAAACACTGTATCCTCCTTGATATTGTCAAGAAGAGCACTGTGGGTCGACCCATGGCGGCAGTATCCTACACATAAATTAAAAGATTAGTTTCGGTGGGGATCTATATATACAGTTGTTCTTAGAATCTAGAGCAAGATAAATAATTGTCTTGATAAACGGTAGATATATTTTTCTATGGAACACGCGCCAATGTTATAATCACGGATATTGTGGTAATATTTTCTGTCTCGAAACAAAGTTTATTTAATTATATTTTTTTTATATTTGGGATGGGTTATGTTTGGTTAGGTATTATAATTTTTTGAGTAAATTTATTTATTTATTTTTATTTATTTATTTGAACAAAAATACATACAAATTATAAGAAAACTTTGAATACCTTGTTGTTTGATACAGTCTTTTATGTGTTTTTTGAGAACTATGGTAGATGAATTTGTAGTTAGTAGTTGCTTCAGTGTGGTGGGCATGTAGTTATATAGTTTGGTTGCGTAGTACTTAAAGTTTCTTTGCCCGTGTGAGGTATGAGTTATCGGTATATTTAGTGTTTTATTTGTAGAGGCCCTGGTTTTAATTGATAATTGGGTTTGCATTGGAACGTGGAGTTTATGTTGGAAGAAGTAAAGTAGAACAGATTTGGCATACAGTTGTCTTATTGTCATGACGTCTAGTGTTTCGTAAATTACATTTGAGCTTGTGTAGCGAGGAACTTGGAGGATAAGTTTGATTGTTGCCTTTTGAATTTTTTCTATTGGGTCAATTGTTGTATTCGTTGCACTTCCCCAAGCCAGATTTTATATTTATATTTGTTTGATGGTTTACGATATCATGTGTAAGGAAACGAAACGTTATTTTTTTTTTGGCGCTTATTAAAGTAACATTATTATACAAAAAAAAGTCTGTAACCCGTCTCACTAGACATGTCTGTTCTGAGACGGGTACATAAATGTGCGTGCATGAACACATAAATACATAAAAACATCATATTTATAAACATATTAATCATATAAACACATACACACAAACATAACATACATACACAAACGTATATCCATGCATGCATGCAGTATACAGTTTCATAAAATCAAGAGTTTAGCTAGCATCTAAAAACAAGAGATGATTAGGATAATGAGGAATTTTGCGGATTTATGGGAAATATTGGTGCAGGAACAAGATGGGTAGATACTTGTTTATTTTAATAATTTAAGATGTTTTTAAATTATTTGCAAGAAAACTTTTTGCCAAACTGATAAGCATTTCTTTGTCCTTCTTCCGCTCCAGTTAACAGAGAGCCGCCTGTAAAAGTCCCCCTTTATCCCGCCACCTTTGGATTGCGGTACCTCTCCGTATTGCAAAGCGCCATTTGAATTTCGGGTCACATTCAGAATCCTTGCAATGGCGACGAAAAATAGCTCGATTCAAAGCCTTCCGCTAGATGTGTACGCAAATCACTCATAAATATATGCAGATAAACACCGATCGATCTTGATTGGAAAAAAGCGAGCAGAATAAAAAAATATCGAAATTTTGACACAAAGAAGTGTGGACGTACTTTATCACACCTCAGATTGGCGTATTTTTTTTACCTGAGAAGTGATTAATGCATGTTTTACGTGAATACCGCACAAGAGACACAACCGGCCATCCTACTCAAATTTCATCTGCTGGGGTACAACAGAACTTCGTATTACAAATTAAGATACTTATTATATATTACAAACTAAGATACTTATCAAATCTATTGAAAGAAACTGAAACTATATGAATAATCAATACACTACAATAGGTGTAGTGAAAATAATAATAATAATAATAATAATAGTGTTAAAAGCATTATAAATTTATATCACTTATTCATTTGCTATAGGGCCGGTTGCACTCTTTATGCAAGGGTATTTATATTATAATTGAAATCGGGAGAAAAGCACCTTCAATTTATTCAATCAGCCATGTTTAGCTCTCTGGGGGTCTAGCACGGAAAAATTCGACAATTTAAAAATACCCGATCGATCGGCTTAACTGGAGACGATTTTAGATCGATATCGATGTCAATATGAGTATGTTATAAATATCGATTTTATTGACAACATTAATTGAAATAAATAAGCAAACGCCATACGATGGCAACACTTGCGGCTATGGTCTATCGATTGACATTACTAAATGAGAAACGTCCACGTCAAAACACGAATAAATTGATAATGTCGAATTAAAATTTTCTCTTTGTAATGTACATTGTATGAATGCATCTTATTTTTTATACTAAAAAGGAAATCAATTGAAATCTTTAGTCATAACTCGTGACATTCTTCTAAATTCCGTTTCTAAACAAATTTTCTAAACAAATTTCTGAATTCCGTTTCTCCTTCGATTAAAAGAGTTCAGTAGTTGATCGCACACGACGTTTTTCAATTGTATGAGCTACGTTAGTCTGCCTCCATTCTTTAATAAGCCAGTAATTTTGTTTGAAGATCGATATTGTTAAAAAAAAATTGTGTATATTGACAGATAACCGAAGCTCAGTGACAGCAAAGACGCCTTGCTTAATTAAGAGGCCTTTGTCTACCGGCTGTCGAAATCAATTACTACTGTGCTTGCACGTACCTACTGTGTTACAACATAGTAAGCATGTTGAGATGAATGGTGTGCTCAACTTTAAATGGAATCATTGCTATAACCATGTTTAAATTGCAATTTAATGTAATAATTGTAACATGACTAGCAGCTAAAACCCGCTCCGCAGGTTCTTGCTGCTAAGCCCTACGGGCGGTTTTTAGTTCGGCTTCGCCCAGTTTGAGTGTTGGTGACCATTTTACAAATCTGATAGGAACTGGTTCCAAAAATAGCCGGTCCTTCGGATCCACTGTAATTCAGTCACAGCTAGTCACCGGGACAAAGTAACCCCCGAAACTCAATGATTCACATGCAATTAGCCGCGTGATATTATGTAGTATTATTCGCAATTCTAAGTATTACCGTCAATCTTTCCATATCCGGAGAGATTCTCAAATTCACAAATCCGAATCTTATACCTGCCAGGGGTACGTTCTCATGCGATCTGCTAACGTAAGTGGAGCCATCCTTTGACGAATTCCTGAATTCGAAACCGAATTATAACGATAGCTTTGTTTGAAATTTCATGTACATAGATGTTTATATGGTGCGGCGCGTACGGCACGGGTTCTTAAGTATTTCAACCGCGCAGACGCAAGACTATTAATACTGTTTGATGATGTATTCTTATGGTGAGTCAATAAACAAATATATGTATATAAACCATGATGACGGAATTAGTCAACATGGTATCGGGTTTCAACGATCGACGGTACTAGATACCCAGATTTGAATAGCCAGGTACTTCTCAACTTATTTTTCTCAAAATTCATACCCTTTCCTCTTCTTCGAGGCTCACAAAATCCAGAACCGGTAAAATCATGATCCCACTGACTCCGGGCTGTCGTGAATCTCGTAAAAAAAGCATTATCGTAAATTGCTTCTTTTCAAGAGCCATCGTTAATAAATGCTAAAGGGCAACGTCACCCTAATTTGTAGTAATAAATTATTTAATAATATACCAAACTACTAATTGGTAACTAAACGATGTTCTTAACTGCTCAATTCGTTTCATTTCCCTTTTGAAAGTTCCCCTTGTTTCTGTTCGCCATTAGGTGGAAATGATTTACCTCTTAGCAGTGGAGTACAACAGTCCGTAAATGCTGAAAAGCTGTGCCTATCTTATGAAAGCAGCGTAAAACCAAATTAAATGTATAAAAAAATTATATTTCCAATAAATCTGTTTTCCAATTAATTTGGGGAGTTTATTTATGTAACTGTATGTTTAATCTTGAGGAAGAGTCGCATGTCACTCAATAATGAACCCTTATAATAAAATCAGAGTGTGCAATTCACACGCGGTAGAAGTGAATCCTTCAGAAAACTAAAGTAGACAAGAGTGGGGAGACTGCGAAGTACGTTTTTTATCAATGTGAAGGATGATTTTTTCCATATTTTTGTCGTCGAATTCCAGTGCAACTTTTTGGAGTCGCTAATTGACACTTTCTTTTGTGTTTTCTTTGGCGTGCTCATTTTGGAGTGTTTTAAAGATTGGATGTTGATTTTACAAAAATATTTTTTTTATTTTTTTATTTCGTGGGATTCGATCCTTAGTCCGCTGAATGTCTGCAGAGGTTTGTCAGGCGTTTCATACACTTAAGAAGACTGGCTTGGGACTGTGGATTTATCGAACAATATTTAAACCGAGTACCCGTGAAATAAATAAACATTGTATTGCCATCTCATTCTCTAGCAGGCTAAATCCTGTAGAATGTATCTGTCGGTCTCTTTTTAGTGTGGCTCGTTTCCGTTTCATCGAGTTTCAAATAATAACGGTGCTAAAGAAGTTTTCACTTCAATAACCCTCGAGTATCAAATATTATTTTTACTAAAAGGATTGTTTTTCTACCGGCAAAAAAAACATTTTTCACAAATATTCGAACACCTCAAGACAGGCTCACAGTGAGGTGTTCACAAAATATCGATAATACTTTGAGATAAATAAATATTGATAAAATTTGAGCTATTTTCATGCATTTACTGATAATATTACACTCTCCTAACTTCCTTTTTTAAAATATGAAAACCGCATAAGAGTCCCAATGACTCTCGTCTGGAGCAAATGAGACCACGGTATCCCCAATCGGGGTATGCTGCGAGGATAGTGAGGAGAAGAAGTAGATGGGGAAGAGGAAGTCGGAAAGTACCTGGCTGTTAAGATCTGGTTACCAAATACGACTTAAGCCATTTCAAGCAATTCTCAATTCTGATTGGCAGTCTTACACAGGGGCGATAAAGAAAAAATCTTCCACGATTGATTGTGAAATAACACAAACGACCAAATATTTTTTAACACAAGCCAGGAACCCGCGACCTTCAGTTAGCTAAAGAGAGGCATACCTTCGATAACGGAGGCTATCAAACCGTGTTTTACATAAGGAGAATTATTTGTAATACTTTCACTTATAGCTTAGAAAAAAAATAAACCTACATCTAGATAAGTTTTTAGATTTTCACGGCCAAAAGTATTTTCGTTATTTGTTTTTCGGGTGCTACGCCGTGTTGCGCTACCTCCTTCTTTAGCCAACATTTCGGACAGCTTTACAGTGTCCATCATCAGGGCAGATGTGTTTTTGTTAGTGGTGAAATGTGTGCTAATGTACTTGGAAGCAATACCGTGTTGCCAGCTCCACTCCACATCGAGCTAGTATTACAGTACTTTAGAAACGTTAGCTAAAGAAGGAGGTAGCACAACAAGACATAACACCCCAAAAACAAATAACGAAAAAAAAGCATACATTCATATATATTCACACAGTTTTGAAATGTCCTCATTTCAAAAGGTGGAGTAACTTAAAGCCTAAGGATATTATTTTTTGCACAATGAAAGGTTCACAGCCTACCTTTGGTCATAGAGCAACGCCCGCCACTGCTTCTAAGATCTTAGATGTCTTCCCTCGTATTTATGCCTCCATTTAAACTGAGAAAAATGTCTGTCTTTGTCTGTACGCATCCCTAATGCCCGCTTCTCAACAGCCCATTAAGGTTTACATAAGGGGACCCCTCCACGGTTGACATTAACTGCTTATTGTGAGCCAGGCTTTACACTACTTTATTTGAACCAATCTAGAAACTTATTTCACTACCGCCTTTTCCAGGGAAGTTGTAAAAGTGGGCTTAGGTAGGAAGAGTTCACGATTCAGTGAGCGAGTTTCAGATAAAGGAGAAGATTAAGTTTGTATATTATTCCCTGGATACGAGCAGTCGACAAAAAGACAATGTTTTTTAAACTTTGGATAAAATTGAAATAATTTACTTGTTAAGGCAATGCGAAGTAATGCACAGTCTTATGTTTTGGTTTGAAGTCTTGATCGCTGAGAAATTGAAAATTAAAGATTAATTAATTGAGGGGGGGTAAGGTTTTAAAACCCATTTTTCAAATTATTTTTTTTTTCTAAATGTACAATATGTCAAACGTATTGTGCCAAAATTTCAAGTAAATCGGAGCAAAAATAACGAAGACACAGCATTTCAAGCGACCGGCCCCCTTGCTTTATTCAAGTATATTTCGAGTATAACAAAACTTTCAATTGATTTTCTGGCAAACAATGTTTTTTAGTCCGTGAACATCATAACTCAAAATCTACATTACCGATCTTTTTGAAATTTTGCACACTATTTTTACACATAAATCAACAGGTAATGATGGAGAGTTTTTTTTTACCATTTTTTCCATTTTATAATAACAAATTCACCGAAAATTTTAGCAAAAATCGCATTTTTGACTTCACCATGCTGCAAAAAAAAAAAAAATCAAAAAAAAGAAAACCGCTTCGTCACTACCTGGAAAAACATATAAATTTTTAAACCCATTTCAATTTTTTTGTTTCAAATGATTTGTTAACGAGTTATAATGTTCACCGCGAAACACCTTTTTTCGAAGCGCCTCCGGAGATTCGCTCTCACGGACTTATTTATTAATATTTTTAATTAAAATTTTTTTCAAAGATAATGCAGATGTCATACTATAAGGTATATTTAAAAGAAATAAGCCAACATTATTCATATCTCAAAAAAAAATCATGAAAATAAGCCTTTTTTGCCTTTAAAACCTTACCCCCCCCCCCTCCCCCCCTTAAATGCATCTTCGCCACGATGCCATACCTATTAGTATTTTAGAGATGAGTCTTTTATATGCTGTAAAAAAGATAAGGTCACTCAAATTCAAATATCGCCTTTTACATACTCTTCCATTATTCTGACTATTAACATAGGCCGACTCAGGATTCTGATTCACTTGATCGTGTCATATCTTCCTTGGGTGTCCACAACTTTTTCTACCATCTGAATCTATTCACATCTCATATATGTCTTACATAAACTGAAATTTCTTCTTCAAACTTTGCAAATCCACTTTGTGGCGTCATTATTAATTTAATGAAAACAAATAACTTTGTGTACACCTCTTCATAATTAACATTGTCGACACGTTTCAAAAAATGTTTCGTATTAATATGTTTCGATTTTAATATGTATATATAAACACATTTGGTATTAATACTTATATTTATAATAATTTATTTTGTTATTTAGACTTCCTGTTTTGTTTTAAAAGATTTTCTATTATGTAAATGTAATTTTTACATGTCCTAAAATAATTTTAATATTTTATCTTATGTAATTGTTTTTTTATGATATTTTAAGTAATTAATCACCTCAGCTTTCTAATATTTTTTCTATGTTCTTATTTTTCTATACTTGATTGTCTTTTGTTATTTTTATATTAACTTATTATCTTGACGAAGAGAACGTAATTTTTGAAACATATCGATAATGTTAATTATATAGTAGTGTACGCAAAGTTATTTGTTTTCATTAAATCAAATTTCTTCGTTCATTTGCTTTACATGCCCATTTGAATACTTTATTTTATTATATAGTGAGATAATATAAGAATAGTAATTTTTGGGATGCAAGGTCTACTGCTCACATTTGTAATGAAAGGAGTGGGAATAATTCAAATATTGCCGTTTTTAATTCGGGAACCATTTATTGACCCACCAACACGCCTTCCGTAGTGGTTCGCTACCTTTAGTCACTTAGCAGAGTTGCCCGGGTTCACGCGATGAGTTTGTCCAGATTTTGGCGGCGGATGAGTCTGCCCATCAACTGCGCGACAGGCCAGATCGGAAGAGACTGGTTGATGGAGACTCCCACATCTACAGTAGGACTTTCTCAGAACAGTGGGAAGGATGGATTCATAACGTCCTCCTCACTACGTTTGGTCACTCCTGGACCCATTAACCGCCACATGCCAATCCAATTCTCATACCTTTTTCCTTCTTCCTCCTCTCCTTCTTATCCCTAAAAAGACCCTTCATACAGCATCTCCATCATATTCCGACAAGATCAACAAAAAAATCCGACTTATTTTATTTACCATCATGAAGAACTAGCATTAGAAAAAATTCCCCGATTCCCCGTTTATGTGCGCAATATAATACAACATTTTACAATATAGACATTTTTAACAATACCCTTCAGAAATACCGAATAGAAGTAACGAGTACGATTGAAAATTAATTCAAGATTGTAGAATGTATCGGGAGCATCTCCTATCCTTATCCTATTTTCCTCTTCCTCTCCTCAAAAATTAATTTTTAGATCTAATAAAACTCCATCTTCAAATAATTTTAACATAACAGACCTTTTTGGCTTAACTTAATTTAATTTTATATGTATGTATCTATATTTAATGTAAAAGCTGTTTGTCTTTTACAAATAAATAAATAAATCCCCAAAGATTACATAGACCCTAGGGGGAATTTTTTCCTCAGGGCCAATGTAAAAAATGTAAAAAATAGCTTTAAAATGTATGTGACTTTCTTTAAATAATTAGAAGTGCCAACATTAAATTCAATTTTATTAGAAAAACCGGTTTTATTAATTTTACAGATAATGCCGAATTATTTTGATCGGTGTACGCCCAACCTTTTGAGCCCATTGTCCTGATGTCCGCTATTAAATACTGCTGATACGAAACTAACGACCAAACATTAACACAACAACGCACCCGTTGAGTTATTAATTCAGAATAATTGGCCTTTGTTAGGGTGAGGTATTAGGGTCACGAGGGCTGACGCGTTATTATTTCATTGATCTATTATTCGGTCGATTATAATATTATAGGTATCGAATCGTTAAATTTTGATTTGAAGTATGAAGTAAGAGGTGGTGCCGAAGTTTACTAATAATAGTGAAATGATATTGATAGATTTCAGTCTACTTTAAATCATTTCTTACTATATTCAATGTCCAACACATTTACTTGTAAAAGCGGGTCCATTTCGAAGTGTTTGGTGGCACCGAGTAGATTAGAGTCATCTTAATCTCAATTTAACGGTTCACGTCAGAGTCAAGCTGTAACGTTTTTTGATTTTCAAAATCGATTATTAATTAGTTAGGTAAATGAGTAAATTACGGTTTTCGATAAAACTAATCGAAGTTGATGTTTTAAAAATATATCGAACGCATTAAGTTCAGGAGTTTATTCTATTTGATAACAATTATAAGATAATACAATGAATTTTTTTTCGAAATTCTGACCATTTTTAAGTCTACCAATCTACCGTCACGTAGAATCACCCCAGGAGTTAGTGCACTTAACCCCTTGTATTAAAATACCCATAATTACTTTTTTTTAAGTTTATTTTATTTAGTTATAAAATTTTACTTCTCATACCTAATCTTTACTTTTCTAAAACTACAATAATATTATATCCAAAATACTTACTAAAATTTGAATTTCAAAACATTGAGTCATAATAAACAAATAACTGCAAGACTTTTAGCCTCCTTAACACTTACATTACGCAAGAGTATGAAATTGCCTGGAGCCAGTGGGATTACGTCATCGCCAATGGGGTATTTTGGATGCTGAAAATACTGGAGAAGGGAAGGAGAGTAGATGGAGGACGTAGGAAAGATAGAATGGATAGTAGGAAGGACAGGAAGGTTGGGGGCATAAATACATTCAGATCTCTTCACTAAACACGGCAGATGTAACATATTTATTTATTTATTTATTTACGCCTTGATGGCTTTCACAGTAACATTGGTAAGTTATACAGAAGCATCACAATATACATCAAAACATAAAAGGTACACAACAATTACATACTAAAGTAGTTACAGAGCAGTATTTAATGAATTTATTACTGTTAACAATTTGATATTCAAGGATTGTTGCAAAATATCTGCACACAAAAACGTTTTTTAAAGAAAGCGATGTTTTAAAAGCAAGAATGTCAACAGAGCAAATTTCATTCCCCACACGATGTAATCTCGGAAGACCAGAGTTGAACATAAAATTAGTGCGAGAAGCAACTATATTTAATGAAACATGGAGTCTAGTGTTATAATTATTGAGTACTTGATAATTTATCATATTCACTAGTTCAGGGCTATCCAAATATCCGTTGATGATTTTAAATATTAATAAAACATCACCGATTTTTCTTCGCTGTGATAATTTAGTAGTTTAAGTAATTGCATTAAATAATTATAATTTTAAATTTCTATTAAATAAATTTATAATTTATATGTCTTAAAAATCTTGCTGTACTCTTTCAATTTTATGTAAATGATATTGTATAAAGGCGACCGGGGAGCGGAATTATATTCAAGAATGCTTCGGACTAGTTTTACGTAGAACGTTTTGAGTTTTTATATACTTATTTTAAGTCATAATATTTGTCATTCAGATTCCTCAACAAAAATTACAGCACGCTACATTTTGATAAAGTTTGCTCTTTATAATAAATTAATGTATTAAAATCAGTCCACTATAACTCTAAAAAATTAATAATTTGAATAAATTTGTGAAACCCTTAAAAATGCATCAAAATATTAATTATTAATTCAAAGGGTTTAAAGGCTAATGCATTCATAACAAGCACTATCAGAAAACTGCATACAACGGTTTAATCGCGCCATCGTGATCGATGGAATAATTAAACTCTCGTTATCAAAGTGACGACATGGCTCAGACTGTTGACTAAACCCTAACACGAACTAGTAGACTGAAAGCTCATAAAAAGTAAGAATTGGTCACACTGATTCACAGTAAAAAAATAGTGCTCAATAATGTTTTAGGTATATTGAAAGTATAATACAATAATAGTATTGTAGCATAAAAGGCTATCCTTTAAATTAAATTTAATGAAAGAAAATGGTTAACGCTAAATAATAGAAAATTTTCCCAATAAAATGCAGTCGCACAGTTTTTAAAGCCAAGATATTTTCCAATTGAAGTTTAGAAACTTTTCAAACAGTCAATTGTCATCAAACGTCGTCCACACTAATCGCGAAGTTGATCGAAGTTAATCAAATACGATAGTGTGGGAACGCACTTCACTTCGCTTCGTGCAACTTCGCTTCGCTTCGTCCGACTTCCGATAATTGTCGGTAAATGTCACGAGTCAAAGGACGCGAAGTGTCCCGAAGTTCGAACACGAAGCGTCTTACTACTTCAATTTCCTACAAGACGTCGTCGTTGGTGGTGGTGTGTGCGTAGCCAACTATAGTAACTGTACGTGATAAACAGTGGCTGGCACACGGTGGTTACAGGAACAAATGATTTTTTTCATAGATTCGTTTCAATCAGAGGCATTTTCAGAACCGCCCTTATGATCTGGATCAGTCTAACGAAGGTCAATACATTTTTATCCAAGAATCAAACTAAAACGCTAATGTACATCAAAACTCTTCAAAGCTACGCATTTTATGTAATGAAGTATGTAGACCAGCTCATTTATAATAAGCGAGAGTGCACATACTGCACATTACAATGGCAGCTACCACTTGAACGTCCATGCTGCCTAGCGCGCGGACTCCGAGAAACTGGGTTCCTCGCAAAGTTACACGAGTGTGTAGGCACGCACTTCGAACTTCGGCTAACTTCGTCGAGGACTTCGCCGAAGTGCCGAAGCGAGTAGTGTGGTTGAGCTATCATGCTGTATGTGGTGATGCGCATTAGCGATCCAAGGTTCGTTATTAGCTCATCGAGGGGGTAGAGCGGTGATTTGCTAAAAAATCGTGACGTAGCTTGTAACTGCAATGTAGTGTTTTATTTCAAACTACGTCACGTGTTCGATTTTTTCGAAAAAGGCCCGTATGAGCTAACCTTGTTAAACGCATTTTCTATGAACCTTGCTAGTGATCGATATATTTGATGGGACCGCGAACAGAAATCCGGGGTCAGCTGTTTTAACTCACTACAACTGGATAGATAATTCAAGCTAGAAGTACGTCGTTTTGCAAAAAACCCAGCCACGCATTTTAAAAGCGCTTTGCCCCTCTTACACTGCCTGGTCAGTGTTGCTAACTCGACTTTTAAATATTCATCTGAGTAGATACCTACCTTCACCAAAGTTGGTTGAATATATAACGAACCTGTGGGGAATAATATAAAGTTATAAATAGTGAGCTTAACTTATTGTAATATATTATTTTATTAATTTGAATAAATGAATTAGTAAAAGAAAACATTTGAAAAAAAAATGCTAATTTTATTTAATTTTTTTTTACATTTTAGAATTGTTTTTTTTTCTTGTTTTTACATTATATTTCCAGTAAAACCCGTTAAATATTGTTTGAGAAATGGGAGGTAAAAAAGTAACCTGATGCCAGAAATCATACTTTCACATTTTTTATTTATATATTTATTATGTAGGGTTGAAATTATCAAAAATAATAGTAGTGCGTATGGCGTATAATAAAATATTATAGTATATTACAATTTATAATACTTTATTAAATTTTAAAGAACATATCTCAAAATTCTTAGCTGTTCGCCACACAAAATTAAAAACTAATTTCCAACTTTTCTCTACTAAGAAAGATGTTTGAATAATCTTTGAATTCCAACAAAATGGTTTTGATTGCTTCAAACACATACGAGTATAACAGAACAATATGGTTCCGAAATGATTTAATTTTGTTAATGCCAATTCATCCTGGCACAGTTGGATTTCATAAGGCTGTTGGCTGTTCGGTTCTTAGGTTTTGGGCTCCAAGGTCTGAAAATAACCATGGTTTAAATTTTCTTTTTTTTTACGGATAACTTTAATATACCTACCTACTTTTTTTGCTCGGATATCAAAATTACAGATAATATATGGGTTTTGTTGGATTAAAAAATAACGCCCTCTTCATTTACTTACCGAAGCATAATATTATGCTAAACGTTGTTTCGGGGTAGGAATAGCGCGAGGAAAGTTTCCGGCGCGAGGAAGGTTTTGCGTTGAAAATAATCAACTTCAGAGTGGATTAAGCATATTGCATTGGGACTCCAGCTATTTCTTTCAATGGCACCGATCCATCATTACGATTTATTCCCACTTTCCATGTACATATACACATATTTTGGTCAGCGTTAATCAAGAAACAACTTATTTTATATTTTGACCGCTGAGAAACAATAAAGATGTATGTATTAGATAAGTGGATACGAGTATTATAATGAATGTATATATACTATAATAAACACAGGTAAACTCCTTGTTCGGATGACATTCACTTGTGATAAAAAGAAAACATTGGAAGGATTTTTATTTATTTATAGATGTTTAATAAAATACATTTTTAATTTGTCAAAACATTTTATAAATAATGTACATAAATGTGTAAATATTTTACTAAATAAAAATGAAATAAATAAATAAATTATAATAATATAATTGAACCATGGGGTTCATTTTATTACAAAAAAAAATCAAATCATTAAGATGTCAGAGTCACCATTTTATGAATGATAGTATGTGTGTGTATGTATTGCGTATAAATCAAATACGCCTTTGACACTGTATAATGAAATAATTTACATCCGAACCATAATTTAATATTTATAAAGAATTCGTATATGAAAGTGGGATTGAACAAGCGATTTGCAAAGCTGTTATTTCTTCGGTAGTCTAAAAAGAATGGTTCCATTAAATTTGTCACGGCAGACGTGACTCTGTGATAATGTTGAGAATCGCTATTGGCGTGTGAGAAACCATTGGAGGTTATCCACCACATACCCACCCTAGTATAAGTAACAGATAGTTACTCCTTCAAGGCTCTCGCAAGGACTCTATGTTTTTTTTTGAAAGAACGAAGCTACATTTAATTTAGAACGAATCTAGACCTCCAGTGTCCCTGCATACGTTGTTAGTAAGCGTGTGAGGAACCAATAGAGATGCTTCGCGGTTCAAGATTGCTGGCTCGTTCGCTTGCCACAACTGCGACAAAAAAACAACCACTAAAATAACAGACAGCCCAACAGCTATTCAGCGTTCCACCGACATGTCAATTTGTTTTTATTTGATGCTAGCACTGTCAATATTTGCTGTTTGAAACCTAATTTTGCTATGAAATGCACATAATGTCTTCATCATACCGATGATGTGAGATTCCGCTTTTCTGCTGCTATTTTTCAAAAAATCACTGAACAACACTGCATTTTCAAAAAATGTGGACTGCACGACAGAGCCACCAGTTGAATTACTACTGGGCGTCTGCTCATAGAAATCACCGACCAGAAGACATTTCTTGTTAAATTATTTACTCTCCGGGGAGATCAGAAATAGAAAACTCACTGACAACAAATACAAGCAGAAAAGAGAAAACACTTCAAATAAACCGAACTAACAGACATTACTAATGTTTCTGGGGGAAAATGCTGGAAGTGCCTATGTCAGTTTTTGACAATTTGATTTCGGTATCAAAAAGTACTCTGATCCCTCTTATTTGAGTTCTATAATTTCAAAACCCGCTATATCCGATTTTTTGCCAAATTGACCTGAGTATGACATCTTGTTCACATTTTTGCGAGGAATAAGATGCTAAAACTGCCAGCGAGAAACAAAACCCGCTACATCATTCAAAAAGTTACTCACAAAACCCACGATATTGGAATTCAACCAATCACGAGCAGTTATTTTGCCAAGATGGCGAGTTTAGAAACACGCGCACTAGGTCAGTTGAGTTCCAAAAGCCTCTTTATCGTAAGTAAATCACGAAGTTAGTATCAAAATCTGTTACATCCATTTTATTTATCGAAATTACTTAAATATTGCTAAACATTCAATGAAAAATGAACACTTTTCGAATTTATAATACTCCAATTCATTAAATAAAAAAATAAAATGCAGTTATTCATTTACGCTAAAGACGTGACAGTTTTTTGTGGGTTTCTCCGAAACAGTATATACATATAGCGGATTTAGAAATTAAACGACTCATTTTTAAGTTATGAATACCTACATAAGTGTTAGATGCTCTTGAATAAGAAATTGTGACCCATATAACGTAGAAATCAAAATATTTTTTTAGCAGAAGACTCATTCCTGAGACGCCTAGATTTATAATTTTCTCACTAACACTATTCACATTATTAAATTTTAATCAAAAAAATCTTCAACACGGGAGTTCCAGTAAGGATATCATCTACTTGTAACAAAAAATGAAGATAATATTATATTAGTTTTGGTACATTGTAACAAAACATTTAATATTATTATTTCGTATAGATACCTACCTATATTGTTTAACAGCCCCTGCTAAATAGTTTGTAACGCAATATAGACAATATCGCGAAGCACTAGTGACACTAATTGCTTATTGCAACCTTCAATGAATAAGATGCAGCTAATAATAGTAAGCAATGGGTACTCTGGAGCACTCGGGAGCTATTCTGTTACTGCGCTGTCCTCTAATGAAACTTTAATGAGAATATCCCCCGCTCGCCCCTTGCCCACGGCGTGGTTCAATTTGCTACTCCACTGGATAAATGACTTTCCAATCTTAATTTATTGTATCTCCTTTAGTCCCTACGTACAAAAGTAGGTACCTACTGGTACAAAATGTGCAGTCTGACAATAAAATGTATTAAAAAGTGCCGTAATAATACAGAGAAAACAAATAAATTGCTTAATTCTATCGCATCGTTGCACCCTTGCAATTACGCACCCCTTGTCAGAGACAGCATAGAATAAGGAACTCCAGTGAAAAATATTATGGCTTTAAGAAAATATGTTCATATAGACCAATATACGCTGATTCTGAATATATAAGTTTTATTACATAATATTTAACGTAGAGTTTTTAAAAAAATATTAAAAAGTCCATTTTAAAAAGTGTCATTAAAACACCCTATTGCTGGATTTTGGCGGCGTGACGTCACCGCGCCGCGTCACCTGGGTCAAAGTTGTATAAAAATCAATAGAAATGAAAACGAAAGCCGTTCGGCATTCCGAGTTATTGGTTTATAGAGAATTGGACATATAATAGTTTTTGTTTTTATTGAAACATTATTTAGGCCTAAATAATTCGGTATCAAAAATAAAGTATCTCTATTAGTTTATCTATATTGTTTAAAATATTCAAAAACTTTAACTGTACAAAAAACGATCGTATTGCCTAGTAATGTCTATGAAAACGCTCCAATGCTGAAATTCAAAATGGCGGGAGTCGAACAGCTGATTCCAATTCCCTACAAGATTCATACTTCGGTTAGTCATGATGACGTCACACTAGATTCGGTGGTTTTCGTGGGATCTTGAAAAATTAAAACTTTGACATTTATTTTAACTATAAAAACTAACTCTAAAAATAAAAATAAATATGCAGTTATTTAAGTTAAAAGGTCACTATTATATAAAAAAAAAATTGGACTGGAATTCTCTATTGTCACACAGCCTACGTTTTTAAAACTACTTGTCAACAGTCCGTACAAAACAATGGTGGTTCCATCCATACTAATATTATAAATGCGAAACTGCTAGAGTTCGTTTATGACGCTTTCATGCATTAACCAATAAAAGACTTTGAAAATTCATTCATCAATAGAAAGCTAAATTATATGCGAAGACTACAATCTGTATATGATGGCAAGCTCTGGCGTTATGAAATTATAAATATTAATCCATACTAATATTATAAATGCGAAACTGCTAGAGTTCGTTTATGACGCTTTCATGCATTAACCAATAAAAAGACTTTGAAAATTCATTCATCAATAGAAAGCTAAATTATATGCGAAGACTACAATCTGTATATGATGGCAAGCTCTGGCGTTATGAAATTATAAATATTAATCCATACTAATATTATAAATGCGAAACTGCTAGAGTTCGTTTATGACGCTTTCATGCATTTACCAATAAAAAGACTTTGAAAATTCATTCATCAATAGAAAGCTAAATTATATGCGAAGACTACAATCTGTATACGATGGCAAGCTCTGGCGTTATGAAATTATAAATATTAATATATTATATTTGTTATACGTTCTCTGTCGCTAACAAAAGCGAGTTATTTCTAACGTCAGAAAAAAATCTTTTCCATGGAAACGATATTGATATATTTGTGGGCTCTAAGCTGGTAGGTAGGCAGACCCCTGGTCAGCTACTGCTCCAGAAAATTCAAATATTAGAATATGTTTTGTTTTTTTGGACAAGCAAGGAATAAATGTCAGATAAGAGTTCTTACATTTAAAATATAATTTGTAACGATTATAAAGACTGAATAATAAATAGTGTAATTTTTTTATTGTATTAACAAACTTCCAAATATTTAATTAAAAATAAACATCCGAAATGTTTGTAAGCGCATAAATTCCGAAAGAATGAACAAAATTGGATAATTCTTTTTTCTTGAGCTATAGCTTTATGAAATTTAGGTGGCAGGCGAGATGTTTGAAAACTGAATGTAAGGGAATGAATGTATGGAATGCGGGAGGGGTGGGGGTGGGGAGGAGGGGGGATAATTGATAAGTTCAACCGCTATAGTAATTTCCCGTAATACCATGCGAGCGAAGCCGCGGGGAAAAGCTAGTACAAAATAAAGGAATGGAAGTACCTGTGTTTCAAAACAAGTATGGTCAAACAACCCTTGATTATATTATACCATTAATATTTAACAAATTGCCATACGAATTTAAAGAAAACTGCTCTACAACGAAATTCTCACTGATGTTAAAATCATGGCTTTTAGGGAGTAAAATTATATTTTGCTCACTCTCACCATGTACTAATTTGCAAATATGTTATTAATTACTATTATTAATATTATGTTGCTAATGTATTGCATTCTCAATGGTCTAAAGATATTTTAAAAAAATTTATATTTTCCTATTCTACTGTTTTTCACCATAAAAATACTGTTTCTGTATTATTTTCAACATTTGCATATCACAATATTGGTAGGTATCTTATATTTATTTATTTATTTTACGCCCATTTAGGCTTTTACATATACATAACAATATTTAAGAAATTATACTTGTAAATAGTACAGTTTAAGACACTTGTAAAAAATAACGTACACGACACTTGTACAAAAATAGAGTAAAAAAATTATTAAATTTGATCCACACAGTATGCAAGGTAAAAAAAAAAAAAAATATATAAAATATAAAAAATCCAAAACAGCTTTTTTTCTTTCAGCCAATAAAATACAATTTAATTGGCTTTATATTCCCCTACTTGATGAAAAAAACTTTAATATGGCATGCTTTAATATTAAAATTGATGAACTAAATATATCAACAATATCGGAGTATTTGTTTCCTACCTGTTGAATTCGTCGCGTAGGAGTGTAATGTTGGGAGGTTGAAGTAGAATTGTCACAATAAAAAGGTAGGTACTGTCTTGTGACTGATCTGCCTGGAGTATGAAAAGAGATTACATACAATAAATCAGGGGTATCAAACTTTGAATTTATGATTTTATACAAACAGGTTAAATCGGAAATGATTCTACGATCAGATAAAGTTATTAAATTTAATGAACAAAGTACGTTATCATAATTTAGGCATTCTCTAGGAATGCCCATTTTAAAATTAACATACCTTAAAAATTTATTTTGGATTCTTTCAATCGCATGTGAATGAATCTCATAGTTTGGGGACCAAACCGTGGAATTATTTTCTAAATGACTCCTTACTAGTGACATATATAATATTTTTACAGTATTGACATTATTGAAATCACTAGATACCCTTAAAATAAATCCCAACATTTTCAAAGCTTTATTGGTTATATGTTGTTACATGTTGCTGCTGCGCTAATGCGTTTATGATTATTTCATTTATTGTTGTTGTAACATTCTTTCTCGTGGAACAAATCTCCTGCTGACAAGCTACTTGCAGTAGCTTAGCGGGTACAAATTCTCATTATATGTAATTTTTATACAACAAAAAAAATGACAATGGTCTGTACAGTGCTAAGTATGACGCCATTGTTGTTTGAACATTTCTTTTGAGATGTCACTCGGTTAATTTAAAATATTAACTTAAAAATAAAATAAAGTTCAACAAATAGGCAGTCAAGATATCGTTTACGCAGAGTGTTCCGAGTAAATAAACGGCAGGAATATCATTAATTTAACAAGTACCTAATTGAAAGTTTACGAAACCATTTTTCACGTTTTTTTTTCAATTTATTTTTGAAGTAAAACTTCTTTACGCACGCTTGACTTGGAGAGTAAACTGGTGAATGCATGACGAGAGCGTGCCGAAAAAGGTCAGGCGAGGCAAACGGAAGTTGAGAGGGAGATATAAGTTGGTGAAGAAAGAAAGAGAGAGAGTTATGTTTCGTATAATACTGTAGCGGCAAGAGAGAGAGGTGCGAGCACACATTTTCTTTGTCTCTTTTTCTCGTAGCCAGTTACGTTTCGTATATCTAAGACACATTGCAAGCCTATTGTCTGTATCACACTGTAGGAGCAAGAGAGAGCAGTGCGTGCGCATATTTTCTTTCTCCCTTTCTCTCATAGAAGTCTTACTTCAGTCGTGTGGTCTAAAGTACACTCGCATTTTTTCATTCAAACATGTTTTGGCGTACCACATTTAAGTATGTTAGTAGTTAATATTGCATTCACAAAGGAGTTTATTTTTTATGACCATGAACAATGCCAAATTTTATATTTTTATCATAAAAGGACACCCGCCATATGAGTATTTGAACCATTAATTAATAACACCCAGCCTCAGCGAAAACCCTAATAATTTTTGTTTGCTCAAAACTCACATTTTAATTATTTCCGGCGAATTCGTCACTAAAATAACTTTTTTATTCAAATAGACCCCTGGGATGTAAGTTCTTTATATGTAAAATTAATAAAAACAATACTTTACCATTAATGTATTTTACGTACAACTATTTTAAAACTTTATAACAAGTTTTTGAACTACAAAGTTTGCGGTGAGCACCAGATTTTATTTTTCTAGACGATGAATTAATAACTTCAGGAGGGATTCATAAAGGAACATCTTAAATATTTGTAACACGATCCTCAGTAATAATTAAAATGAACGCGGCGGAAAGGTCGAATCTCCAGGCCCTAGGGTGGGGAAGGTGGGGAAGGCGTGGAAGGTGGAAGAAGAACGCGGGAGGAAGGGGACGCGGGAGGGAAACGGGGACGCATGGGAAGGGAAATTCAGGGAGAAACAATTTATTTATTTGCATTGCAATGCCGAGTACCAGCTAGTTATTTATAAAAATTTTAGACCGTTATGAAAAATATTAAGTTTTTCAAAGAAAATCTTTTCTTTCATTTATTAGGTACATTTTGGAAGAATGGAATGTTAGGAAATCACTTTTCCAGCGTAGCTGAAAGTTCCTACCTAAGTTGAGTTACGATTTGTTTTATTTAGTACTAACTTTCCTTTTTTATATTGTAACATGTTTGTGACATAAATTCACTTTTTAGAATTCCGTTCTTGTAGATATTCTGTTTAGTTCAGATCTAGTAATAAAATAAAGAATGATTACTTCTTAAAATTACTGGCAACACCGATTTTTTTAAAATAGTTCGAGAGTGAGGAAATTTTTGACTCCCGATTTTGATAGTCTGACATTTATATGGGAAAAAACGACATAACTAATGTACGTTTACCAAAATAATGTACCTACCTACACATTGCTGTTACATAAATTTTTGTGTGAATTTTTTAAAACTGTGACTACCTACTATGATACATTATACAATACTAGCTTTTACCCGCGGCTTCGTTCGCATGGTATTAGGTGGAAATACCACTGATTAATTCACTCCTCACTCACTCACTCTCCGCGAACCCCCCTTCCTCCTGCCTTTCCTCCCTGCCGCTTAAATGTATGAAATACACACATTTTCATATCTTTATTTATAAAAAAATTCATTTTCATATCTTCATTTATAAAAAAATCATAACGCCAGAGCTAATCATTATATACAGCCTTTGTTACTCGCTGATAATGTAGCTTTCTATTGGTGAAACAATTTTTTTAAATCTGTTTAGTGGTTTAGGCGTGAAAACATAACAAACAAACACACGCCCTTTCGAATTTATAATATTTAGAATAAAAACGTATTTTTATGTGAATTTTTTAAAACTATGACTTCTATGATTTGTACATTATTTATAAAAAACACTACATCTTGCAATCCACCTCAATTACAATGCTTTTATAAAATAAACACAGAAATAATTAGTTTGGGAGGCGGGAATGGGTACCGCCGCCCCGGGAACCTATATTGGATAACCAACACCTCTGCCACAGGTCACCCCAAGTGGTTCGCGGGGTGACGTTTGTCTAAGTCTTGGAGGCGGATGACCAAGACACACTGAACCCCAGATTCCTACCCACCCCTTAAACCCTTTTCCTTCCCAGAACTCACCTCTCCCCCTTTCCTTAAAAAAAGCCCTCCACACAGCATCCCCAAATTTAACATAGGACCTGAGGGAAATTATTTTCCTCAGGGCCTCCTGTGTGGAGCTCATGTAAAAAAAATCGTTTAAATTGTTATTAATGGCACCGAGATGATCCAACGGTGTAAAAAAATCACAAATGTTCAAGTGGATATTTTTCACATTATCTACGAATCACTTTTCGGAACAATATGATTCCAGGTCATTTTCTAGAATAATTTAAATTCCGATGTTTTTTGATTTATAGCAAGAACATTTATTATGAATTAACTCGGATTAACGGCTTTTACGTAGGAATTACAATAATTTGTAATAGATTCATTCTTTTTTCACGATTCCTAGAGACTAATTTATAAAACTAACTTATTTACTAAATTTCTTGGCTTGATTTAAATTATTTTAAAACTACTTGGACTTCAATTTTCATTTTACTTTTAATAACAGCCAATTACAATTCGTGCAGTATGTAATTCTCGATTCCAAAATTTCGCTTTATATTTCCAAACACTTTCTCCCTTTTTATTACATTACTTTCACATTTAGTTTTAAGAACTGTTTACATCTCAGGGAAATAACCCACAGATACTCCATGAACTAATGCAATAGGTACGAGTACAATAACCATATTATAAGTTAATTTAATATATCCATAACTTGTATCATAATGTATTGTGTATGAACAAACATACAAGTCATATACATAATAATGTTTCAAAAAACGAAAAGCCTTTGCAAAACTGGAGTTGAGTTTTAGACCCCAAATGCAATGCTTTAAAAGAATTTTATCTTTTTTACGTTCGGTTGCACGGTTGCATTGATAAAATAGACCTTCGCATATTTCAAACGGTCGATTCACTAACTGCATTTTTTTGGAATGCGCTATACGAATTAAATATTCAAATTGAACGCTGCAGATTTAAGAATAAATTGCGTCACTTGAAGATATTTGCATTCTACGGAGAAGCATTCAGTACATCGATTAACTAGCTGAAGAAATAGAATCTCGCTGAAGTAAAGATTTATATCCAAACCGTAAAAAAATATCTTAAAGACAATATTCCATTGTGAAATGGTTGTTTGACACGAGGCGCATTGCGTCCGGAACTAAATTAGGTTTTTATGTCAAGTGTGGTGAAAAAAGTACTTCACATACCATAAGTTTGTTAAAAACTAATTTAGCATGATGAACTTCCTCCCTATTTGATATAAAGGTAGCAATAAGGAACTCCAGTGAAAAATATTAAGCTTTAAAAAAATATGTTCATATACATAGACCAATAAACGCTGATTCTGAATATATAAGTTGTATTAAATAATATTTAACGAGTTTTTAAAAAGTCTATTTTAAAACAGTTCATTAAAACACCCTATGGTATTATTGAATTTGTGAGGCGTGACGTCACCGCGTTCAATAAAACGCTCCAATGCTGAAGTTCAAAATGGCCGTCGATGATCAGCTGATTCCAGTTGCCTACAAAATTCATACTTCGGTTGGTCATGATGACGTCACACTAGATTCGGTAGTTTTTGCGGGATCTTATCTTATATCGGGAAAAAAATTAAAACTTTGACATTTATTTTAATTATTAAAACTAACGTATTTAAGTTAGAATGTCATTATTCATTTAAAAAAAAAAAAAATTGGACTGGAGTTCCTTATTGTGCACTGCACCAATTTGTAAGCTGATAGTGGAAATTGTCACGGCGTTACTAGGATAAGCGTGTAAAAATTTTGGATCATCAGCAAAGACAGATTTAACACCAAAGATTTTATCAAAACCAATTATTACGTATCCATTTCCAATGGCACGATGCTGATTGTGTTTTATTTTATTTTATTTATTTATTTATTTTTTTTTTTTTCAGTTTCAGTTTTTAAATGTTTTTCAGTTTTTTCAGTTTCAGTTTGAAAATGTTCTTGAAAACCGAAACAGCTGTAACTAAAATACATAATAAAATACTTGCAGAACTTGATAATAAAACTATCAAATTTAATTTTAATTAAATATTTAAAAAATTAAATGGAGTTCTACGAATTAAACCCAAAAACAATTAATAATCTTTTATTTTAACGTAACGTTATTTTGTAATTTCCATATATGTTATACATTGATTATGTTAAATATGTTATAAACTGTGCCTACACTTAATTTTCCAAAAAAAAAAGTTATTACGAAAATAGTGTCAGCCGGCGATAAGTATACAAGTATGTCTCCAATAGCACGGATGCTGATTGTCTTTTATTTAATATTGTGTATTATTATTATATTAATAATGTATTCTTGTAATATTGTACTGTTATTTGTATTTCTGTTCTGCGCCTGCTCTCAATACAGAAGTTCCTAGTGGGGCAGGCATAGCCAAAGATATTGAAATATAAGTAGATATGCTGTGATGTCCACCCGACTGACGGTGGATTACAATCTTAGTTGTTAGCTTGAATACGGAATTTAGTTGATTATTTTAGGGTGTGCAGTAGTATTGGTTAACAATATAGTTTGATTACGGAAGTAATTTTTTCATTTAGTCAATTTTTTAAGGCCTGCAGTAGTATCGGTTAAAAATATTGGCGACACCAGGAAGCACAATGAAGTTCCATTCAGAAAAAACTGGAACACAAGGAAGTTCCATTCAGAAAAAACTGCCGATCGCCCTTCTCCTTATATTTCAATATCTTTGGGCATAGCAAACCAATTGTGTTAGAATTAATAAATAAAGGAAGAAAACGAGTAAACTGATGTAAAATAAAAAAAATAACTAACCATCACGCCGTTTCCCCGCAGGGAAAGCAGAGAGGACGGACTACCGAAAAACTCGGTCTTGGAACACACTCCTTGCCTCGCTTACATTCATACATGCTCTTCTATTATTCTGACTCTTGACATGGCTCGGCTCAATAATTTTTTTTTTTTTTTGATTCACTTGTTTGTGCCGTGTCTTTCTTGGGCTTTCGCAACTTCTTCTACCATTTACATTTGCGTCATATATTCTCCTTACACTCCTTTCCTCATTCATTTGCTCTACATGCCCAAACCATCTGAGCGTCCCTTTCTTAATTTAAAAAATATGTTGAGGTATATATTAGTACGTTGTAGTTCTTTACGTCTCTGCTACGTATTGCATACTTTTCGTATGAATATTTTATTCTTGCGCAATCATTTTATAAAAATATGAATCTTACCGCGTGAATAAGCAATATCATATTCAGATAGAATAAGATCATACAACTCTAAACCGATGGGAATCCACAATGTGATACTTATGAACACTCAATATGATTCGTGTCGTCAAAAACATAGATAATCGATCAAACGGCGTCCAATCAAATTCAAAGATTGCGTTTTTTACACGTATAAACAGGTAAGTTTTACCGCGAGCCGAGCCACGAACCATGGGAAAGTAACAAAGTAACCGCAAGCGCCGTTTGCGGTTGCTTTATGCTCAGCAAGATTTAAATTTGTATGAATTTTGGAATAGTTTCCAAATGTCGTCATGGCTTAAGTTTCTCGGCTGCGGGCGCCCTTAAAGTTATTTTTTGCCAAAAATGTATATTGTTTGTACTTAGGGAGGTGTGTATTTAATTTCAATTTGGGAGGCGGATATGGGTACCGCCGCCCTGGGAACCATTTATTGGATAACCAACATCTTTACCATATGTCACCCCAAGTGGTTCGCTACGATTAGTGATTTAGCAGGGGTGCTCGGGTTCATAGGGCAAGGTTTGTCCGGGTCTTGGCGGTGGATGGGTCTGCTCACCAGCTGCACGGCAGGCCAGATCGGGAGGTAATGCTTGAGGGATTCCCTTTGACTTCTCCAGCCGTACTCTCTCGTAACATCGCCTTGCAGTGGGAAGGATTGATTCATACGTCCGTCACTCCTGGTCACACTGACCCCCAGATTCCTACTAACCCCGAATACCCTTTTTCTTCCCAGAACTTCCACTTCTTCATTTCCTTTAAAACACCCAACATATAGCATCCCCAAAAATGACATAGGCCCTAAGGGGAGTTATTTTCCTCAGGGTTTCCTGTGTGGAGCTAGTGTAAAGTAACTACTCAGAAATCTTACGATTTCAGAGGAAATTTTCGTTTTGATTTATAAAATAAAATTAGAAACATCTTTATTTGATCACGAGGTCGACTGTTTACAGAACTACTGGTTTAATATAAGCAGTATTGATCTACTTTGAGAATGGCTCTAATATTGGGGTAGTTTCATGAATGGTTACTTTCATAGAAACCTAACCTTATGTTGGAAGGGTCCACAGATTTATGTGTATTACCAATATTGGTTTAATAATCTGCCATCAATATTAATGTTTAAATAGGAATAAACAAACCATTGATATCGAATACACAGATGAACCCTGGGTACCATCAAAACATATGACTCAAAGCATTAACGATTTTTAACAGACCAAAGTATTATTTATGGACACGACGTTATTTCCGAAGAAAAATTTAATAATGGTAGGTTTTCAGAACATGTATTTAAGAAAAAAAACTCTTACCGGAAAACAAATTTAATTTGGGAGGCGGGAACGGGTACCGCCGTCCCGGGAACCACTTATTGGATAACCAACACCTCTGACGTAGGTAACACCAAGTGGTTCGCTGCGTTTGGTGACTTAGCAGTGGTACCTGGGTTCATGGGGTCAGGCTTGTCCGGATCTTGGCGGCAGATCCACCAACAGCGAGGCAGGCCGGATCGGGAGAGGCTGGTTGAGAGAGATCTTTTGACCTCTCCAGCAGGACTCTCTCGGAATATTGCCTTGCACCGCAATGGAAACGATGGATTCATTCGTCCGTCACTCCTGGAAACACTGTCCCTCAGATTCCTACTCACCCCTCATACCTTTTTCCTTCCCAGAACTTCCTCTCCTTCCTCTCTCTCCTTCACACAATGTCACACTTCTCTACCCCCCCCCCCGTTAAGGTGCGATGTAATTTATGGATGGCCCCTAAGAAGTAGAGCTGTTTTGTCAAATTTTGGAAGTAAAACTTCTTTACGCACGCTTGATTTGGGAGTAAGCTGGTGAATGCTTGATGAGAGCGTTACGAAAGTGTGATCGGGCGAGACGAACGATGCACGCTTGACTTGGGGAGAAAGTTGGTGAATGCGTGACGAGAGCGTTACGAAAAGTGTGATCGGGCGAAACGAACGAAGCATAAAGAAGTTTTACACACTCGTGTGCTTTTCGTGTGCAAACGACACAATTTTTTTTTCGAAATTATTTATTTAGATTTTTGCAAGATTTTTACAAGAATTTGTTCGCCGCTAGCGCTGGCGCTGGTGTCAGAGTCCATAAAAAATTCATTTATCTTTCGAATGGAAAAAAAAAGGAATTATTATTTATTTTGTCTCTATCGCAACTAATAAGGCCAATCTTGCAAATGGTTTATCAATCAAAGCATCCTTCAATAATATAATAATCCTTTATGCTCTAAACATACATACTGATGGTAAGGCCAGATTACTCCTAGACTAAATTTACTCAACGGTAATTTAGTGGGTAAAGTTCACTAGACGCTGTTAATCTTAGGTTCCCGCGAAAGCAATAGCGCCGGATAAATTAAACCATTAATTAAAAAAATCGTGTTCAACCTGATGAGTTTAACATAACTGAATAACATTGGTTTGATCCTTTTTACTCATGGATGAACGTCGTCGATTACTCTGAGAGTAGAGTTATGTTTATATGCAACATTATTGGTATTTGGGGTTATCTGTGATAAAGGTTAAATCCGAATAGAAACAACAAATAGTTATTTGCATATTTATTTGGCAATATTATATTGAGTATTAGTTTTGGTTTCAAAGGCAAGAGAGTGCTTTATTTTTTTTTAAACGTCAATTTTATGAACATCATTGGAGGACTGAATGTGGTGGTCGTAAATGAAAAAGCGCTCGAAAATATTTTAGCTTTCGGTTTGAAATCCACCCTCTTTCGAAAAATCTTCCAAATTTTAATATTGAGTAAGAGAGCCATTGGATGCAGCTGTACTTGAACATTTATCCCATATTTTCGGATTTAAAAAAAATGCATTGAAGAAATCGTTAAATTTATAAATCCGTGAATTCTGCGTACTATTTACTTTAAAATTGCGGTTCCTGGTAGCTACTTTGAGCAATAATAAATACTAGCTTTTTGCCCGTTGCAGGCAACTACTCGGTTAAAATACTAAGCGATTAGATGTTTGTGTAAATGAAGCAAGGATATACGCCTACGCAATAATGGGCACAAGTAGTTTACCGCTCAATTTTGTTCACCTGCTACTGAGCCACTTCGGTCACCCGGGTCAAGGCGTTCAGTAAGGGCCTTTTCTCGAAAAAGGGGCTAACGTGCTTCCTGCTCAATTTTTCACCGTGCCATTCTAGTTGTGACACTTTATATGGCACCCACAGTCGTTACTTGACACCCACGACTACTTTCCTGTTCCAAAGAAGACTTCTACCACTGAGCCACTTTGGTCGCCGACATTCTTAAAATGGCTCAGCGAGCTTACCGCTCAATTCATTACATCTGCTATTGAACTACTCCAGCCGCCCGGCTCAAGGCTTTCAGTATTTCATTTTATTTTATTTAGAAAAACCAATTATTATTATTATTAATGAGCCTTATCTCTCAAAAAGGGCACAGGGGCTTACTGCAACATTTTTCACCGTGTTATTTGAGTTGTGCAGGTTGAAACGCGTATTTTGATAACCATAACGCCTACTTTCCTGTTCCAAAGAAGACTCCTACTACTGAACCACTTTGGTCGCTGACTGAGCTTTCCGCTCAATTCAGAACATATGCCACTGCAGAACTGAGCCCGTTCGGTTGCATTTTATTTGCAAAACGAATAGAACCTTGTCTAACCAAAAGGGGCCTAGGAGCTTACTGCCCAATTTTTCACCATATACCATTCGTGTTGTGTGGGTTGATATGAGTATTTGATATCCATAACGCCTACTTTCCAGAGCCACTTTGGTCGCCAACACCGTCAAAATGGCATAGAAAGAAAGCATACCGCTCAGTTCAGTACACTTGCTACTGAGCCACTTCAGTCGCCCAGCTCACGGCGTCCAGTATTTTTTTTTTTTTTTTTAAACCAACATCTTGCAAAAATAGATCTACGTGTTTACTGCTCAATTTTTGCACTCAGCCTTTCGGATTGTGGAGGTTGAGTTGATAACCATCTCAGATACTCTATGGTTAAATTAATTAAAAGACAAAGAAAAACTTGCAGTAACTACCCAGCAGTATAGCATTCCATTCTGACTTAAAATATTCATGTATATTCCTAGATAATTTTGCAAAAAAAATAATTTATATCAGCAAATTTCTATGCCCCTGATACACTTTGAATGGAAGTTCAGGGTTCTTTAGGTGATTTTTCACAAAAACTGCGCTATAACTTTTTTATTTAGGAAAAAAAAAAAAATTTGGTGGCGGGTGTTTGCAAATTGGCCAAAATGTGGCTAAAATGTGGCCAAAAATTCCCTAGTGGATATGTATACTTCCCTTATAAAACTTAAAATAACCCCAAATACAAATAACACGCGCGCACTCAACGACAGAATATGAACGTTAAAAAAAATGGCTGCTATAATAGTCATGTTGTTGCAACAGCTTTGTAAGCATTTTATTATTTCCTTAAAATTTTACTTTATAAATACATAAGATAAATTTATTTGTAGAAAAATAATAATGTTTGGGATATAATAAATTGTTACACACATAAGAGATTTTTTTTTGGATTGTTTCGTCGGTTATCGATTGTTTTTTTTTTTTGTGTAACGCTTACACGAAGCTAAAAAACATATTTTATTACACAAACGTAATACGAAGGTTAACATCACTTCACTATGTTTCCTTTTAATCTAAAAATAATTCATAAAAATATCACAATATTCGGCGACGATTTCGCAAACCTTCGAGCAACGATGGCACATGGTCGATGTTATGGAATATATTATATTTGTTTGGAAGTGTGTACGGTAAACTTTTATATGCAAATAAAACGAATGATGTAATTTTTTCAATATCTCAAATTGTCACAAAAGGTGTCAACGACGTTTACGAGTCTCTCTCAGTTTGTGCCATAGAGTACACAAAAATATTCTACTGATTTTGGTGTACCGTATATGTACAAATGAAATCAAGGGATTTTAAGGTTGTTTTAGAGCAAGATCAGAATCCGAGATAAAATTTTAATGAAAAAAATATTCAAAAAATGACCCTTGAATGGTTCGGATTATAGAGCGCAAAAGCGAAATGGTTACCGGAGAATAATTGAAGAAGGTCGTGGACGCTGGGAAAAATCTTAGGTTAGGCCTACCAACACTCCCTCCTCCTGCAGCTTTCTTTTGTAGAAGCCTCTTTCTTAGTTAACTACCTACAAATCTTTCTTCTTGTCCATTCAGGCGAAAACCTTCCGGTTTATCAAGCTTTATTTTTTTCAGCTCTTTAAACGGATAATTAATTAATATTTAGTGTTTAAAAAAAATAATATTAAATCACTCGCAAATCGCCTACAAAGAAATAATATATCAACTGAATTATTGCCGGACAGTGTTTAATAAATTATATAATAACGTTACGTTTGTTCTCAGTTTTATCGGAAAAGCAACATAATATTAAAAATATATTTTATCATGTGATATGACTAATGGTTTGTCACTACGAATAAAGCAAATTGGAGTAAACACATCGCAGAACACTTTTTCACAACGTTAATCGTTGAAAATCACATCATTGTGTATAAAATAATGTGTTTTTCATGTTTATTGTTATTTAACGTTACTTTATAACAATAAATTAAAACTTTAAAATGTGGAACTAACACGCACGACTCCATTCAACGACACGAAAGTTCGTTAAGTGCTTAAATTTACTGTGAAATATCGGAAAAATTTTGTTTTCTTATTTGTTAAAACCACTATAATTTCAAAGGGGTTTTTGCATTTTTGAGGTAAATAAAAAGACGACACATGGTTTGGGTCTCTTATTAAAAATTATATGGAATCAACATGTAGACAAGAAAAACATTTTAAATGGTCAGAGGAATGTCAGATATGGTATATTCCACCCAATGGATGGTAGAAAAAGTCGGGAATGTCCTGGAAAGACTTCAAATAGTTGAACCGAGTCATTTTTTCAAAGTTTTTTTTTTTCAGATTAAAAAAATGTCATGACGGGTTTGACGAGTGACCTTGTGATAAGATCTGACGACGACAAATCCCGGCGAGGGCAAGAACATTTTATTTTATTAGTAACTTCACAATTTACTTCATTATTTAGGGTTGCCCTAGACCCGGTCTTTTCTATCCGGAGACAGTAAAGAGCAGCGTCTTATTTAGTGTAATCAAGATATAGGAACTCTGTAGCAACCCGGTTGGAGAGCGTTTTGAGGCAAATAGGGCCCTTGTGCTTCAGAAGTGGCTTTAGCCGTATTTGGTAACAAAAACTGATTAGGCAGGTACTGCCTAACCTCCACCTTTCCTATATCTTTCTCTTCCCCGCTCCAATCGTAGGAATTTCGAAAAAGATTTTTTGTATTTCTTGGGCATTAACTGTGTAACAATTTCCAGACATTTTCTTTCGAAGAGTTTTAATTTTCAATATACATTTGTTACTTTAAATTTTAAATTTTCTGCTACCGGTTTCAACACATCCACGCCATTCAATAACTTAAAACTTACTTAAAAATTCTATACAAGTGCAAAAATGAATTAGATTTAATTATGTGGGGATAGTGCGAGGGGTGATTTTGGGGGAAATTAAATATAATTAATATTTGTACTTGTATAGAATTTTTGACAATCATTGAAAATTAAAACTCTTAAAAAAAAGTCGAAAAAGGTTGTTCATTTTTTTTTTCTTTTTCCATCTCACACACTTGTAAGTTGTAACAACTTCCTCATTTTGTGCACTTTACCCCCAGACACCTTGAATATATCATATAATTAATATTGCTAACTAACAGCTTTATATTATGTATCACTGGTGACTTACATCTACGTAAAGTGACTTAAAATAAAGATTTATAAAAATAAATACTGGCTTACACCAATGACTTATTATATCCAGTACTTAGAACTAATGCTGCTAATAGCTACTGACTTAAAACTAGATGACACACTTATTTTTAACTGCAGTTTAAAGTTAGAGACTTACATATAACATACTTACATGTGATGTATATAAATGGTGTTGCATTTCGTTTAAATTCAGATTGAAACCTATTATCTGCGGGTTGCATGAATGGAGTATGAGTGAAGTTTAACTCGAGGAAGAGAAACTTAAGAGGAAACACAGTAGCCGAGAAATTTAAATAACAGTTATATTACGTGACTGTTGCTGTCACCGTAGCTGTTAACACCCCTGAATTTTGAGCAAAAGCGACAACTGCGGCTGATAGTACCTAATTGAGGACTGCGGCTGCGGAATGAGGACTGCGGCTGATAGTACCTAATACAATCGTTAAAATCGAGGTTTTGTATTCCCCCTTTTCCACCCTCTAATATTGGACCTTCCTTGTTTAGATTTTTTTTTATGAGAAAAGCGTGAAATTGTTTGAATTTATTTTACCTGTAAAGTAAATGGAACGAAACAATTAACTTTTTATTTTTCATATTTATTTCCGGTTAAAATTCCTTAACATTGTACAATGTTATGTTCGAAGTAGAATTTACATTTAGTCATACCTAATTTACGTTAATACAGGGTGCGGCAGCAAAACTTCATTTTTTCAAAACTTATTAAAACCCATGGTTTGAATCAAAAAAAAAAAAAATAATAATTATCAAAATGGATCCTTACATTCAGTAACGATGATGTGTAAAACTTGCTATTTTAATTGAATTGTAATATAATTAATACAACTTGTAACTTAAATTAATTAAATGTGTTACTTAAATTACTAACTTAATTTGTAACTAAATTTGTTACTTAAACTACTTAAATGAATTGCATAAGTCAATAACTGTACACTGTACCTACCCAATCTGTAAACTTCATCCGCCATAACACAGGGACATCCCTAGCATGGCGGAAGAATTAACACAATTTTTTTGTTCATTGTATAAACTTCTTATAATAAATAAATAAAAAAAATAAAATTCAGTTTTTTTATTTGTATTTTATAATGTAAGCACACATCTTAAGTTTGTTTTACTTAATTTTTGAAGATCAAATCAGGCAGGTGAAGTCACTCATTCTCCGTACATTGAGTAAACCGACTTTTGGCGTTTGTCATGACTCTTGCAAGCATATCAGGCGTTATGCTGGCAATTTATTCCTGGATGTTGGTCTTCAAATCTTGTAAGGTCCTTGGACGGTTCACATAAATAGGGGATTTCAAAAAAAATCCCTTATTTATAAAATCGCCACTAATTGAGATGAGGCGCTCTGGGAACAAAACATGATCACAGAACATCCATTCGAAAAGTAGGCCTCAACGGCGTACGCACGCTCCTCACTGTTCCAACGCACGATGGCGACTAAACTGTGTCGGGACAAAACTTTATAGTTTCGCCTCTCAAAAGAAATCACTAGCGCTACGTTACGACATAAACCGACTGAATGGCGCGCAATTAAAAAAATAAATTATGCTGCCGCACCCTCTGGCGTGTCACCCAAGGATTCAAAATAAGCTTTTGAGCTTGGTATTTTTTTCACCAACTGCTTAAAAAGAAAATGTTCTCTGTCCGTACGTTTTGCTTTTTCTAAAAATACGTTATCTAGTTTGTATAATGAAGGTCCGTTGTTGGCGTCCAAACCAAGCAATTTTAACGATTTATGGAAGATCATTACTCCTGTAAGAAGTAACTTACAAAAAAAAGCAAACTTGCTGACACGCTAGTGGTTGACATCTTGATTAAATTTAAGAATTTTTGCGGTAGTTGTAAAAATCCGGAGAGAAAATTTATTGAATACGTTTACAAACAAAACGCCGCGCCACACGGTTACCTCTAATGCTGATTTTTTTTTTAAATCCTCTCTCTTTTTCTTATATGTATCCTCTTACCGCTCTTTATTTCAGTTCAAACAGATCAGAAAATTAGAAACAAGAAGTTGGATCAGTATCCCCAAGGGTCCACAGGAAGAGCTTGCGGGTGTGCGAATTACGACGTAAAATGAAACAGGTAAATTATTAGTACAATAAATTTTGAACGAAGGTAAAACCGTAACCTAAATAAGGTTATAAATTATATAACGGTACAGCGTAATACGGTGGTTGGCGATAGGTGATAATATATAAGGCAATTATAATGTGAAAGTGTTGATACGATTATGTATTCATATTACAACCTTGCTGCGCGGCCTTCTTCGTGTAGAGCTTATATTTTGATTTAAGGCCAAATACCAAACCAAACTGATTATTAATATTTTTATTCAAAATATGTTGCAAATGTCAAGGGCGAATACGAGTTATTTTTATTTTTTTTTGTTTAAATTATAAAATATAGGTAAATAAATAAATCAGTTATTCATTATTTTAGAGCAATGGTTCTCAGTGGTCCGGACCCCCAAAGGTCCCCAGGATCATTCACGTCCGGAAGTTATATTAAGTTACTAATGCTAATCAATATAAAATACAGTTTTCAATTTCAAAATTGCAAAATAGAAATGGAGATTTGTTTGCTTAACGGAGGGGGGGGGGGGGGGGGGGCTTGGGAACCACTGTTTTAGAGTTTTAGAGGCAACGTTGGCATTTTTTTGTGAGTTAATTAATTATAACTACTGAAAAGATAATCTTACGCTACCTACTGAGTTAATATAATGAAAAATAAATAAGAACTTAAATTTCATAAAAACCATCTTTGGAAGCAATTTTAATTTATTTACGATAGATTTGCGGTATAACGCAAATTGGTAGGTTACTATTTGAATTTACTTCCATCAAAATGTTTTTTATATTTCATCATATTTCTACACAATTTTTTTTTTTAAATCACAATAATTGCCTCTAAAATCTATAAAAAAATATTTAAGTACTTAACAACATACAATTTAATAATATCTAAGTACTTAACAATTTAAAACACTAATAAATACAGCAGACAAATCCACAGTAGTACACATCCTTACTAGATTCTTGCTACACCTTATGTTTAAAAAAATAATTTTTCAGTTCGGTTAAGCATTTTGACCTCAAATCTAAAATGAAGTTGAATGTAAAAAGGGCTTTCCCCTTAACGCCAAATTACGCAAAATTGATATTACACATAAATTTACCTACTTACTACAAATACTGAAAAAAAAATGGGAATAAGAACGTTTAAATAAATACAACGATTTCACATTTGATAAAAGAAACTTTACTTAAGTATTGACAAAGTTAGCCATCTACTTAGTCTATGGATGGGTTGTTTCACATAAATTCAAATTTAAAATTGTTATGGCCGTTCAACGCCATTTTGTTTTTTTAGACAGTTGAAAAGTTTTTGAAGTGAAAACATCTTTAGTGCCGGCGTGATTTGAAACTTGATGAAACGAAGAATAGCGACATTAAAAAGAGACAAACACATACATCTATAGGATTAAGGCCCCGTAACCGAGCCGAAAAGAAGAAGGTCGATAGATATGTAATTAATTACGAATGTTGGAGAGAGCGCGCTTATATTTGAAACGATAAAAGTGAAGCGAAAATTGTGAAACCGTTTAATAAAACACGACTCGTTCAGAATAGAGCAAAAATCACGTGAGGGTTGTCTAAAACAACGTTCAAAGAAACACTGAGTTTTATATATATATAACTTGTTAAATTATATAGACAGGCTTGAAAATATATTCGGAGCATACTTTGCGATTTTTTTCTGCGAGGTAATTTCATATAATTTGCGTTTCGGCATGGGGGTTGTATAGATATTATTCTTTTGTTGTATTAAAGAGCTTAAAAACTTCAAATGTTCAAGGGAGATTTGTAAGAAATCGGTAGAAATTCGGATAGTGCCGCCTTAGGCCTGGGAGAGAATGAGATAGTATAATCGGTTTCCTCTTTGTGGGGTGCTTCGTAGCCTTTCTACTCTTGTCTATTTTAGTTTGCTGAAGAATTCACTTCTACCGAGTGTGAATGCTTGTTGTATTCTCTGTTTTTTTTAACATTAGCCTATGTCATCTTTGGTCTATGTCATCTGGTAGGCAGCCGCATCCTCCGCCTGGACAAACCTTACCCCATGAACCCGATACCCCTGCTAAGTCACCAAACGCACTGAACCATTTGACCACTGGCCTATGACAGAGGTGTTGGTTATAAAATATATGTTTCCCGGGGCGGCGGTACCCATACCCGCCTCTCAAATTCAAACCGTTAAATGCCGATTCTAAGTTCGTATCAGCATTTGAACAAATTGTGATCAGCGGGAAAGTACAAGTTCATGTTATTAAGCTTGGCTTTATTTGATAGAAATTTGAAACGCACCTGGAATCGGCATTTGACGATAACCTTTCAAATGTCAATGGACAAAATGGCGCCGAATGGCCGTTTGACAATAATGTTACATTTAATTTTATGCTAACCAACTGGCCCTCAGCGAGGTTTGCTTGAATGATAAAGTGGATGCAGCAGAATTTCAAACAAAACAAACTGATACATAAAATGTAAAACGGTCAATTTGAAACAGGACTTTGTTACAGTCATTTAAGTGCGCAGAATGTAGGTAGGTACTTCATACTACTTAGAATACTTTTGTCGAACATTCCTAAACTTTAAACACAGTTGAGCAATAAAAACACCCCAAGAGAGAGCTTGGGGAAATATTTGGTTCCTTTGTGACGAAATTATTGACGAAAAGGTTCGTGTTCAAAACGTGTAAAATCGATTGATACAATTGTCGTGTTCAGTGAATGTTCTCCAGGGGTAAAAAAAATGGTTCTTTACCAACTTTTAAGTAAGTCATTTATATTTTATAATCGGCCTTTCATCTTGAAGGTCCGCTAGTATACACAAAATTAAAATTGTTTGCACGCGGCTTTCTTGTAATAATAATTTTTTTCTTTAATATATTTTGCTTTACCTATTTTTTTTTTTTTTTTTCATGTTTACATTATACCTGCAAAGCTACTGCAAGTAGCTTGTCGGCAGGAACAGTGTGGACAGAAACATAGTACAATTAAGTATAATACAATACAGGAAAAAAATATTTCAATTTAATAAAATACATAATAAAAACAAAAATAAGTATAAAAATAATAATAATAATAAGAATATGTCTAAAAAAAAAAAAATTTTAAAGTGCACTAGGAGTCAGTCAATAAAGAAAATCTGATTCCAATAGCCATTTTTTTAACAATAGCGCAAATTTAGGTGTCGAGCAATATTTTTTCAAATCGTATGGCAGCATATTAAATATAAGCGGTACAATGTATTCAAGAGTTCGCTGGCCATGTTTATTAGAAAATCTAGGTACAATCATCCCTTCATTTTGTGTGAGCCTAGTATTGTACATGTGATCCACCTTTGTTTTGTATGGGCTATCTAGTATATGTTGCATACAGATTTTATGCCAAAAAAGAGCTCTTATAGGTAAAACATTTATGGATTTATACATTAATGAGATATTTTGCCGCTGGTCGTAAACTGCTTTGCTGACGAGTAATTTTACCATGGCGTTTTGAATTGACTGTACATGTTGGATGTTTGTCTTACATGAGTGCCCCCAGAAAGTTATACCATATCTAACGTTAGATTCAGCCAAGGACAAATAGATTAATTTCATGGTTTTGATAGGCACATAATATTTAAGTTTATACAGTTTGCCTACAATCGCTCGAAGGCGCTTACATAGCTTAGCAATATGGATATCCCATTTCATATTACAATCCACCGTCACCCCTAAGTAGACATACTCTTTGACAAGCTCAATTCTTCCACAGTCGCAGGGCTGTAAACAATTGTTATGTATGCAGTCAAAGTTATGGGATACTACTGAGGGTGCTATTGTAAATCTGGCATGAGGCGATCTTATGTGCATTAGTTTTGTTTTTTGTGCATTTATAACTAAGCCAGAGTCGTGCGACCATTTTTGTAATGATATGAAATCCTGCTGTAGCATATTCATGGCCGCGAGCAGATCCCTATGTGCGATGACAAGTGCGGTGTCATCCGCATATACATAGTGTTTGACAAAAGAAAATACTTTATTCATAAGAGAGACAAATACTATATATAGTGTTGGACCTAGGATAGAGCCCTGTGGCACACCAGTAGATGATGTTCCCACTTTACTTAATTTTCCATTTATTTTTACCTGAATTTTACGATCACTAAGGTAGTTCTTCAAAAGATTAAGAAAACGTCCCTGCACTCCTATCGCCTCTAAAACTTTAAGTAATTTTGTTGGGTCGATAGTATCAAATGCTTTAGAATTATCTATAAACAAAACTAATATATGATTTTTATGGTTTAGTTCGTTATTTATGTAATTTGAAAAATCTTGAAATAACAGTTCTGAGCTCTTCTTTTTTTGAAAGCCGTATTGCTGTGGATCTATTATTGAAAAAGACTCGAGGTATTTATTCAATTTTATGGAGATGTATTTTTCAAGTATCTTTTCTATGGCAGGCAATATACTGATTGGTCTGTAATTTCCTATGTCCGTGTGTCTACCACTTTTGTATATGGGTCTTATAATGCTACATTTAAGGTCTTCTGGTATTACGGCTTGTGTTAATATTGTGTTAATTAAATGTGTCAAAATCGGTCCTAAAATATCAATGTGTTTTTTAATATCAAACATTCTGATATTATCTATTCCGGGTGATTTTGAATTTTTTAGAAGTTTAATAATTTTCTGAATATCTGAAAGTGTGGCACGTGGTATATAAATACTGTGTGGTAGCTGTATTGGTTCAACATTTGATGCTTTAAGATCACATTTATGTACTAGTGAGTTTATACTGTCCGAAAAGTAGTTGACGAAGTCGTCCGCCATTGTTTCTGCAGATTTATCTTTTAGTAAGTACCTCGAGATTACTTCATCGCAATTACTCTTAGATCTACGTCCTAGTATTTTATTAATCTCATCCCATGTATTCTTTGTGTTTCCAAAATTTTTAAATTTTTCATTAAAAAAGGTAGATTTACATTTAAATATTGATTTAGTTACAATATTCCGAAAAGATTTATATTGTTTTTCATAAACCTTATTTTATTTAATTATCTCTCTTTTTAATGCTATTCAATATTTCATTTGTCATCTACTGTTTTATAGGCCATGGTCTTTTTCTTGGCTGAAAATTTACAAATATCTTACTTTTTTCATAAATATCGTTAAATTTACATTTAATTTGTTCGTAAAGCTTAATGCAATCTTCTTCACAAAGTAATTCATTCCAATTGAACTGTCTAATGCTTGTATCGATCCGTTTTTGAGATAGAATTGACACTTTAGTCGCTGTTAATTTCTTATTACTTTTGATAAATGGAATATTTATTGCCGTAACAAAGTGATCGGCTAAATTAATCTCACATACACACGATGACAGCTTATCAGTAATTTTGTTTCCACTATTAAATCTTACAAAAATGTGATCAATGCACGAGCGTGTTATTTTTCCTGCAACAACCGTTTCTCGCGTGACGTCATCGATACATTTAGTAAAATAGTTCATAGATAATAAGTTTTCATATTGAATGGTTAGCGGATCTAAACAGTTTAACAAGTCAACATTTATATCTCCGAAAATTAGTACATTTTCACAGTGATTTGAGGAAAGATTATTGAGTATTGTTGAAAGTTCATTAATGAAAGCTAATTTACTTAAATTTGGTGGCCGGTATATTGCAAGTAAGGTAAGTTCATTATTATTTGGAAGTGTGATTATACCGAAAATATTTTCAAATACCTGAGTTTCCAATTGCTTTTGTGTGAAAATAAATGTATCTCTGATGTACACAGTAATACCTCCACCAGATCTGTGTTCGCGAAAATAGCTTATACTATTGTAACCTTGAATCTCGTACAAGCTGGCAAGTTCACTTTTAATAGAGGTTTCACAAAGCATTAGTACATCTATGTTTTTCCAACAGTCGTGAAGGTACATATGTAATACATCCCAGTATTTAGCAATTGACCGAATGTTAACCTGTACACATATAAAACTTCCAACTTCACTGTTTTTTTCTACCATTTCTTCAGACCACCGGTCTAACCTATTAATCTATGTTTCTGAATAACATTTTTTATCAAGCATGATTTTAAAAATATAGTTCTGTGAATCTCATCATTAGCTATTGGATCAACAGTTACCTCAGACCAACTCCCATCTTCATACGTCATAATATTACTACATCCAGACGGTTTGAATCAAAACAAAGAAAAAATCAAAACAAAAGTACGGGGTTGGTGCTAGAATTGCACATGACATTTTCAATAACATACTACATACGTACTCTAAAACCTCCCTTATTCGAATGCTTTAAATTCCTTTGGCAGATGCTGTAGGTTGACGAAGTTGTGAACTATCAAATGAAGTAATCAAAATATTGCTTCAGCATTTTCATACCAGAACGATTTACAAATTTTACATAGACATTTCCAATTTCACTAAAATTATTAAAATTTTTTTTTTACCAAACCATATTTTTTGTATCTAATCATCAATATCAACGTAGTTAATTTGATGAAATCATTTAAAAAAGTCCCAAAATTGAGTCACAAAATAATGCCATAATTTGATTTTAAGAAGGATTTTGCTGGTATTTGAACACACTTGATTTAATTTGAATTATATTCAAATATATTTTTAAACAAATAAATTAAAATATTCCCTATATTTTATTTTTTATTAAAAATTGTTCATTTTTATTGCTTTATCTAACATTTTTTTAAGATTTAACAAGGGTGAGTTTTTCTCTATTATGTGAAATTTCGAAGTCAATCCGGAGGAAGACGATGATATCCAAATATAAAAAAAAATTACATTCTTTTATATCTTCCTTTTATCACAATTAGACAAATCAAAACAAGAATTTTTTCCCCCGTACAGTCGTGACCCACCCTATTGTCCATCTGCCTACACCTCTGGAGAGACTAGTGCGAGTTAGTTCAGTTTTAAACTTGATTGCATTGCGACCTTGAGGAGATTTTTTTGATTAAATCAGCGCGCAATAAGTCAATCAAAATATTATTATTTGTTTTCCAAAATAGGTTCCCATAAGTTCAATGAATAAATTGTTTGGTGAATTACTCCATCAAGTATATTGCTTATTAATTTATATTTACATTACTGAAATTTTGGTTCGCAAAATAGTGGTTTATTTAAATAATAAGCAATTCAAACTGATTTAGCTTTAACATGAATCATATTTTGATTAAATTGATAATATTTTTTAGTTACAGTTACGTAAATCAATGTAAGTTTATAGTTGTCCTTTAAAGGTTTAATCATCGGTTAGGGGACACCCTCATCTTGTGGCCGATCAGCAAAAACAACAGGTCAAGAACGATGTTCGCTTATAATGCTGACAGCGATTTGGCCGAGTTTGGTGAAACTCCCCACAGAAGACAGCTATTTTAACAACATACCCTTGGCGGAAAAATATATAAGGAGGGTGCCCTATTGCGAAAATTGACTTTTAGAAAATAAAAGTTGACTTGGCATGGCTTGTGCGTGGCTTTTGCAAGCAATCTGCAGAAAATTTGATTGTGATTTTATTTTTTCGCCGGTGATCTTAATTTTTTTTTTCTGAAATCAGTCTGTTTCCGATCATCAAGTACTTCAAAATGACCTCGACACACTCAATAACTGGAGACTATCAATGATGTGCACTTAACTGTTACTGTGTGCTTTGATTTTTACAGCATCGAATCAGCAATAACCAACTTGTCTCAAAATTATCTATGGAGTGTGCGGTTTGGTTGCAATACTCGTACTTAAAGCTGGATAGAGCGATTGCATTTCTGTGAACTTAAAAGTAATTAGCTTGTTCGCACTGGGAGAGTAGTTTAATCGAGTAGCGAGTAACTTGCTACTTGATTCGCCGAAAAGCGTTAGAATTACAGTCAGTTAGGTATATTAGTGAGCCGCGCGTTGCAAGATGACGAGCAGCTACGCAACAAAGTAAATACACCAATGTAATGCTTAATTTAAAAGAGGTGGAAGAATAAATTAGTGAGATGAAAATAAATAATCTTATGTATGAAAACAGATAAATGACAACAAAAAAAAAAAAAAAAAATTATAGTAGCATCTTCGTCCCAACGGCACGACATATCCGCGCGTCTACTAATGAGCTCTACTAAAATGATGGGTTCACGCATTTCAGTGAGTAGGAATGCGTGGTGGGGGCTGCTACTCGCCCGAAAAAATGTAATCTACTTGAAAGTAATGCGAACGATTTTCGGCGAGTCAAGTGGCGAGTTATTCGCCACTTGACTAAACTACTAGCCCAGTCTGATCGTTCTGTATTGTCTACTTTCCCACTTGGGGGTTAGCTAGACCCCGTCCCTGCATAGTCAGGCGCCGAACATTGTTGGAACGGAGATGATCTCAGATCATTCGACGGCTCCAATTAAGACTGCAGTAACTCAAAATTTGGTGTTTTTGAGTTAGTTATATTTTCGGGTTTCGTAATTTTTTATCTACATGCCAAGAAGACTTTTGTTACTCTAACAGTTATACACCGAGAGAAAAAACCATTTAAAAATAGTTGTAAGTCGCGATGTCATTAGTTTTCCATGTACTAAAGAAGTAAGTTGAGTTACTGCGCTTTTCATCGGGATTTTTATTTTTCTGTCGTCGTAAGTCAGACTTACTTCTTTTTTCCATGGAGAAATGTCGATATCATCATTTGAATTGCGTTTGACAGTTGATGTTTAGTCATTTCGGTTTGCATATTGTAGTGATAAAATTGAAAATACAAAGAAAATTGTACCGTGAAAGTGTTAAACATGAGAATTTCCAGTAGGACTACCAAAATAATAGCTAATGGTAAAGCATTATGGTCTAAAATGCAATCTGGTAAGTGTAAACATATCTCGGACATAATTTAAAAAATTTACCCATAAGCTTATTTTCACGATATTATAACATTACCAGAGATATGCATGACGTATGGGGCATACCTGACTTATTAATACAAAATTCTTGTTCCCCGAAAATCGGCCGGTGAATTCTTATTTTTCACATATTTTAGTGGAGTGAAATCTGATGATGGTTGGAAGGCTGATGAATGTTGTAATTCAAGACCTATAGAATTGAGTGTTTGTAGATCAACCTCCCCTGATTTCGTGTTGTTTTTTAATGAGGAAACAGGATTATTCTATCGTGCTCCTAAAACAACTGCTAATATGGATACTCTGAGCACTATACTAATTTCATAAAAATGATAACATTTTCAAATGCTTCAAATTAATAGAAATGTTTTTGTTCGAGATATATTTGGTGATGTTAAATGGAATCAGATTGCAAATGAAACTGCCGCTTTAAATGCAAGAATACTTTGCACGAAGAATCGCGAAAAAAATATTCGTAGCATTCTGGAAATTACAAAGTCATGCCATGCAGTGGAATTTTATTTGTCAACACGTGGAATTAGTGCCGAAACAAATTGCGGCTACAAACCGTAACAACTCCAGGCACGGAATTTTGCAAGAATATTATTTAAACATAAATCAGAATAATAAACAACGGGTTTGCCAAACAATGTTTTTGCAAACATTGGGGATCTCTGATAGAATGATAGGTACTACATGTGGAAAAATTGACGAAAGAGGTGCAGTAATGGTTGATCAGCATGGGATACATCTCACAAGATCTAATAAAATTCTCCCTGAATTCAAAGTTTCGGTACACGAACACATCCGAGCCTTTCCTGTAGTGGAGTCACACTATACCAGGAAATCGTCTAAGAAGGTTTATCTAGAAAGAGATCTGAACATTTTCAAAATGGACAGGCTGTATCTAGATTGGCAGAAAGAAAGAAGCATTGAAATATCTGCTACACTGAGACAATGCTCAGATGCTTCTGATATCCATTATAATTACACTAAAAAAGGACAGTGTCAGGTGCGTGAGAAATTTATAATAGCTACAGAAGAAGAAAAAGTATTATTTAAAGATGCTTACGAAATACACCAGAAAAATAAAGTTCAGGGCAGGATCTTAAAAGATTCGGATAAAGAGAATGCTGAAATTGATTTGCAGCTACGCGAAGCAGTATTTTTTTTGCAAAAGGTTTTACAGACACCTCTGTCGGTGAGTAGTTTTTATTACAAAAGAAAGTACGCAATGTACATTTTATCATTTATGATATCGGAAAGAAACAGGGTCACTGCTTTATTTGGAATGAATCTGAAATTGTTACATGTTTACTAAAAAAATTTATTTCAGTTCAACAAAAGAGTGTATACGTAAAGTTATATTCTATTCGGATAATTGCAGTAGACAGAACCAAAACCAAAATGTGTTTTCCATGTTAGAATATACTGCACCAACCCTCAAAATTGACGATACGCATCATTTTATGGAGAAAGGACACACTATAAATGAGGGTGATTTTATGCATGCCACAAAAGAAAATCCAAGAAAAGGTGAAAATTTTACATGCCTATACAATGGGTCATGCTGATTCGATGTGCGAAAGTGAAGGGTTTAGCATATGAAATTAACGAAATGAGCTATGAATACTTTTTGGATTTCAAGTCACTCATTTCGCAAACAAATTGAAAAAAAAAGCCAACGATAATTCAGTTGTGAAATGAAATAAAGTACGCGATGTATCTGCGACATGCAATAATCCATTGGAGGTGTATATAAGGTATGGCATGGAAGCACCACTAACCATCATTTTAGAAAAACGGACAAGAGGCAGGCGACTGGACAGATTAGTTTAACCTGTTGCGGTGTGTATTCAAAAACAAAACATCGATAAACTTAAACATAAAAGATCTGCTAGCATTATGCGTACTAATTCCAAAGACTTACCATAGTTTCTGTCTTTCACTAATTTTTTCCATTGAAAAAACTTACATTGGACATTTTTATGCCAGCGATGATGTGTCTGATGATTCAGAAAGCAAATGAAATTTGATAATGCTCCTTTTCTTCTATAATTTTATGTAATTACTTAAGAATCTCTTATAGTTTATGTAGGTAACAGTTTTTAAGCAAATATATTCTTTTTTCAGTTGATCGAACTAAAAATGTTTTTTATGCTGTTTTAAAATACTGACACCATAACAACTATTGAAAAACTCTCAACTGTGTGGAATTTTAATGTCTATAAATGATATTTTTTAGTGTTAAAATAAAGCAGCTCATCACTACTTCTATAATTTGTTTAATTTTTCCGTGTAACAAAGAAGTACCTCAACATACTACCTATTGATTTTATATAAACTCCGAGGAAAACAGCAGTAAGTCCAAAAACCCTTTAAATTAGTGCTAATTTGAGAAAAATACTAAAAAAATATTAAACAGTTAGAAAGAGTATTAACAAACCATACTTATTCCATTTAAATAAAATTCAAAACACCCATCTAAGATTATGCAGAATTTTTTGAACTTTAAAATCGCTCTCCTGTAAAATGATAAAAAGTGAGTTACTGCAGTTTTAATTGGAGCAGTCGATTTGCGCCCCCCTCAGCAACATGTGTGGGCGTGAGGTTTGGCCGGGCAACCTTGTCGACCTTCCGCCCTGCCTCCGGCAACTCGACGCTTTAGTCCTTAAGGTCTTTGGGCATTTTGCCACTTTCTTCTAGGCACAATCGAGGAACTGGCCAAGGGAGTGCGGAAGCCTTGTCCTGCTAAGGTTTGACCGACCGCCACAAACATTCTTACTGGTACTGCTAGAAGACGAGAGAGGGAACCCTCCAGACTGCAGAGCCTTTTTTTATTTAACCATGTTTGTCTCTTCCGTTCCTTGTAGGTGCTTACAGCGCGCGTACGCCAAAAATTACCATCCCCCGCGAGCTGCTGTCCTTCGTCTTGCTTTCTAACATCTTTCTTTTTTTCTTTCATCATATTTTACTAACACCATTGTATCAAGTTTATTATGTAAGCACTTGCACACTGCTCACTAACACTGTATGCAGGGACATTGGAGGTCTAGATTTGTTCTAAACTAAATGTAGCTTCGTTCTTTCAAAAAAAATTGAGTCCTTGCGAGAGCCTTGAAGGAGTAACCATCTGTTACTTACACCAGGGCTTAAAGAGTGGTGGATAATCTCCAATAGCCTGGTCTGAATAAGAGTTATGTGGTTAACCTTACGACAGCTGGGCATTTGGAATTTTCTATGCTTCAGTTGTAACAGTGTTGCCATTGATATGGTTTTAACTACGTTTCATGGTTTTTTGGGTCATTTCTACCTCCACGGTTTTTTTAAAGAAGCATGCAGAACATGACACGGTTTTTTACCTCTCACCAAAAATACATAAATGAAATTTATTTATTAGCAAGGGCCGCGTAGAAGGAAACCCGAATTCAAGAATGTAGTTCTTGAAATATACATGGAGCTTCAAACGCAGATAATGCGAAACATATCGGTGGTAATATAAGGAAAATCCACGGATCTGGGAAATTATTATCAAAACCAAAACATTGTATTTGGGCGTCGATATCCATTGTAATCTGTGATCTTTACCATGCTTTCATGGTTTTCGTATCACATAACTCGACATTTTTTGAAAAAAAAACATAATTTTTTTTTTAAATTTTCATTTTTGCATGGATCACGTGGGTAAATTCTGAAATCAGAATTGTAGTTCTTGTAGCACGGGCTCACAATATCTCTATCAAATTTAGCTTTGTCTATAAGTAATATAAAAACATTAATAAAAATAAATTAATAAATATTTTTGTAGGTAACTTTATTTGTGTAACTCCACTAAATACTGTAAACTCTTAATTAGGTAACTACACTAAATACATCGTCGCATCGACCTGATATAACTTTTTTTTTTTAAATACAAAATAAACTTGATAACCGTCTAACAAACTTATTTTTATAGTAAAAATTCTTTCATAAAAATTAGAATATACTTTTGTACGGTGTTTTTTTTTACAATAATTTTTTCCTATTTTTCAAAGGAACATTATAAAATGATTGTTTTTAATAAGCCATTGTAGATTATTTACTTAGCTACCGTTTTTCTTATTTATATTCTCAACAAAAAGCTTTCGAAAACATGTTTTTTGCATGATTTTTTTATCGTTTAAAACTCGGTAAAGCATTTTTTTTATCCCTGATTCATGATTTTTCATTTTTGGGACATGATAACACTAGATGGGAAGTAGCAGAGCTCTGCGGCAAACACACTTCACGGAAAACATACAATGGCGGACCATCGGAAACACATTACAAATTTAAATCATCATAACAAAATCATAACACCATTATACTTATTACAATTATTGGTTTATTTTTGTTTATTTAATTATTAACGCCCTTTTTCGGGGCTTTTACACATGAATATTAAGAAATATACAGTATTTATTGTATATAATTTAACTGCCTCAGTAATAATATTTTATATTTGTTTAAAGACAAATTAAAGAAATGAACAAACTTGGTATATTTATTTCCCTCCATTAGTATTCTGTGCAAAGAGGAATACATATGGTAATTAGTCCCAGAATTTCTGCAATTAAATAAATCCTGACTTCTGGTATTACGTCGTGGTATCTGGAAGTATCGGTTCAAGCAATACGCAATACCGGACTATCAACTAAATCATTTAGAATTTTATATAGAAATACCAAGTCAGTAAAAATTCTGACAATTTGACACCATTGAACAGTGTTTTCAACACAATTGCTGGAAATGCCCATTTTAAAATTTAGAAAACCTAAGAATTTATTTTGTATTCTTTAAACAGCTTGTAGATGAGTATTATAATGTGGATTCCAGACGAGAGAATTGTACTCAAGCTGACTTCTAACCTAAGAAAAATATAACTGTTTAAAACATTTTATATTGTTAAAATCTCTTGTTAGCCTAGTTATAAATGCCAATTTTTTAAGCCCTTATTACAGATTTCTATTATGTGGTTAACAAATGAAAGATTTGATTAAAAAGTGATGCCTAAGTGATGCCAAAAGTGATGCCGGGTTGTTTCAAAAAATTTGATGAATTCATCAAATATTTGAAGTTGATATTCACGTTCTGTGGAGGATCTATTCAAGTTTTTGTATAAAATCATTATAGGCCAGTTGCTGCATGAAACTGAAATAATAACAGAATTTGAATAGAACTTACAAAGAGTGTGAAATTCAACTTCAAATATTTTATATATTCATCAAATTTTTTGAAACAACCCGTCCTAAGTCTTTAATTTGTATTAATGTCTCAAGAGCATTGTTATCAATGTTGTAATTAAAGATCACTGGATTAACAAATAATTTTATTAAAATACTTTGTGATAATGTTAAAATGGCATGGCGTCCGATATTTATGTAACATACTTAACATTTTGTGTAAATGTGACACTTTAGTTTAAGCTATGAATGTTTCTTTGAGCTTCATATATACGCCTTGATTAGTTAAAATAATAGAATCATTACTTAACCTTGAATTCACATTAACAGATAAACTTTATTTTATTTAATAAAACCTTCATTTAATAATTTCATTTACAGGATTTTCATTCTATTCATGCTACCTTTTAATAAATCGCTACAAAAATTACTAGCAAAATACTTCTATTACATAGGATACATTAGGATTTGACACAAGAAAAAGTATACATCGGTGAAGTTATTAGTCCCTACAGAAAAGAGTTGCTTTGGAAAGCAAAACAATTAGCGAAAGAAAAGAATTATGAATTTGTTTGGATTAAAAATGGGAAAATAATGGTTCGTAAAGGTCATGATCAAAAAATCCTGTACATAAATCACCTGGACGACCTCAATAAATTATTTTAACAAAACTTTTACTTGAACAAACCAAACTGAAGTACTGCGAACATGGATAAGAAAACAATAATTACAAACGAACCAGATAAACTCTCAACTCTAAAAAATAATTTTAATATATTAAATAAAAACATAAGAAGTATCAATAAAAACTTCGATGAACTTCAAATATTAATTAAGAATCTAAAAATAAATCTAGATATAATTATCCTCACTGAATGCTGGATAAAGGAAAAATATTCACCCTTACATATAAATAATTACATCTCCTATGCAACCAACTTGAATTACACAAAAAATGATGGTGTGATAGTGTACATTAAAGATGACATTAAAACCGAAGTCAATGAAATAAAATTCCCTAATGCAAACTGTTTGAAAATCAAAGTAGGTGATGAGACCACCATATTAGCTCTGTATCGATCACCAGCTACAAATAATATTAATCAGTTTCTTGAAACACTTTCTAATGAACTCAATCTTCTAAAAAGCACAAAAAATGTCTTCCTTATCGGAGACATAAATATTGACATATTGGAAAACGGTCATCCCAATAGAACTGAATATCTACTAACACTGGCTTCCCATGGACTTAAAAGTATGATAAATGAACCTACGCGTGTAACTAATGACAGCAAATCTTGCATCGACCACATTTTCAGTAAGACTATTAAAACAACCTACTCTATCATATTCAACTCTACTATAACCGACCACTATACAACAATATTATCCATTACAAAAAAAAAAATACAGAGATCGCAGCCCTACCCAATTATCTTACGGAAGACAGAAACCGAATGGAACGAAGTTAAACAAAAATTACTTAATACTAACTGGATAAGCCTACTGGAGAACCTTGATGCAAATAATGCCTGGAGTAAATTCATTGAATATACAACTCATACCATCATGTCAAATACCAAAACAATAGAAAAAAAGGTTTCACATAAAAACCAACATCTGAAACCATGGATAACTCAAAGCGTTATAAACTGCATTAGGAAAAGAGATGAACTACACAGGAAAGTTAAATTAAATCCTTGTGATATTTTTATACAACGATACTACAAAAGATACAGAAATATTTGCAAAAATGTTGTACGCAATGTCAAAGAAAATTATTATAAAAAGAAAATAGACGAAAGTAACAATGACCCGCGCAAATTATGGAAGATCATTAATGAAATTACCAATGGAAAATCATCCCAATACACGAGCATTGATGAATTAACAATTGAAAATGCCCAAATCTCTTTCGCAAAGCATCCAGACAAAATTCTCGAATATGTAAACGAATGTTTTATTAATATAGGGTCACAATTAGCAAAGAAAATCAGACAACAAATAACTAGCATTTTACCAGAAGAAAAGGAAAATACGAACCAGATAGATAAGTTAAAGTTAACTGTTGTAACCAATACTGAAATAAAAAACGCATTTGCAACCCTTGATGCTAATAAAACATCGGGAAATGACATAATTTCAAACAAAACTATAAAACAATTACAAAATGAACTGACCTTCCCTTTGACATACCTGGTCAATCTGTCAATATCTACAAGTGTCTTCCCTTCATGCCTTAAAAAAGCTACAGTTATACCTATACATAAAAGTGGTAGTAAAAAGGATATTTATAACTACCGACCCATAAGTCTTTTAAGCTCCTTTTCAAAAATCTTGGAAACTGTAATGAAAAAGCAGATTGTTCAATTTCTTGAACAAAACAAATTACTATCACCATCCCAATATGGCTTTAGGGAAAATCTAAGCACCAATGATGCCATAGAAAATCTAATAAGCAAAGCCATAAAAAACATAGATGATGGGAAAAAATGTTTGGCTTTATTCATAGATCTTCAAAAAGCTTTTGACACGATTGACCATAAAATATTAATATCAAAGCTAAAAAAAATAGGAATGGCCGAAACAACAATGAACTTATTGGAGTCATATATAACAGGGCGAGAACAACAAATACAAATTGGCAAACAAAAGAGCAAACTACTATCTTTAAACTATGGAGTCCCTCAAGGAAGTGTACTGGGTCCGATTCTATTCATTATCTATATCAACGATTTAACTAACCTTACCATTAAAGGAAACATAATCAGTTTTGCTGATGATACTGTTTTATTATTTCATGAAGAAAATTGGACGGATACATTTAATGTGGCTGAACAAGGGCTTAGCGCACTTCAAAATTGGCTTAAAATCAACTCGCTTACCCTTAATATAAGCAAAACTAAATATATAACATTCTCAATGAACTCAAGAAGCCAACCAATAAAATCACTAAAACTAAAATTACACGAATGCCATGGAAATAATATACAATGTTACTGCCCCATCATCGAAAAAACACAAAATATAAAATATCTCGGAGTGATAATTGATGAAAATCTTAGATGGGACCTACACATCAAAGGAATTACCGAAAAACTAACAAGCCTCATATATTTCTTCAAAAATCTAAGAAACGTCGTAAATAAAAAGGATATGAGAAAGGTCTACTACGCTTTGTGTCATTCTCGAATTGAATATGGAATTATAGGATGGGGATCTGCTACACATAAGTACATACATAACCTTAATACGATTCAAAAAGGAATCATAAAGACCATATTGAAAGTACCCATTAGAACGCCTTCAATTGAAATTTTCAATAGCTTTGATGTACCAAATGTGCAACAAATATATGCCAAAAATATATTATTAAAGCTTTTCAAAAATACTGAAACTTCCACTAGACCATGCATGCATAACACTAGGTCGAATAAAAATGATGTAAAAAACATTCCAAGTTACAAAACCACATTCGGACAAAGAAACTACACATACTTTGCAACTAAACTTCATAACATCCTTCCCCAAGACATAAAACTAATAAAAAATTCTAATGTATATAAATCAAGAATAAAAATATGGCTGAAAGAGATCAATGAAAAAACCCTAATGGAAACACTAAAAACGACATAGAAGACAAATGAAATATATTTAAATAATTTTAGTCCGCCTCGGCACAGGACCCCCTAGTGAGGAGGACTAAGAATTGCAATATTTAACGTTAAATTCATCATTTTATTTTGTATGTACAATTATTCTATATAGTTGCTAATAAAAAAAAAAAAAAAAAAAAAAAAAAAAAATTATCTTGCCGCCGAATAGTGGTATTTAATTCATTACACAATGGATAAGTACTTTCCTTTGAACGTTTTTTCAAGAAAGTTCCGACACGAAACGCGTGACTTTTCACAAAAATTCGCCTAATGTTTTTCGACACAACAATCCCTTACATTATTTAAACGCAATCAACCAGATCATCTGTATCCTGTTTGATTAAATTTGGTGGACTTAATTTTTTTCGGTCGAAAAACTAGTAACGAAGTGTAGCCCGGGTGGAAATTTTCACACTTCATTTAAAATGATTGCCGAGCCAAAATAAATATTTGAAAACTAGTTCATTCGGACCTTTTGGAAGCGTGCCAGCCGTGTTTTGTCCACTTTTCAAATAATTTACAACCATTCAAAGGCTACGTGAGGTCAAGGCTCTGTGTAATGCCTGCTTATAAAATCATAAATCAAACAGAATTTCGTGTGGACACTGTATATACATTTGTTTGATATTCATACCAACTTATTATTAAAGGTATTTTTGAAGTCGATTTTACGTTTGAAATTGGTAAGTAATGCACAAAACATTATAATTTCATAGTAAATATCATTTTGGTGGGTCAATTGTCGGCGTAATGCTTGCTTATAAAATCTTAAATCAAACAGAATTTTGTGTGGACACTATATACACATTTGTTTGAAATTTATACCAACTTATTATTAAGGGTATTTTTGAAGTCGATTTTACGTCTGAATTGGTTAATAATGCACAAAACATTATAATTTTATAGTAAATCATTTCGGAGGGTCAATTGTCAAATATACGTGATTGTATTACTTACTGTACAATATATTTTTTTAATTGGATCACTAAACCTACACCAGCTAGTCAACCTACAATTCACACAGGAGGAAAATGCTTTCCTTCAGAATCGATGCTATTTTTAGAGATGCCGTATGGAGGGTCATTTTAAGGAAAGAAAGGAGAGGAAGTTTTGGGAAGGAAGAGGGTAAGTGGGGTGGGTAGGAATCTGAGGGTCAGTGTGTCCACCAGGGACAGGCGTATAAATCACTCCTCCAACTGCGATGCAAAGCAATAGAACGAGAGAGTTCGACTGAAGATGTCAAAGGGTCTCCCGCAACCGGCCTCTTCTGAACTGGTTCGCCATGTAATTGGCGGATACACGCAACCGCCGCCAATACCTGGATAAAACTTACCCCATGAACCCAGGCATCCCTTCTGAATCACCAAATGTAGCGAATCACTTGGGATGACGTATGGCAAAGATATATTTATTATAATGAATGGTTCCCGTAGCAGCAGTACTCATACCCGCCTCCCAAATTGACGGTTAAAATTATAAATAAAGCGACTTTTTAACCCCCCCCCTGGTGATATGCCGTGAGAATTTAGGCTATCCAAATCACGTGTATCTTTTTATTACAAAGTAAGTATATTGAAATTTTCAGAATATTTTCTTTAAATACAGGTAAAATCTGATTTTGGAAAATTAACCATCGTGATAAATATGTCCAGACAAAGGTTGCAGGTTATTTTTGACTGGCATGAAAATAATAAATGAAGGTGTTAAAAAAACATGTATTTGTACATGAACATGTATGGATAAGTATATCTTGTATGTATTCGGCGTCAAAATCACAGACTTACTGGCGACTGGTGAGCCGAGCAGTTGTCGCATCGTGCGAGGAAATCGATGTCTGACAACGGTGAGTCAAGGCCACGCGCCGCTGTTTGGTTTAGAAATCGCGAGTTGAACGAAAAATAAATACACGTGATATCTCAATATATCCCCCCCTCCTTGTGATTTTTTTTCCGAACCCCTTCCCCCCTTTCGAGCCTCACCTCGTGATTAATGGACGACCCCATATAAGATATTCAATGTCCAGCGGTTGTTGTACAACGCTAGTTCAACAATGGTTCTTGTTCAACGCACGTTCAACGACGGTTCTTGAAAAACGCGCTTCAACAACGGTTCTTGTGCAATTTGTGACGTGTGTATGGAAACCACTCGCCCGCCCCGAGAACCATTTAATACCTCTTTAGCTACGTTTGGTGACCTAGCAGGGTTGCCAGGGTTCATGGGAGAAGGTTTGAACGGGTGTTGGCAGTGAATGCATCTGTCCATCAGCAGCTTGGCAAGTCGTATCGGCAGATACTTGCTGTGGAAGACCTTTTGTCCTCTCTAGTAGATCGTCTTACGCCGCAGTGGGAGGTATGGAATCATGCGTCCGCCAATTCTGGAGCGCCGATCCCCCGATTCCTATCCGCACCTCATATACTTTTCCTTCCCAGAACTCCTCTCCTTTCTTTCCTCAAAAGACAAATTATCAATGAAGGGAATTATTTTCCTCAGGGCCTCCTGCGTGGAGTTAACGTAAAAAAGCACGCATTTGCGTAATACAGTACCTACCAATTCAGCATATAAAACAGTTCTTTAAAAGCTAGCGCAACGTTCTTTGCAGGTTTTAGTACCACATAAATAATAAGCAAGTAATAGAGTATTGCGCACAATGCACATAAAGCGGAAAGTGTGCAATAATGCTTCGCACTACGCCTAGGCGAAGTAATAAAATCTTGACGGGAAGTGTTGAAAACAGTTCATTTTATACTTTATCCCAACTTATTAAAACTATTATAAATACCGTACCACTTTTTGCAATGAACGAACTCTTGACGGTTGACAGTAGAAATTTAATATCACAACAGTTCCAGCTATCACAAACAGATCGATATATTTTTACTTGACGATACTTTTTTGATTTATCCTTCCTTGTTTAAGGGTAAATAACCAGACACAACTGGAAATATGTCATTTTTAAATTAAAATCCAGACATATTCAGTATATCGACTCTATTCTACAACAAAATATATAAATTGCTTTCGAGAGTTTGTCATTTTATCTAGTAAAGTTATGCTTTAAATTTTGAAAAACAAAAATGTTTATATTTAATGGTAATAAGGTTATACCGTTGATCGTTGGCGGTTTTGTTTAATTTCCAAACAAAATGTAAATTCGGCATTTCAAATCATACAGTAAAATCAATCAATAAATTATTTAGAAGAATTGGGGTCTCCGCTCATGGAGAAACTGAAAAAAAAGTTGCATTGTTGACAAGTGCCATGGTAGCGGCTTACAAACTGTCAAGTTTTAATAATACAGATCAGAATAATATCGATTTTGTTAAGGAAGTTGATTGCAATGGCATTGAAAACTGTTTTTTTTTCAGTTTCTCCATGAACCCACCTTTCGCCCTTCCTTTTCAGAATTTTAATTTTAGTTAGTATAAAATCTTAAAAAATATATCCGCGCACGTGTTTTGCGACGAAAATACTTCAGTTTGTCTAATTATTTACGGTTTTACTATTTTTTACTATTTTTTTTAAACTAATTTTGCATAAACGTTTTTGAAAAATTATGAATACTTGTGATCAAAAAATAGTAACAAAAAGTACATAATTTAATAATTTTATCATCAAGCAATTAAGTATTTTTATTGGTAACTTGAACGAAGGTAAAAAAAAGCAAATTCTATATTGAGTTATAAATTAAAAAAATGTTGGTACGGAGGAAAATCAATCTTTTTCATTGGAACCGCCCTGTACATTTGCAAGGGTACCATCTTTCGACGAAATTTGAATTGTCGGCCGCTGGTTAATTGGCCTTAACTGAAAGAAACGGTATTTTCTAAGAAAAAAGGCTAGGCAGGTATTCTGCTTTGGGCGCGTAGTCTAATTGATAACGTGTCCGTTTTTCGCGAAATAGGAGATCTGTGACCACTCTTTCAGTAATGTTGATTTCGAAGAATCGTCAATTATATTAATGCCCATTATAAAACATGCTTGGCATGCTAACTAAAAATTGATCCTCAATGATTAAATTACTTTAATTAACTTTACATATATAAACTTTATTCGTTTTAAACCCCTTCCCACATACATCATATTTGGTTCACATAGATATGCACAAAATCACAATTGTATGGCACCATTGTGACTGTTCCCATATTATTATGTGATTTACTGCAAGTCATGGCTTATGAATAATATTGCAGAGAAACTAAACGAGGAACCTTGTGGCTTTGAACTGCGATTCATGGCGCATGATTTAATCCCTTCTGCAGCCAAATGAGACGAATAAATTGAAGAAATTTTCTTTACGGTGCACCGGGGTCAATGCTGCTAACTCCTTAGAGCAGGCTCCGTTGAAAATACCCATAGAAAAGACTCCTCACGCCTATAGAGCGTCTGTTCATTAAAAATGACAAAGGGTGTGTTTAAAACGGTGACTGGACAACTCGGAATGAAACCAACTCAGAACCATTTCAGGTTAGTCATTTAGAGTGATAAAAAAAATATATACATAAAAAATTGGTTAAATAGGTTATGTGAAGTTAGGGTTATCGGCTAATTTTAATTTTTTTTTTCATAGTTTTGTATGACTTTTCAAGGGGGTGTTGAGTTGACTCTATTCTCAGTTGGGATGGAACCGTTTAAAACGGGTTGTCAATCAGACGGAATACCCTTTTTTGCATAGAATCAAGTAAGTTTATCTATTTTGGGGCAACAGCTCAGAGGTGGTTCCAAAATCTGCTAGTCAAGACGCCCCGTACACCAATAATATATTAAAAGACCTCTAAAACATATTTCCATGTATTTACAAAAATAGAAATATCACTTATTCCAAGCATTAAGCTGGGAATGAAACATACGAGCTAATAATTCAAAGGTGAAATTCAAAGTCACATACGTCATACCAAAAAACCAAATAAAAAATATTCTGTTTATAAATAAACTGTTTTTATAAATTGAATAATAGTATTATTAAATATATAAAAGAAATAAAAAAAAAATAAAAAAATAAGTTCTTTGTTCTTTTCTAATTTCTCACAAACTTTGAGGAAAAAAAAACATGGCACGAAGAAAAGACATGCTTTATTTTTCATTTCCGGATTACAAAATAGTTTCTCTCATTGTTATCTAGCTGATACAAAGTGTTTGTATACTGCTTACTAAAACTGTACGCAGAGACATTGGAGATCTAGATTCGTTCGAAACTAAATGTAACTTCGCTCTTTCAAAAAAATTAGAGTCCTTGCGAGAGCCTTGAAGGAGTAACCATCTGTTACTTATACCAGGACAGGTGGGTGGTGGATAACCTCCAATGATTCAAAGTGCTTTTATAATAAAAAATGCAAATTAATCATGTCCCGTACATTCGAATATACCGATCATTGTCATACCAATGGGATACTCGTATTAACAGTTGGTTCACTAACAAGGTGTGTTGATCAGCTACTGACTGTTGAGTGCTTGCAATATCAGTGTGGGATGCATCTCCTGTGGCCCAAGTACTTATCTTACAAATGGCGTGGAATAATAGAATAATCGCAAGCGAGTGAGTCATGAACTCCTGTCTAAACTAGCCCTCCGCGCTAATGCTAGCACTGGCGAGAATGTGAATTATTTCAAGCGATTGTAGCTCGCAAGAGTCAAAAGGAAAACCGGATTTTAAGACCAGGATCACGTTAAAAATCTATTACCCTTAATTTTACTCTATTTAGATTTACGCCCAGCTGAGCTTTTACATTGTAACATCAAATTATACCGAATGAGTTATTGAAAGTTAGACGAAAAGCTTTTAAAGCGTCAATTAATGTAAAACTGATAAATTAATTATGAAATATTGGTAAAAAATATTTGAAAATATCAGATTGGGTGAAGTGAAACCTCTTTAGCACCGTTGTGATTTTAAACACGGATGAAATTTGGGAGGCGGAGATGGGTACCGCCGCCCCGGGAACCTTTATTGGATTACCAACACCTCTGCCATAGGTCACCACAAGTGGTTCGCTACGTTTGGTGATTTAGCAGGGGTGCCCGGGTTCATGGGGTGAGGTTTGTCTAGGTCTTGGATGACCAGGACACACTGACCCCATATTCCTACCCACCCTTTAAACCCTTTTCCTTCCCAGAATTCTCCTCCATTTCCTTTCCTTTAAAAAAACCCTCCACACAGCATCCCCAAAGATGACATAGGCCCTGAGGGAGATTATTTTCCTCAGGGCCTCCTGTGTGGAGCTCATGTAAAAAAAAAAAAACGGAAAAGGTACAAAAAAGAGACAAACACATTACATCTATAGGATTTAGCCTGCGAGAGAATGAGATAGAATGAAACCTTACAAACGAAGCGTCGCGCTGGCCGCATTAGCCGTTTTGATTGTGCAAAACTTTTCAAGGCTCCAATTAGATGAGATTGTTTTGGTGAAGTTTCGCTTCTACCGCGTGTGAATTGCGCACGATTTTCACTCCGACAGGAGAGAGACGTCGGGTGAGAGGTAACAGTAATGTTTATGATGAATTTGTCTCAATATAAAAGATAAATATATTTTTCGTTATCAGTAATTTTAGTTTAGTATTTAGACGACAAAAAGTAAGGTGATCCATTTTTAAGACTGTAGAGAATGAGAGAGCTCACTTTATAGCCATATAAATTATTTTTTATAATGGTATCACTAGTTACATCGCAGCGCCCGGCGACTTTGATCGACCGGCATGAAAGATCATTCGCTTTCTCGTGTCCCGCTGAGCTGCTCGCTTGCATTCTAGCCATCTTTCTAAATTCCTTCTGATAATTCTTGTCGTGTCGCGTTCGAGTATTCAAATTGTAAATCTTTATTTAATAAACTTAAATTCTGTGATCTTAACCAGTTTTTATTATATTACTCACCAACACACCTTTAGCTCGCATTACCCATTGGTAAATTGGTAAGTATAATTAGGCAAAATTGCCTAAATGCTAAAATTGTTTTATGTTTGCGTTCAGAATTTTAATATAAAAAAGTATGTGCTTATTTCTTTTTTTTTACATGAGCTCCACATAGGAGGCCCTGAGGAAAATAATTTCCCTCATCATATTTATGTCATCTTTGGGAATGCTATGTTTAGGGAGTTTTTTTTTTAGGAAAGGAAGGAGAGGGGAGTACTGGGAAGGAAAAAGGGTTTGAGGGGTGAGTAGGAACTGGGGTTCAGTGTATCCTGGTCATCCGCCTCCAAGACCTAGACAAACCTCACCCCATGAACCCGGGCACCCCTGCGAAATCACCAAACGTAGCGAACCACTTGGAGTCACCTGTGGCAGAAATGTTGGTTATCCAATAAATGGTTCCCGGGGCGGCGGTACCCATACCTGCCTCCTAAATTGAAATTTCAAAAAATTTAATTTGAAAGCGTATTTAATCACCTTTTAAAAAGAGTTATTTTTTGGATGCGTTTAAATTATTTGGATTTTATTGCGAAACGGAAATTCTGCCAGAGACCTGGGGGGTTAGAGAAACATCTTTTTTCAGATAGATATTAAGTACCTAAATAAAATAAATATATTGCAAAGAACAGATTTATTCTAAGTCCTCGCCGCAAACCAGGTGAACCTTTTCGATGCCTTTTATTATCTAACCCACTCAAATAACGTCTCTAATGGAAGAGTTTTAAAAAATTATTCTTTGTTTGGAATATAAACTGATTGTAATATTCAGACTTGTAGTTCGTCTCGTACCCGGGGCTTCAGTTATATGCACGTGACGCTGCGATGATTTATTTCTCTCTGAATCCAGTCACTGTCACTCTATTGAAAGCAGCGATTCACGCTGCCACGACCCGCGCGGGCGCTGGCATTGCCTCGCGCCAGGAGAGGCGCTGAAACGAGGATGATTTAGTGGGATCATTTACATGCCACGGTAGATCAGTTGTTGTATGCGGGTTGTTCCGCGTTGCACTTTGCAGTTGGACTGCTCATCCGGAATGGAAAAGTACCCGTATCATTTCTTAAACAAAGAGAATTTAGGTATGTGTTGTTACTGTTTTTAGTTATTACTAAGCTCATTATTATGAGCCGATCTGTATAAATATGTTTAGTTTATAGCTCCCGGGGTATTCTAGTCTAGAACCATGAATTTTAGGTTTTTTTTTCAGGTGCAATACAAAAAAAAAAACAATAATATATCCACAAGTCATTATTTTACCATATATCGAATAAACATTAAAGAAAACATGAAAAAAAAACAAACGAAAAAATTCAAAATTCAAAAAGTTGCAGGGTGTTGAAGTGGGGGTCTCAAAAAAATGGCGCGCCCTGGTCGACATGATTGCAACCGTCCTAGTAATAAAAAAAGATTGATTCTTAATCCAAAGAAATGCGGCTATGGCCTCAACTAAGGAAAGGAAAAAAAAATCGCAAAATGGCGGCTGTCTGAAAAAAAAAAAACATTTTTTTACCAATTTTTTTGACTTTCCAAATTTTTTAAAAATAGTAAAAATTGAAATTTTTTAAATAAAGTGTCCACTGTAAAGTCGCATCTTTCTCAAATAAAAGTGTCTATCGAAAGTGGCCTGCCGGGTAAGTATGTATTCTGTATCTATTTGTTAACAATAAAATTCGGTAGAGCCTAAGAAATTATAATTAATTGTACAGCGCCCTTGAAGTGATTTTTCACAAAAACGCCATTTTATAAATTATCTAATTGTTATCATTATTACTATTAATTATGAACGTTCATTATTTACATTTGAAAAAAAAAAATCTAAAAATCAAAAATATTTATGTAGAAAGGTAAAATTCTTGACAAAGTGGGTCAACAAGGTTAAAAGAATTTGGAATATGAGTGCTTGCTTGAAATGAGTCTCCTTTACACTGTTGCGATTCAGATGTCAGTGCGGTAAAAATATCAAAACATGTTTATTATTAATCGGCAAACCGAAAAAATATCAGTGCCAAAAAAGATTAGTTCCACTGAGGTGAAAACCTTATAATATAAAAATTGTCTTATAAAAATCTAATGCTTCAAGCTAGGATTTTTACCATCCACGTTGACCGTCGAAGTACTAAAAAAACCTTGCATATAAAAAAAGTTTCAAATATCGTTAGTCTTAGAAAACTCTTTCAAAGGAACACAGAAGATTTTTTGTTCCAACTTCAAGAACGCCGTCTTTGGAAACAAACTATGGCCGTACTGAAATAACCTATTCATAACTCAGGAAAAGGGGAGGAGAATTTCAGAATATTACTCAATGTGTCATATTCAAAATGGAGTTTTACAAACTAAACACAGAATCCAACACCTACCCTATTTAAATAGTTTCCCAACTCGCCGTGCCCAAAAGAACTCTTTTTACAGCATTACATCGACACATATTGTAAATTTTCTAATATTATAAATATTGACATAGAAGAGATAAGATTGGTTTTTGTAGTGCAAATATAATGAACCAATGATAACAAAACATTTTTCAACTTTCCTCCTCGGCATTTTTTAAATTGATTTAATTTATTTGAACGCCCGTAGGGCTTTAACATGCCGTACATGTTTTTCTTTTAAATTACAGTGAAAATAAAGAAATTGACAAAATACAGGTGACAAAATATATGATAGAAACAAAATATAGGTTACATGAAATATAGAGTTAATAGAAAATACAGGTAACATAAAATTATAAGAAACAAAATGTAGGTCGTACAAAATATGAGAGTTGACACAAAGGAGGTAATGTTTAAAATTGGTGTTCTCATTAGTTTATGGGATATGTAGAAATAGTTCGCACATATGGCGTTTGAAGTTTGCTTGTTCTAATTGTTGTCAAATACATCCATATTGTGTATTTGTTACCAAGACCGTTGTATTGGTGAATGCAAATTATAGTTGAAATGAGATGTACAAATACAAAATGTTAATGTTTGTCTAGTTGTTCGCGTAGTTACATGCAAATTTTTAATTGCAGGAGTTCACAACAACCGAATTCAGAATTTAATAATTTGGTTGGAATCTTATGTAGAATTTACATAAAAAAAATCAATGGTTAATTTTACATATTTACAATGGAAAACGACAAAGTTATAGCTGCATTCAAAGGCACGTTGATTTACTAACTTACTGTAAGCTAAAATGCATTTAGAATACGTCTCGTTTAAAAAAAACCACATAACAAAGGAACGGCTACATTCACTAAAAATAATGAAATAAAACTAAAGGTTTGTCGGTATTTGAAATCGGATTTGCAAAGATTTTTTTATACATCAAAATATGTTTTCACATAAAGTCAATTTTAAATAGACACACGTCACATATTTTCAATAAATTTAGTTAAGCCAAATTGTAACTAAGTTAAGTTAAGCTATGTACACAGTTAGGGTCAACAATTAAAACTGTTAGATGAGCAAACAAGACATATCAGAAATAGAATTAAATCATGGTTTGATCATGCGGATATTTCATATACCTGATTTTTTTATTATTTTTAACCTTTTCTGATAACTCTTTCCTTCTTTTCTTATATTTCATACATTCATGCTGCTATCGAGGAATGAGTTTATAATCTTTGATAGTACATTACATAAACATAAATTATTTATTTGCTAGTTCAGAAGAAGGTTGATAGTAAAAGGCTCGAATAAGTTAACTTTTAACCGACATGCAAAAAAATGCATGACCTTTTATTCGAAAAGACGATTATTCGTACCTACATTAATTTTAACTTCTTTTTGCTAATAATTTTGTTTGGGTAGTTTTTTTTAACTAAACGCCTATCTAGTTTATTCATCTTTAATGTTCACCCACGAATATTTTTATATAATATTGAAAAAACCTATATTTTTGTCCTTACAGAAAACTTTTCCAATGTCCCCTACTCGAATATAATTTATTTTCATTTTGAACACACCGCGCTATGTGTTAATGTTAATTGGGAACTTTTAATCCCAACTTTCCATCCCTGTTGAACGACGCCTTTGTTCTCAAATTTCGAGTCTGGCCGTAATTTGGTTGGTTTTATCTCGAACAAATTTAAGAGGCACGAGAAAGATATCAGATAAAATAAACGAATTTATTAGGTAAAAATAAAAGGAACAGAATTTATCCGAAATGAGACTGGCGAGAGTTCTGTCGTGATTTATTTTGGGGGTATAATGCCTTGTTGCGCTTCCCCCTTTTTTATCCAACGTTTCAGACAGCGTTACATTGTAGCACCCACCATAAGGATTGTAGTCGCATATTCAATCTGATACACCCATGGGAATTGAAAAAGATTGGAATTGTAAAGGACTGACTTACCCTTGGTCTTCTGGTGATCGTTATCATGGCCTTGAGGCATTTTGTTGTTATTCACTGCACAAGCACATATAAAAAATTGTACACCTAGAAAGTATCAGGTGGTCACCGCCCAGATTTTGATTGAGTCGATATTAAATTCATTGAGAGATCCCTCCGTAGGAGTTGATCGTTGCACTGGTACTTCTAATAGACTGATTGTTCCACGATTTATTGTTGCAAATCTTCACGTAGGTAAATTGGCCACATACGTTCAGACAGTGAAACATACATGGAAAGTAGGTTGGGTGGAGGAAAGGAGATTTATAGAGTTGCGCCAACGGGATAGACATAATGTGTATTGCGGATTTTAAAAATTTATTTTATGGATTCTTCCGTAATCCTCTGTTGGGGCTCACAGCGAAACCACCTGAATTTAACTAGAGTAAGATATTATGATTCAATTAAAATTTCTAAATTTTTGCTGATGACACTAAAATTGACGAAAAAGTCAGTAATATTAATGACTTTTATATATAGAGAGCACAGAAAATATTCAAAACAAATATATTTAAATATCTTCCCTTCAAATTCAACATTTCAAACTTTCGAACAAAGGCAAGCAATATTTAACATTTATACTCAGAATTTTAAATAATCACATCGACTGTACCGAATTTCTTTCCCTAATTAATTTTAACGTACCTTGACGTATACAAAACTACTCCGCAAGATGAATTACAAAACAAATGAAGCAACTAATTCGCCAATTAACCGTGCTCTTCACACATTTAATAATATTTGCCAAAACTTAGACATCGACATTTTCTCCGATTCACTGCCTAAATTTCAAAGGAGCATCATGTCAATAATATAAAAAGTTCAATGCGCATACCCTTCACACATCCACGAATTTTCACACCTACAAACATACCCATACACACACCTACCCACTACGCACATCACCCGGTAATTACTAAACACACATTTTTTTTATTTTGATACATTAGTTAATATTTTACAGTACTATTCAATAATATTGGCCTTAGTGGGTAGCTTACCCGTGCTGAGGCTTCCATTGCCATAAATAGGACACATATCCTAGGTACCTACCATGAAAAATTACTTAATATCTATAAATTTTGTCACCAATGTACTGTTTGTTTCTATGTAATTTAATAAATAAACGACAGACTAGAATTGCAAGAGGATATTAATAGGCTTGGAATATACTGTGCCAACAACCAACTGCAACCTAGAAAAATGTAACACAATATCTTTCACCAGAAGCATTAATCCCCTAACATGCCCGTACAAAATAAATGACGTAGAACTAAAAAGATGTTGTGAAGGGACTTGGCAATATTAATGCACTCCAGAATGTCTTTTCGATCACATATAAATTTCACCTGGAACAGGGCTTACAAACTTTGGAATGATTTTAAGTCTAAATCCTTCCGAATCAGATTATCTAAAGGACTTATTAGGATTCCATAGTATATCAACTATGGAAGGTAGAACTACATCCAATCAGAATGTTTTATTCAAAATCATCAACGTTGTTGACAACAACTATCTCCTGGAAACCATTAATTTATTCTGTCTAATACGAAATATAAGATCATACAAATTGTTCCACATTCCACACTAAAAAACAACCTAAACACAAAGTTCATTTCTCAGAAGGACGTGCACAAAATAAAATAATATCTTTTCAGGCGCTGATATTTTCCATGTGTCTTCAGGTCAATTTACTAAACGTTTATTAGAAAAAAATTAAACATACTCTTAATTACGAACCCTCTACCCCTCATTATCATTATCAAAACAGTGTTTTTCTTTTTTAAACATGTTTATCCTTGAGCATTTTTCTACATTATGAAAATGTGCTTTTTTCATATAGGTACACAGTTCAGTTTCACTTCATCTATCTTCAATCGGTTTTTATGTTTATTTCTTTTTTTATTAAAGAAAATGTCTTTTTCTACCAACTCCTTTTTGTTTTCTCAAAACATATAGATTTGTCAATGTATATTATATTATAGTTTTATTCTAAAACTTCGCTAGTTTATGCAACCATCTAACATAGTTATTTTAATAACACGTGTATAACTCTTTGTTTCCCTCATAAACTAAAATCATATTACTGACATTTATTTGGGCGCACAGACACGCCTAGAACAACATTTTATCGGTGTGTCTCTTCGGGTTTTTTCACATGAATATAGTGAAAAAGATTTAATCTGGATTTTAATTTCACCAAGCTGGTAAGTGTTTGGTTGAATGCCAATCTTTCATTTTAAGTACCAACGCTGAGAACGCCAATTCTCGATTAGCAAATACGAGTACGTTTAAGAAAATTCATCTCTCCCTGAAGAAAAGCTGATTATTTTCCGTCTTATATTTTCGGCTAATTATTATTTTGATGTTTACCTAAAATTAATCTACGCTTCCCCCTTCTCCATAGACTTTTGAAATAAGTAGACAAGCCACGACCTCGGCTTACTTTGAAACTGGCAAAATTTTTGCTTTGTGAAGATCTTTACAAAAGTTGAAAATACTTCATCAATTCAAAAATCCCAGTTGATTTTTATCAACAAAATTTCGCCAAGAAAACTATTTGTATTTTATAAAACGAAAGCCTTTAAAATGTATCGAACATGGATCTCAAACAAAACACAGCACTAAAATTAAGTTTGAATCGCGAAATATTGTACTTTTAAGAATATTCTTGCATTCGGGACGCAGAATCAAAACTTTAGTAGGACCTAACTTTTTCGCTGAACCCTTGTGCAAAACAGAACAGAAATAGTAAAGAAAATTTAACCGCAATTTGTAAAAGGATATTTAGCAAAGTTGGTCATATGAAAAGGGCTTACGGCCGCCTACACTAATCACTGTCGTACACTGACATAGACTCTAAAATTTTTAATAAACCAATTTTGACATTGGTAAATCATAAACTTTTAACAAGATAATATTCAAACTTTCACAGGTAACAATCACTTTGTGGCTACATTTTGGATGAAATACATTTTATTTGAATACCACTTTATTGAGTACGTATAAAAATATTATGTTAAAAAACCGTCCGGTTTCGTTTTAACCTGAATCCTCCTCTTTTATTTCTTTAGCCCCAAGAAAGGTTCAGGCTGAGTTGAAACCGGTTAGTTTTCGTCACATTATACTCAATAAAGTGTTAGAAAAACGGGTGCAGTTCACACGCGGTAGAAGCGAAACTTTACCAAAACAATCTAAACTAATAGGAGCCTTGAAAAGTGAGGTCATAATCAAAGTGGCCAATGAGCGCAGTTTGATGCTTCGTCGGTAATGTTATGCTTCATTTCAGTTTCATCCGAATTTAAAATCACAACGGGGCTAAAGAAGTTTCACTTAAAAAAAATTTTTTTTTTTCAAATTATGTACAGATAATAAATGAAATGCATTGAGAAAATTTGAAGGGGATAAAAGGTTAAAACACTTTTTTGTTTATTCATATTTTTTTCGTTTTCTTATTTTGGTTACGCCAAAATCACCAGTTATTTTAGAAGGCTAAGTATTACCATAATTTTGCAATTAATCAGTACCTCACTAGGAACGTCTTACAATCAGCAGCTATTTTTGTGACCTGAACAATCCACCACTCAAGATTAAACAGAAGTCACGCCCATCATCCGCCATTTTAGTAGTTTAAGTGTTACCATATTTCTAGTTTAATCAGTATCTCACTAAAAACGTCACGAAATCATCCGCCATTTAAATAATCTAAGGCCCTTCGCTCATAGAGAACCCGAAACCCAACTAAAGCTGGTTGGCAACTCAATTCATGGCGCAACTCAACTTTACGATTTCAGTAATTATATCAGCGTCTATATTAAAAATATAATTTATTAATAATTAATCAATTATTATCAACTGAGGACCTCACGAAATTATCCGCCATTTCAATAATCTAAGGCCGTTCGCTTGGAGAAACCGAAACCCTACTAAAACTGGTTGGCAAACCAATTCATGTTGGCGCAACTCAACTTTACGATTTTAGTAATTATATCAGCTTGCTTAACAAAAATATAATTTATTAATAAATAATCTATTATCAACCCTAATACATAATAATAATTTATCAACCTCCTGAACAAAATATTTTCCTGCTCCGACATATCACAAATTACTCGAAAACTTGACAAGTCGTGAGGCGCAATCATGGCAACCTGTTAACCTGGCAACTGAGACGCGCCGGCCGCGGCAACCAGCTTTGCGAGTTGCGAGTGACTGGTTGCGTCGCCCTTGACTGAGAAGTTGCCTGTGTGCGGACTGCTAATAAAATTCGCAAGTTGCTTTCTTGTGAATAGCGATTGAGTTGCCAATTGGTTTTTTTCAGTTGCCCAATGAGCGGAAGGACTGAGAATTGCCATATTTCTGAGAACCTCATAAACCATCCGCCATTTTGATAGTCTAAAGTTTTACATATTTCTGGGTTTATAAGTATCTCACTATGAACGACTTAAAATCATCCGCCATTTTGGTAGACTAAACATTGCCACCGCTCTAGTTCAACATTCCGTCAAGAATTTCCGCGCTCCCCCTGCCTGTTTCCAAAGATCCAATAACGACAAGTAAAATATTGCTCCGCGATTTGAAAATTTGAATGACAAATTGCGTGAATTAATTCGCGTCAAACACGCGTTATTTGATTTATAAACGAAAGGTTACTAATAAATTTAACTTTGTGTGTAATCATTAATCAAACGTTTGTAATTAAACAGGTCAACAAGTTGAAATATATCGTGCGATTTCTTCAAATTTTATATCCCATTTTCACGAAACAATCTTGAACTAGCAGCTGTGCTGCCGCATATAAACACATATATCAGTTTGAAATATCTTGAAAAAATTTAGAAATTCGATATAATTTTTTTTTTAACAATTTAAACAAGTACAACAAATATGCACCTACCCTTACCTATATCCTTTGGTTGTTTATCTGTATCCTATAATCCTGTTTTAATACAGGTTTTTTTTTGTAAAATATGTGTAACATTTGTGTGGGAATTATATTGATATCTTATTAGCGCGGCGTGCTTTACCACTATCAAAGTCAATATTTGTTTGTGAATTTTGGCTGGAGTCCAATACAAAATATAATTATTTTGTATGCTCTGTTCGTGTTCAAAGGGAAACGTTAAACTTTACAAGAGTCAACTATCAGAAACTTTACGACAGACTGGCATAAAATGCTGCTAGAACGAAGAATTGCTATGACAGACCGGCGAGTTTTCACATTTTCAAAAGCCGGCTTTGGCAAACAATTTATATATAATTTGTATGAATGCGAATGAAGCAACGACTGAGTGCCAAGACTACAAACAAGACTAAAGTATTTAACAGTGAGCTGTTAGATAGTTCAAAATAAGTATTTCTCTTTGGGAGGCGGGTTTAGGTACCGCTAGGGAACCATTTATTGGATAACCAACACCTTCTCCATATGTAACCCTAAGTGGTTCGCTATTTTTGGTGACTCTGCAGGGGCGTGTGATTTCACGGGGTGTGGATTGCATAGGTCTTCGTATGCGTCTGTACACCTTCTGTATGGCAAGCCTGATTTTGGAGAGACTGGTTGAAAGATACCTTTTTACCTACAGAAGGACTCTCTCAAACCATCGCTCTGCACTACAGTGGAAGATATGAATTTATATTTTCGTCACTCCTGGACACACTAACCCCCAAATCCCTACCCACGATTTTAAAAATTCTTTCACCAATAGAAAGCCAAATTATATGCGACGATTGTAGGCTGTATACAATGGTAATCTCTGGTGTTATGAAATTATAAATATTAATATATTATAGGTATTTGTTATACTTTTTCTGTCGCTAAAAAAGCTAGTTATTGCAAACGTCAAAACAAATCGTTGCCATGGAAACGATGTTGATATATTTGTGGGCTCTATGCTGGTAGGTACTCAGCCTCCTACCTACTGGTTGGTTGCTGCTCCAGAAAATTCAAATATTTTTTGGACAAGCTTATGTTTTGGAATAAATGTCAAAGTTCCTACATAAAAATAAAATTCTTAACGATTATAAAGACTATAATAAATAGTGTTATTTTTATTAGTACAAACTTCCACATATTTAAATAAAAATAAATCTCCTAAAGACTTTTTTTTTTACTTTAACAACATACAGAAGGCCCTGAGGAAAGTAATTTCCCTCAGGGCCTATGTCATCTGAGATGATGTGTGGAGGGTTTTTTTGAGGATAGGAAGGATGGTCTTGAAGAGACCCATGTTGTAGGAAGGAGGAAATACAGAGGCCGGCAAATCGTGCCACAGCCGAGCTGTTAAACACAAGAACGAGTCGAAGAAGCGACCCGTTCTCGTGTGACAGATGTCAACCGTGTACATATGTTGGGCTGCACCGACTGCACCGAAGTGGATAATTCTTTTTTTCTTTAAAGTCTAGCATTATGAAATTTAGGTGGCACGCGAGCTGTTTGAAAACTTAATGTACCGGGAATGAATATATGGAATGCGGGAGGGAGGGGGATAATTGATTAGTGCAAGCGCTACAGTAATTTCTCCTAACACCATGCGAGCGAAGCCGGGGAGAAAAGCTAGTTCTTTTATAAATCTAGACACAAATAGTCGTGGATAATTGGGGCAAATTTTTGTAAACATTGAATATATTTTTTTGTGTGACTTCTTTTCATTTTTCCAATGTATTTTAATTTATATTTTATGCTATTACGTTGTTATTATTATTGTTGTTACATTTTTTTCATTATCATCAGTATATTAATACGTGAAGCAAAAAATTTGTACCCCCTTTTTACGAAAATTGCGCGGATGGAGGAGTATGAAATTTCGCACACTTAAAATTTATGTAGAGAAGGAGTGCAGAATGCTAATATTTTTTTTAAATTATGCATAAAAAACACATTAAAACAATAAAAAAGACATTACAGTGATGGTCGAATTTCGACCACTAGTATTATATATTCTTTATTGTTTTAGTTTTAAAGTATTTAAAAATACTGTGATACTTAACTTATAAACAAATAATGTATAAACGAATAAGGGCGTGTGATAAATGAATAAAAAATAATAGCCAGGTTTTTCTCTTCCCCAACACCTGTCCTTCCCCCCTCAGTTTTACAACACAGGTACCTCATATTAGGCATGCCATAGTTCAACTGAATATGGACATTTGTAACCGTTGTGATTAATAACTGAGATAGATGTAGCAAAATCATTTTAAAAATACTTACTTCGGTTGTGGGTCTGTAAACCTGGTTCTCTTAACTCTAAAACTCAAATTGGATTTAAGTGATATCATTTTCAAAACTAATGTTTTTGTTTGGAGAGTTCAGACAAGCGGTACACCGTAATATTTTTAACAGAATGTTACTTTAGTTTCCATTTAAAAAAATTTCAAATGATTTTTCGAGAATTATTCCACTCTATCCATGATTTTCCACGGGTCTGCGCTAGTATTTCAATAATGAAGGCCGTGATAATCAATGCATTTTCATGTTATCCTCAATAAATTCGAATAACGGATTTCAGTTTAAACATTTTATTAATTTAATTTGTGTTTTAAAATGAAAACTGATTGAAATCGTTTTATTTGTGATTTCGATTGTAGCTTCCACAGATCAGGTAAAGGATGGAATTGCATTTTCGATAGATTATTTAGCTTTATCAAACGTAACTGAGTAAACAACCTGCATATTAGAGTGGGCCGATTTTTTTTTCTTCCGAATTTCTTTTGACGCTAGTAATAAAAAGTTGTTTTTGCATCTAAAACCCCCAGTCCCCAAACCCGCCCTCGCTTGAGCAGCGCGCCATATTGACCGTTCCTTAGTCGACCAAGGACCCTCCGTTTCGTGATTGTATTGTTTTGTAGGTAACTAAAACGGACTTTAAAAATATGGGATTAAGCTTCTTTGCTAACCATTTCGAAAGAAAGAATTACAAAAATTATTAAGGCATATCAACATAAGTATATAAACTTGTTGAAGTCAGAAAAGGGTAGAAGAAATACAGTTTCCTTCCAAAGAAGAGTGTCTCCATTTAAAATCACAAGCTACCTACTGTTTGTTATTGATATTGTAAATGAAAAGACAATAAATGCAATTTATTAATGCAAATTATAGACAATAAATGAAAGTTTCCCCTAAGGAAAAAGAGTTTTTGGAAAACCAAAGAGGTGAGAGAAAGATGTTCATCGGCAGTGTTGATATACCAACTACGAAACAATTGCTAAAGCCTATGAAGAGAAAATGATAAGATCTTACCAAATTAAATGAACAGGATGAGAAGAAAAAGCTTTAGAATTTGTGGATACTTTGAATCATTGTTTATCATTGCTTATCATTATCTTCCACCTTAACATCAAAATTATCTTCTCCGGTCGCAAAATCAAGTCGGCTACTTAAGACTAATAACACCGCCTTTCCGACAACCAGCAATTCTTCGTCTTTTACAGTTCTCTCCAAGGTCTTTGACAGGTTCAGGATATCGGATCGAGCTGGAGCAGCAATCGCTTCTGCCATTTAAATAATTTCAACATAATCACGCAGGATAATAAAGTTATAGACAAAAATAGATTGCGTCGCGGACGTCCGCGTACCAGATCTGTACTCATCAAAGCTATGTGCATAAAGTAAGTAGATTATTTTTTAATGGTCGAAAGGATAAGACCTTAGCTAATATAAAAAAGACACAAATGCTATGAAAGCACAGTACTCGAAGAACACGTATCGATAATCGAGTAAACCAATTTTCTTGACGCGTAATATGCCTAGGTCAGCACTGCCGTAAACACAGCCAAACTAATAATGGAATATTTTGCTGGTCAAAACATTTCACTCTACCATTTTAAAGCAATTGTGGGTGACGGCACAAATTTTAACACAGGAATAACTGTTGATGTGATTCAAACGATGGAGAAATACTTGAATGGACCGGCACAGTGGCTGATCTGCATTTTTCATTGCAACGAGCTGCTTCTACGCCATTTGATTATGAATTCGGATGGTACAACCACTGGATTTCATGATTTTTCCGGCCCCGTAGGTTCGACTCTTCATAATTGGCATAATTTACCGGTACAATCTTTTTTTAAATTTATGTTGAGTATTCAACACCAAGATTTAAGCACCGATCAAAAATATTTGCTTGATAGTTTGAAATTAGTTTCCAGCGGACGTTGTCATCCTGATATTGTCAGAAGAACCCAGGAGTGATTACTACAGCGAGTCAAATCCCACGATTATATATTGGAAGCGCAATGCCATCATATTTTTTCGTTATGTTAGCAACGTTTATCTTGAGGGCATACTCTCCTACGTAGTTTGATATAAAACTACATGGGTCTTGCAAAAAGGTGCAAGGCGTATTTTTAGCACGATCTTCGCGCTATCTTCCGGGTAAATTAAAAGCAATAGTTAATCCTGTACAGCAAAGAGCATACTTCGCTCATACTGAAAATTTACTCTTGTCAATGATAACCAATGAATCACCTACCATAAAAAAAAACTTGGAATAAAGCGTTTATCGAAAGCCAGAGAGTTATTCCGGACAGAAAATCGAACATTTAAAGTACCCCCATTGAATTTTGATGCACAATCCTACTTTGATTTGATATCTTGGCAAGATACGCCAATCATGAATCCTCTCATTTTGGAAAATGTAACGGAAGAAGAATTAGAAGAACTTAACCTAACTTTAGAAGTCAGTTCCATTTACAAAGAAGCTTTTTCCCATATTTTAATAATACTTTTAGTTACCTACAAAAAAATATCACGAAACGGAGGGTCCTTGGTCGACTAAGGAACGGTCAATATGGCGCGCTGCTCAAGCGAGGGCGGGTTTGGGGACTGCGGGCGGACGTGGTTTAGTGCCATACTACTACAAAAATAATAAATGGTGGTTTTATACATCGTAGCTTTAGACTTTATTTAATAAGATCTCATTAATTAATATCTTTAAACTATTTCAGAATATTTTGTGCAAAGGCTGAAAAAATGGAAATATTTCAATATTTTCTCAAACTTTAGAGGTCTTGCGGAGCTTTAGGATATTTTTTTATTTTTTTTAAACTAAATTATTTTGATGTATTAGATGCAAAGACAACTTTTTATAACTAGCGCTTAAGGAAATAAGAATTTTTTTTTCGCCATACAGTCGCGGCCCACACTACTGCATACACGCCTGTAAAGGTTTTATCAACGAGTCCTTCGAATATTTAAGCTCTCTATCACGATCAGCTAACTTAACATAAATTCATTTTTATATCGATTTCTATGTTTCCAAGCCCTACCTCTAGAACACTATTGTGACCCTATAGTCCCTCTTTTGCTCTGTGGAAACATTTAATTAACTCCGTGATTGCTAACAAATATAATTATTATGAAAACTGTAAAATTTTATTTTCATTTTATTAAAATAATTATTGTACCATTCAATTTGATATTTGGTAATGCGCTTAGTTTGATTCATTTAAGTGAATGAAGAATAATTATGGAAGAATGCAATTTTCCGATTTTTTCCCATGGTCCCACATTTTTTTATTTAATGTAAAATGTATTTTTTTTAACATTAGCTCCCGAATAATTGTAACAAAATAATTCCCAACACGGCCTATGTCATCTTTGGAGATGCTGTGTGGAGGGTTTTTTTAGGAAAAAAAGGAGAGGAAGTACTGGTAAGGAAAAGGGTATCAGAAGTGGGTAGGAATCTGAGGGTTAGTGTATCCAGAAGTGACGGATAACCGTCCTACTGCGGTGCAAGGCGATGTTCCGATAGAGAGTTCCTGTTAGAGAGGTTAAAAAGTCTTCCTCAACCAGTCGGGTCTGAAACCAAAAAATTGTACAAAACCATAAGTGTATTTATTACAAAATCATAATTAATATGAAATTAAACCAGCAATTGCAAAATTATGTTTCCTTGTTATGTTGACTTCTTCCACCGTTCTACCCTCTCCAAAATCACCACCCCCACTACCCTTGCCTAATAAAATCTGATCTCTTTCGTACTTTTTTAAGATTGCTAGTGAATGACACGGATGTATCAAAATCGGTAGCAGATGAATAAAAAATAAGCATCAAATGTTCATGTGAAATAAAACTTTTTTAAACAAAATGAAAATTTCACTTTTATATTTATTGTGCAGCGACGGAAATTAAATCCCAAACCCCTGAGGGTTCAGCTTCCAAATCAAACGAGGGTTTAATTTGCTACGAAGGCTATTAAGGGAATTCGCATTCTAAAATAAAATCATTTGTGTATGTCATTGGAATCATTGAAATGATCATTGATTCACTGAAAACTAACGTGTTTTGTGAAAACTTGTTGTTTTCTTGTGCAGCACAAATATTGCTACACGGATGTCTAGTTTGCGCTTACAAAAACATTTCCTGGAGGATTTACAATTTATTTTAATTTAAAATTTATATCTTTGGGACGCAATATTTATTTGAACCCGAAAAACGTAGGCCATTGGCTGTGAAATGAATATTTTAGAACTTATCTCATTATCGGATGTGATTTGATAATTTCGTGGTCAAAAGTTTAATCGTGATTTTTTTTTTGGTATTATGTCATGTTATCTCATGACAGATGATCCGCCGACAATTGACCCCCCGGAAAACTTATTTAGATACAATATGCAGTCGGTTCAGGGAAAATGCGGTATACTTAATTACACAAAATAAAACTAAGTGACCCCGAAGGGATGTGCAGAGAAGATGTACCGCCTAGTAACAAAGTATAAAACGTATTTTCATTCAAATGCATCAAAGAAAAATTTACTGCTCTATGTACTGCGTACACCAGCGCGTAAGTACAAAAAAAAATCGACACTGTATATAATAAATTCGTTTGATATTATAATTATTAATAAGGGTATTTTTGAAATCAATTTTACATTTGAAATAGGTAAATAATACACAAAAAATTATTATTTTTTAGTTTATCATTTTGGGGAGCCAATTGTCGGCAAATCAACCGTCGGGTCACCATGCCGTGTAGCAACACTTCCTTCTTTGGCCAACGTTTCAGACAGCTTTACACTATCCACCATCCGCATCCGGTAACACTGTCCGAAACTTGGCTAAAGACAAGACTAAACGACATAACCCCCCAAAAAATAAATCAAGATAATTATCTTATTTTCGATCTAAATTGGAAACATAATACTTTAACTCTCAGCCATCGCTACCTGTAATGCACGATGAAGAATAAAAAATATCCATAAACCTGCCCTTTTTAATACGCCTTGATACAAACGATGACAGAAAAGCGTTTCTTTTGAAAGGCAAATAATAGTTCGGTACCATACGAGATTATTTAGTTATAACCTTTGAAAACACGGATGAAGTAAAAGTGTGTACTTTGTGTAAATAAGATCAATAAATAATCTCTTCGTTATGAATGGAAGCGATAAAGCCAATAATACATCTTTGTATCGCCATCAAATCCATTCGGAAAGTAGATTAAATAAGTGATCCCGCTGAATATTTGAAGACAAAGGTAAAACCCCCCGTGTATTCACTCAACAAGTGTTTCGGTGTTATCCGTGTTACAGTAGATAGTTCGTGGATACATGATATATTTATGAAGAAAGAGATAAATACTCATTCGTAACTAATAATTGTACTAGAAAATACTTTCGTTGAAAATTTTTAATTCATTATTTTATATTAGAAAGCCAAGTGACAACACTGTTACCGAATTATCTAGGTTTCACTGGCTTCGAAACTCAGTAGTATGGAAATTGATTTTTAGATTCAGGGGCGTAATTCTCCGCTCTAACCTTGAAACTACCAAAAAAAGATAAAATTTCTTATGAAGCTGAAAGTAATTTTGATTTCTCGCCATCTCTCGCTCTCTACATTAGCCCCTATCTCGGACACAAACGGAAGCTGTTGCTACTTGCTGCATATTATTATTTACTTTATCCACAGGTTTATCCTGCATATTTTTAATCGAAAAATCATTGAAAATTTAATTCTAGATGTTAAAAATGGTTAAAATGTGTCCAAAAATTCTTCAAAAAATAAGGTGATTTTATAAAACATAAACGTTCAATTTTTTATAAGAACCACTCTCTTTTTATAACTTTTGAAGGCTATGGAGAAATTAGTCGAATATAATATTGTTAATTCTAAAATTTGAAATATAAGATTGACAATTATGACGGTTTGATGGAAGGTGGCAATGGCCGAATTGGTAAAAGCGCCCGTCCCGATTAGACGAGAGGTTCTGGGTTCGAGTCCCAGTTGCGACCTTTATCTTGTTCTATTTTTCTGTTACTGTTATATTCATTTTCAATGATCCATTAACATTCAGTTCAATTTACCCATAAATCAAATTGAGATAACGTGAAATTTAGATAATTTTTCAATGTTTATGTCTTTCTGAAAATAAAAATATTTAAAGATGTACTCTTGAGTTTTTCATTTATCTAATGTGAGCACAAAAATATTAAAATTCATTCATATTTTTCTGCTTTCAATTATTTTTTTTTTTTTAAATAATTTATTGGGCTAATTATTTAATGGAGTGAGTCGAGCGTAATATTTTGACTATGATAGACAAATGGCCACTTCCTCCATCTTTAGTTCCGTTTCGGTTCATCCGTGGTTAAATTGATGGCAAAATGTTTATATGGAGAAGGCTAACTAGGGATTGGTTTATTGATTGGTTTATTGATTGGATTGGTTTAAACTAGGGATTGATTTATTTATAAGTAGTTTTCCTTCTGCTCAGCGTGTGTACGTGTGGCTACTATACTTTGGTGACAATTGTGATATTTGATTCAATAACAAAACATTAACCTATGGTTTGGCAACTGCAAATAATAACTCGAAAGTTACTTATGGTTAATGATGATCAACCTGCGGCCCGCGAGCTTTTTTGTACTGCCCGCTTTACTAAATAAAACACAAAAAAATTGCGGTAAAAAATATTCAACGGTTTCAGATTTGTTTCGCAAAAGAATTTAGCTGAAAACTTCAATCTTTCTTCAAAGTTTTGAATCAGCCGCTCTATATATTACAAATTCAAAAAGTGAAAAAAAAACACTTTCGCTGCGCCGCACTTTTGATTTACGTCTGATTTTAAGGCCACCGTTTTATAAAATACCGAATATTTCATTGACTAAATTTTGTTCAACTTTCCGTTCCAAACGATAAAAACCGACTGTGGCCCATTTTTTAGTTTTTTTTTTATATTTCAAAATGTCCAAAACCGACAGCATTTATTATTTCAGCCTTGGAGATATAGAATTGCTGCCTGCAGCGCTTTCTTTTTTCCTTTCTATAAAAGTTTTTTTAGAAAATTTTACAAAATATAAACCGACTGGCAACATCATCGAATGCAAAGTTAACCGTATTAAGCTTTAGGCACCAAACCTCCTTCACCCCCTGAAGAAGTTAAAAATGGATAAATTTGCCCTCTTATCAAAAAGGTTGATTATCACTGCTTTAATGGTATTTATTTGATATTTGTGGCTAGTAATGTCTCTTTAAGGCTTGAGGGTTGAAATTATATAAAATATTTTCAAAGCTTGTTTTAATTCCGACCCACAACGTAATATTTTTACTGTGTTAATTAATCGGCTTGATTTATTTATAACCATCGTTTACAGACAAATCCAATAAAATCAATTATTATTATTTATCCAAAGCGCTACAAAATATATTAAATACAAACTGATAATCAGTAGAAATGAACAAAGAATGGTAGTGTACGTAAAAGTACAGAGCATATGTATTTAAGAACACTTAGAAATAATTCGATTTCAAGGGAGATTTTGGTTTTATTTATTTATACGTTGTTTTTACAAATGTTCTCATTCAAATGAGAACTATCCAGTTATAAAAACACAGTTAATGCGCAGAGTTACCAACAATTACATAAATCTAATCAGACAAAAAAATTACACATTTGTAAATCTTGAAATTGTTTCTAAATTAAGATTAAATAACAAAATAATTTGGAAATAGAAAATTATAAAAATACAAAGTTCACTCAAATGACAAATAATACAAAGGTAGGCACGAGAGACAAGCGACATAAATAGAGATAAAAATGGTACATGATATGATTAGCACAACATAATTTTTTGCAATCGCAGAACATTTTTTCTGAATCCGTATAAATCATCCACGAAAATATCTATTTCAGCAGAATCTTATTATACAGTCATAAAATTTAGGTTTGAGGGCTAAAATAGGCAAAATTATTTTTAAACGTATTCAGGTAAAACATATTATGACATCTTAAACAATGAGAATTGGGAACATTTATTTTTAAATTTAAAATAAGTGAAAAATAGAAATTTCCTATTTTGGACGCGAGTTCTTACTAATCACAAAACTACTGGTATAAAATAATCAATTTAATAACAGTAGAAAATTTAACAAGAATAATTCATATACAATGTTCTGTGCAAGTGGGGAAAACGGGGAGAAACATTGGTCTCAATTTTTTTTTTTACATGAGCTCCACACAGGAGGCCCCCAGGAAAATAATTTCTCTCAGGGCCTATGTCATCTTTGAGGATGCTGTGTGGAGGGTTTTATAAGGAAAGGAAGGAGAGGAGAGTTCTGGGAAGGAAAAGGGTTTAAGGGGTGGGTAGGAATCTGGGGTTCAGTGTGTCCTGGTCATCCGCCTCCAAGACCGAGACAAACCTCACCCCATGAACCCGGGCACCCCTGCTAAATCACCAAACGTAGCGAACCACTTGGGGTGACCTATGGCAGAGGTGTTGGTTATCCAATAAAGGTTCCCGGGGCGGCGGTACCCATTCCCGCCTCCCAAATTGTTAAATAATGGGTACTTTAATTTCTGCTGGGTATGCCAGCAGAAATCGACACGAAGCTCGGCACTCTCACTACCGCATTGGTCCACAAGTTATAATAATATCTAATGACTTTTTTCTGTTGGTTTCTATAAAGATTTAAGTATTTATTGAAATTTTGTATTTCAATATATTTATTAACTTATGATGCGTACCAAATCCATTGTTTTATGAATGTTTTGAATACGTTGGTATTTATATGTTTTTTTTTTGTGGTAGGGTAATATACATACATTTATTATTAGAGAGAAGTAATAAAGTTATCAATTCTGTGTTCAGTATATTAGTTACAGAGATTTGAAAATAATTGTAGACCATGTTACTCAGTTGATAGCATTACAGATCACAGAAACGAAGCGTTGGCGCAAGCAACACAACACTGAATTCAATTCATTCAGCTTTCAGCTTTGAAACAGCGAGCTTCAGTCCTGAAAAGTCTTCTGAAAATTTGACTGCAGGGAAATTTAAAGCGCGCTTGTGTGCCTTTGTTGCCAATTTGGAGCCAAATGTACTTTTATATTAACTCAACACAGGAGACCCCGAGGAAAAAAATTCCCTCAGGGCCTATGTCATCTCTGAAGATGTCTTTTTGGGGAGAGGAAGGAGTGAACACGGGTCTTGAAGAGACCCATATTAAAGGAAGCGGAAAAAATAGAGAACTGAATTTTTTTTTTTTTAAATTCAAAAAACGTTCTCCAGCCAAGTTCAAGCTCAAGAATGAATGGTAGAAGCGTCCTGTTCTCGGTTTTTTTTTTACATTAACTCTACACAGGAGGCTCTGAGGAAAATAATTTCCCTCAGGGCCTATGTCATCTTTGAAGATGCTGTGTGGAGGGTGTTTTTGAGGAGAGGAAGGAGTGGACATAGGTCTTGAAAAGACCCATGTCCACTCCTTCTTTGTAGGAGGGAGGAAACACAGAGACCGGCAAATCGTTCCTCAGCCGACCTGTAGAACTCAAGAACGAGTCGTAGAAACGACCCGTTCTCATGTGACTAATGTCAACAGTGTAAAAATGTTGGGCGCGTGTTTGGCGTGTTTCCTGAATGTGCACCGGTGCCAAGGGGATCAATGACGCTAGTTCCTCGGAGCATCTTCCATTGTAATACCGGTAGAACAAGGACAGCATTCCCACCTGACGCCTATGCTCTAAAGATTGCAATCCGTTTGTTAGGATAGGAGAATCTACCAAACGGACGTCAATCTAATAAAGCTTAAAGGTTATCAATTTGTGCTCTTCACGCTTTTCCGTACGCCATTAAATGTACTGTAAAACTAATTGGAAACTAAAGTATTGATTTTCCATAGAACAAGGACAGCATTCCCACCTGACGCCTATGCTCTAAAGATTGCAATCCGTTTGTTAAGTTAGGAGAATCTATCAAACGAACCGCCCGTTTCTGCACAGAATCGAGGGTTTTTTTTAGGTATTTTGGGGCTCCAGACCAGAGGTGGCTGCCAAATTCAACTGTGGGGCGCAATTGCGATTTGTAAAAGGTTAGCAGTTGTGTACTTTTAAATAATCTGCGGGCCCTCTACAGTATGCCCAGTTTCTGAGAGGCTAACTTAACTCTGGCTTCGATGTGTAATAAATTTCATCCGTGTCCATACGTTGAGAGCACGTTTGGAGTGTTTCCCGACAATGCACTGGTGCTGAAGGGATCAATGACGCCATTTACTTGGAGCATCTTCCATTGTAATACTTAGCCTAACTTGACACTAGTTTCGATAGAGCCCCCGTGCCTGAGCTGTTAGAGTTAGAGTTACACCAAGCCGTATCAATGGATTGCGTGTTGGGAAGATTGCTTCCATCGAAGGAGACTAGATTGCCATTTCGATCCCTTTTAGTCATAAACAGACTTGATTGGGTCTTTGAAACATAAATTCGACAAGGTTATTTTTACCCCAAGAAGAAACCCTCTTGAGGTAACCAGGTTCATTCTCTGCTTAAAAGCCCTCCGAGCCCTTGGAGTTAGTGCACCCTTTGGAGGATTGTCAAACAAAAGCTATCACGAACTGTACTGACATCTGCGTAACAATGAATTGATGCACACGACAAAAGGTGATTGATGTGCAATATAAACAAGACAGCATTTATTGAATGTGTTGAAGAGGTGATACTATCAGCATCCGCCTAAATCGACCTCTTCCTCTAAAAGTAGGCAATCTATGCACGTACCGGCACCGCCCCTAAACATGCGTCACATACATATACGAGAACATCACCGCACCAGCGGATCCGCCTGAATACTTTTGTCCTTATCGAGGTATTTATTTATTTATTTAAGGAACATAAACAGTCTTAGTAAAACAATAAACAATAGAGGATGATAAAAAAACAGACTAATTATTAGTGTTTTCAGATAGGTATTTAGAAACAAGACTAACTGAATGTAAACTAGAATATTTAAGAAAAATTAAAGAAAAACAGAACTAAGCAGCAATTAAAAAAAATTATATTACAAATCTGAATTCAACAAATGATAAACCAATACACAACAATAAAATAAGTGTGATTATAACTGAAATAGACAGCAAATTAGGTATTTGGGTTGGGAAGGGTAAGGGGAGGAGAGGGATAAGGGAAAGTTGCCACGCAAGTAATATAATAATATTAGATTAATTAATTTAATCATCATGAATGTGTGTTATTCGCACATAGAATGTTATACAATGAAGTTCTGTAGCGACAGTAACTAGCAGTAAATACGTCAGCACGTGTGTCTATATTTGCAAACTTATTGTTAAAGTAGTTACATGTCCTTTGCATAAATTCATTTTGATTGGAATTGGTGTTGCATCTATCAATAAAGAAAAGGGTATTTTGTCTACTATATCGAATCGACGTGTGGAAATTTATTTTGTTTAGCAACTCCGGGCAGTCAACTTTTGAGTTTATAATTTTGTACAGGAGCATCTGATCAGCGACAAGCCTCCTATTGAGTAGTTTTGTGATTCAAAAATGTTTCTCGACTTCGTCGTAAGAGTTGTATATGTTGAATGATATATGGTATACGAGCAGTTTGTCGCTGATCACATATTCTTTCACCTAGATGTGGTTGCTTTGGGCCAATGGTTGGCCGGGTTGGAGCGGTCTTTTTGGAAATAGGACGAATGACCGCTGTTTTTCGGCCAGAGTGCACAAAGCTAGATTTCATGGACGTTTTCCGTCAAAATTGGAGCTGATTCTGCAGCTGGGATACCAAGGCAGGTATTCCGTTGATTCCATGCCAATTCAAAATCAACTCAACTCAAGACCTCTTTGAAAATTCGTTAAAAGGTATGAAAAAAATATATTCTTTAACCGAACCCAACGTAACCTAAAATTTTTTAAATATTTTTTTTAATCACTTCTTTGAAAGTTCTGTAACAGTGGTTTAAATAAATGATTATTTTTTACTTAACTTTGGTGTGACCCTTTTGCGACATGCCATGGTAAAATATTTTTGTCTAGCTAGATTGGGATTTGGAACTTCTGTGCGGCGGGACAGCATCTTGATACTGTAGGTACTAACTCGCATTATAAGCTGGCAGTACGGTTGTAAGAGTGCTGTACTGGTAGTCAGAATAATAACGTTATTAAACGTTTCGAACGACATTTGTCGAAAACCCTTTATGTGTGTCTTTGTTAATTAAGTTTATCTTTGATGTTTTACTAGAAACCTTTTGTGGGAGAAATAACTTGAAATAAAAGGAAAGTATTCATTGGTAACTCCCCTAACTTTGATGAAATAATAAATTTCAAACTGGAAATTTTATTTAAGTTGGGACAGGAAAAACATCGAAGGGCGAACATCGCAAAGTTGTACAAGGAGCTTTTAAACATTTGACTTATATAGAACTGACAAAATTATCAATTGCATTATGGATTCATCTACTTTACTACAATTCATCCCTTTCAAAATTTCAACATCCCCCCAGCAGACTCAGAAATAATTATCTGCTAGTTTTCAAACACTCAACTAATTATGGATACTGTTCAGTAACAACAGTATATTAGGTTTTTAATTCAATTTTTGTTGACAGTATTGAAATGCGTATGAAGACTCTGTGGTGAATTCATCTGTTCTTAGAAGTGTCAGAAACTTTAGCCTTTTTATAAAAAATATTACATACAAGAATTCAAATCATGTCGAAACTAAGTAATAAAACTGAAAGTATCGTATGAATTTGTCCATTCCTAGAGTAGTAGACACATTCAGTAAAGCCCTGTAGCAAGACCATCATTCAGAAACATCGACACGTTCCTTGTATTGGTATTAACAGTGTTTGGTGACCAGGTCGTAGCTAGCCAACCTCTTACCCATCACCTATCAACGTACTTAAGCCTCACAACAAATCCCAAGCGGGGATGTCCTAGCCCACTTTGGCTCCGGGCTGTTGGAGTTCTTGAGCGATACTCGCACTTTAAAACATTTTGTTTCATTAATTTTGTTTGAAACGTCCTTGACATGAAGCATTCATTCGAATTGAAACGTCAAAGTACTTACATGTAATCACGATGGTAATTTACAAATAGTTGCAATTCTACGAAATAGATGCAGCATTTACCTAAGTACTTACCTATCCTATTGTCTGCAAATATGAAAACACTACTGTTTCTGTTGAAATTAGCGTACAAAGGACATATCAAAGCATTCTGTTTCTCTTCCTATTACAGAAAATATATTGTTGGGGAAAAGCTTCAAACATGTTAAACTTTAAAAGCTTGTATGACTTGAATCTGTTTCTCTGAATTTTAAATCTGGTAAAAGTTCCGACAACTTTTGTCAGATGTATTATCGCTAACGTGTAAATGCATTGTTTATTTTTATGTAAATCAATTTTTTTTAGAGGCTGTGGTATTAAATACATAATAATTTGTTTCTTAAGAAATATATTTTTCAATGTTTTTTTTTTTACTGCAGAAAAGATTGAAATGAGTGTGGAACAACGGGGAATTTCATGCTAGAAGTGGAATTTTTTCATGACGCTTAAATTTCATTCTCTGAAAAATAATAATTTCTTACTAAAGATATTAATAAATAAGTGTTAATTAACAACGCAACGCTTTGTACAAGTATTAAAAAAATATATATTATTTAAAACCATTAGAGTTTTAGTATTTTCAAAACGGAATTATTCTTTAAATAATGCATTTCACAGTAATGAAAAACTTTTAAACGAAGATTTATTTTATCCTTCAGAGATAAAGGCTAAGAGGCTTCGTAGACTCACAACGAAATTAAAAATTAATTATTAATACTACGAAATCAAATTTGAAATGATGTTTGTACGTCCCTGGGACAATCAAGGTGACTTTGAGAACAAATCACTTTCGTTTGAACGTCGCGTCGTAACAAACGATTTCTTCAATTTATTTGTATATTGATTACCGACTGTTGTCTTGATTTATTTTTGGGTATTAATGCCGTATTGCGCTACCCCCTTCTTTTTAGGCAATGTTTTGGATAGCGTTACAGTGTACATCTGCCTTGATGATGGACACTTTAGCGCTGTTTGAAATGTTGGCTGAAGAAGGAGGAAGCGCAAAACGGTCTAGTAACCCAAAAATAAATCACAATAATACTTTTGGCCGCAAAAATCCAAAATAATAACTTTAAAAAGCTTATTAAATATAACATAATCACAACACATATTCTGAAGCCAATGAACCTGTGGTATACCCAAAATAGGTCAGGATATCTAAGGGTGAAGAGAAAGAGGGGGTGATTGGGACTCTTCACAAAGTATCTACCTATGACACGTATTATCCAGAATGGATAAACACGGATTTACCCCTGTTATTTAGTAATCGGATCTGTAGGTATATTCTGTACTTTGCCTCCTTTAGCGTTCTTATCGTACTATAGTACCGTAACTAAATTCCGGGTTTTCCCTATTTTTATTTTTAATCTGGTGTTGGTTAAGTTTTTTCCGGATTTTTTTCATCGTTACCAGATATCTTTATCTTTATTACCTGGTGGAGAAACAACTTAAATAAAAATTTCAATGAAGGATTCCCTTCCAGATTCATATTACGACTAATCCTCGTTAGTCATGTTTGCCGTCCAGTACTCTAACTATTCAAAATAGCAACCGAGGTTAACCCTATCGGTATTTTTGTGTTGTTAGAAAAAAATGCACTGATAGAAGTAGTTTTTTGTGATGTGTTGTTGTTATACAAACTGAGACGGACCCATAAAAGTCACTACATTTAATTTTGTATTATGGAGAGATGTACGGTTAAAGCAATTTTAGAAAGAGCATTTGTGTTCAAAAGTTTACCATAGACACTTTCAAATAATTGAAATATATTCCAAAAAGTCATCGACTGCAATAGGCCACTTGCATCACAATTTTTTAATTTTTTTCCGGTTTAAGCAAATTTTCTAAGACATTGTGTATTTTTTTTTTTTTAATCGTACTTTTGAAACCCTGGCGATTTTTTAAAAACTTTCAATCCGAAAAATCGGACCATTTTTTATAAACCGGAAAGACGGGACATACTTTTATGGGTGCGAAAAAAATATAATTATATAGCCGAAAATCATTTAAAAAAAAACGACTTATTCCACATGAATGGCACAGGAGAATAACGAGGCATTCCAAAAATATTACATCTCATAAATATTATTTGTTTCCTTGATCCATCTTATTGATCAATAATCACTATAATGTTCAACGTCTACATATTACTTAATCCAATGTAATTAATTTGTACTTTTAAATTATAATTATAATTATATAAAATTTGATTTTGATAAAATCAGCACTGTTACTGTTACAGATACTCCAAAGTCAGCCGCTGCGGAAACCATCTGTACGACATTCACTTTATACCATCTGTCAAAACGTCAAACCAAACAAAAGTTCGCAAGGTAACAAACAATAAATCTAGTGAATTTTAAGTGTCAAATTGAAAAATTCGCCGGAAATCAAAGTGTTGCCATATAAAAAAAATAAATTAGTGTGGAATTTTACACAATTAATTGATTATTTCGGCGACGGAACATTTCCATGTAGTGACGTCATGAGCCCAAAAAACGGATTTATTTATTTAAAAAAAAAAAAAACTATAAATTTCTAAAAAAAATTATTAACATTTTCGTAATCTAAGTAGAAAAATCTATCCACACGATTTTATCCAAGTCATTATGAAATCCATGCAAGTGGCCTATTGCCTGCATGTTTGCGAAAGATTTGTCAAAATTCGTGATTTTTTAAATTAATTTTTTTTTTTACAAGAGCTCCACACAGGAAGCCCTGAGGAAAATAATTTCCCTCAGGGCCTATGTCATCTTTGGAGATGCTGTGTGGAGGGTTTTTTAATGAAAGGAAGAGAAGGAGTGTTCTGGGAAGGAAAAGGGTTTAAGGGGTGGGTAGGAATCTGGAGTTCAGTGTGTCCTGGTCATCCGCCTCCAAGACCTAGACAAATCTCACCCCATGAACCCGGGTCCCCTGCTAAATCACCAAACGTAGCGAATCACTTGGGGTGACCTATGGCAGAAGTGTTGGTTATCCAATAAAGGTTCCCGAGGCGGCGGTACCCATTCCCGCCTCCCAATATATACGAAACTAAAAAAAGTAAAGTAGTGATAACGTTTGTTAATACATTTGTTTTATTAAATACTTCAAACAAATTATTGGTAATTTTTAAATTTACAAAAAGAAAAATAACAATTTGTAAGCGACAATACAATAGTAAGCACACCAATATTTTTTAAATAAAAAAAATTAAGTTTCTAGAAGCCTTGTGATATAAAAACATAATATAATGAGTTGTTTTTTGCGTAAGATAAGAAAACGTTCTCATCGGTGTTGTGCAAAGGGGAAACTTCTTCTACGGTTTTTTTTTCTGAATTCAGCGTAGCTAAATAGAAAGACCCGCCTCCAGGGTAACTCACACTTACTAGTAACTTACCCGGCGTGTCATATTGGATTTAGAAAGAAGTTTTGAAGCTGGTTTAGTTGGGAATTAAAACAATTTCTTTTTCCCCCGAAGATTCCCGCGTCAATTAATAAGTAAACAGAATAATCAGAACAACAACAATTGATTTCTCAAATCCTCTGCACTCTCCGCTGCAAAAGGGGTTAGTTCTATTTTTCAGAAGAACAGACTAGAGCGATCCTCAGATTTTGTGGATTTTGTGGATTCTGTTGGAATTAATGAGAACGGAATTGAATAATATCGATGAAAGGAGCAAATCCGCGGGGAAAGCCGTGAGAAATGGAGGGTTTTCCCTTCCATTCATTTCATTTGTTCACTTGATTTATATCGCACCTCCATTATTAGAAAAATCATGTTCCCAGCGGTTAAACACCTTCGTACTTATATAAACCAGAATTCTCTCCCCTTCAACTCTGAAGTTAAGGGCATTAAAATGAGCCCTTAATTTAGACAGGCATAAATTTGAAGATTTAATGGAAGATATATCTAAAAATCATTAATTTATGGCGGAAAAAAGAAATTAATCAATGTTTTTATTACAGAACAATTACAGCAATTTTTTTTTTGTCTCAATTTTTTATTTAATTAAATGAAGACATTATGAGCGAAACTCAATCGAAAATCTGGAAACAGAAAAATCAGAAAAAGATATTGGCACCTCTGGGACTCGAACCCAGGACCTCCCTATTTTCCGGGTTGGGATTCAATTTTTTATGTTGAATTATTTCTATTTTAGTCGAAAAAATGCTCGTACACAGGTATTCTCGACATTTTAAACATTTTTATTGTTTGTTTTTAGTTCTGTATTTAACATTTTAAAAAAATATTTTATTTATTTGGTATTTAGAAACAGACAGCAGGTAGGTAAATCGAGTGTAAACTGTTATCAATATTAACTGAGAGGTGTTAAGTATGATAAGAATCATACTTAATAGTACTTAGTAGTCTAAGTATGATAAGAATCAGCTGAAAGTATGATAAGAATCAACATTTTATCGTTAAAATAAATTTTCCGTCTCATTATAATAATTTAACTCTCTGATTCCTGCCCTTCCAGGGATAATGACTTGAAATATAAGCCCGCATAGAACATATGGCCGAGGGACCTCTCGCTGCCGACAGATTTACCGGCTTATGACATTACGTTTTAAACGATCAATTTACAAGATCCTTTGTCCTGAATATTCTTGTATATTATAGTTTAATTAAGTCCGCTGTAAATCATTATTCATGAGCTTTTGACCATTGACGTGAAATATACAAGGAAAACCCTTAACCAAATAGTTAAAAATTTACTTCGCTTGTTCATGAGATTTGGTTGTAGCCCCACTTAAGTTAAATCGAATCTCTTAAATAAAATTTTTCTTTCAGTAATCTTTGGTGTTTTAAAATTTTTCTTTTAAGTTGATGGATGTACCACAACCGGCTCTTTATAAGCAGTCGCACGGCCTTGAACGAGTAGAGATCCAGATCAATTCTTAACACCTCGTACTTATATCGGGATGAGTCGTCAGTGTTAGTATGGTGAAAGAGGTGGAGTGAAGAGAGGGAAGGCGGTGGAGGAGTGGGAACGCGAGAGAGGAAGGGGACGCGGGAAAGGAAGGGGAGGCGGAAGGGGGACGGGACGAATGGGAAAGGACACGCAGGAAGAAACAATTTCTTTATTAAATGGTATAGCATCGCACGCTGGGTAGCGTATTTCCAAACCCTATACCGGTTCAGTCGCGGTCCATTTTCAATATCAAAATTTTAATATTAAGAAATAAAATTATTAACATCTAATAAACACGTTGGAAAGATTATTAAATCTAGATTCTAGAACAATTTTTGTTTTTGCAAAGTAATAAAAAATAACCAATATAGAGGTGTATTTACAATATACGGGAAAAATATCAAAATTTAAATATTTAGAAATAAAATTATAAACTAACTAACTAACTAACCATCACGCCGTTTCCCCGCAGGGGTAGGCAGAGAGGACGGACCGCCAAACAACTCGATCTTGGCACACACTCCTTGCTTCGTTCACATTCATACATCGTCTCATACATGCTCTTCTGTTATTCTGACTCTTGACATCGCCCGACTCAAGTATCTGATTCACTTGGTCGTGCCATGTCTTCCTCGGGCGTCCCCGACTTCGTCTACCATTCACATTTGCGTCATATATTCTCCTTACACTCCTTTCCTCATTCATTCGCTCTACATGCCCAAACCATCTGAGCGTCCCTTTCTTAATCTTATTCATTACGCTTACATCAGCCTTGCATTCTTTGCGGATCTCCACATTTCTCACACGATCATACATGGTTTTACCACACATAGACGTATGTGTGGTAAAACCATGTATGATCGTGTGAGGGATCTCATTTCTACAGCATTCAGTCTACTTTCATCCTTTCTCTGCCAGTTCCATGCCTCACTGCCATACATCAGGGTAGGTACCAGCACTCCATTATGGACGGCTAGCTTCGCTTCTTTTGACAATTTTTTGTTGCTGCCAACGGCGTTCAGACCTCCATTAATGGAGTTACCGGCATTTACCCTTCTTTCGATATCTCTATCAGTCTTCCCATCTCTCGTAAACATACTTCCCAAATACACAAACTCATCCACCTGCCCCAAGTATTCGTCGTTCACAACTATGTTGCACATTGTTTTCGTACTCTCTCTTTCAAATACCATTACTTTAGACTTACTTACATTCATCATTAACTCATTCTCCATACATACTTCGTTCATCCTAGACACGAGCGACTGTAGATCTTCCATACTGTTAGAAATCAGCACCGCATCATCAGCATACAACAGGCAACATACTTCTAGATCACTCAATTTCGCGCCCAATCCCATATCTTTCAACTCTTGCATACAATTATCCATGTAGAGATTGAATAACCACGGTGACATTACGCATCCTTGCTTAACACCTTTTGTGATGTCAAACCACCCCGTAAAATCACCGTTCCTACACACATTGGAAAGATTATTTTATCTTAATTAAAAAAAAAAAAAAAAAATTGCGAAGTGATCAAAAATAACCAATATAGAGGTGCATTTAAAATGTTAAATGTCGCTACCGCGACTGAACCGGTATAGGGTTTGGAAATATGCCGCCGGGTACCAGATAGTACATTAATAAATAAATTAATAAAAAAAAACCTTAGAACATTTTCAGTAAAACGAAGTCTTATCCAATATGCCCTATGTGAATGCTTTTGGTGTTTAAAACGAGCTTCGCTAAGTAAGGTTTACTCGAAATAATTTATGGGCTTTCACAATCCATTGAACACGACGTTTGTGTAACGATGGTATGACTTAAAAATAGCTTTTATATTGGTAAGTTAATTCTATCCATCTATTGTTATCAGTTTTGTAACCATGAGTCAATCCACTATCAAACTTTAAATAAAATCATTACTTTGAGAATAACTTAGTTGGTGAATAATAAAATCAGAAATGCATTATGTAAAGTCATTTGCGAATGTGATGGAAGTGTGTTCCATTAGGGAGATCCATTATTTACGGAGCACCGCAAAAAAAGAAACCAATTATTCTAGGTCATTCTCTCGCAGGCTAAATCCTATTGATGTATGTGTTGGTCTCTTTTTTGTAGCTTTTTCGTTTCATCGAGTTTTTAAATCACAACGGTGCTAAAGAAGTTTTCACTTCAAAATTTCAACTTTTCAGAAATTTACTCGTCTCCGTTTGTAGTGTTAATACTAATTTATTGTTGAAACTATATCAATAAATCACGAAAACGTTAAAAATGTTAAAATAATACGATGAATTCAATTGAACAATGGCTTTGAGTGAAGTTTTTATGTCAGAATTTAGAAATCGATTGTATACTCGTAGTTGAGAAATATGCAATGCACATAAGGACAATTAAAGCTCTATAATTATTATCTTGATATTACGGGAGTAATATTCAAGATTCAGAATATCCAGAATGTATTTGTTTTATCAGCCCTATTTATTTTCATTTTTATGATTTTTTCCAAGTATTTATTGCTCGTGAATGCGAAAAAAAAATCGCGTATTTTTATTTTTTTTATTTACTATATTTCACAGATAATACTTCTATTATAAAATTGATAATGCAAATATAACAAATAGTGAGAAAAATACTTGTCAGCAATAATATTGATCACAACGAAAAAAAAATAACTTCTCGAAATTTTTGCTGAAATTTTCCTGATTCTAACCTTGTTTTTATTTGTTCCACATACAACTTCAAAACCCCTTTGAGAAAAGAGTTATTAAAGGTTACGAAAAAATATTGAAAAGTTATTAAAGGTTATAAAAAAAGATAGAAAAGTTATGAAAAAAGATTAAAAAGTTATTAAAGGTTATGAAAAAAAATTGAAAAGTTATAAAAAATATTGAAAGTTATGAAAAAAGATTAAATAGTTATTTAAGGCCATGAAAAAAGATTGAAAAATAGCCCACAACCTAACCGATTTAACATATTTAAAAAAAATTTCATCACTTATGACTTTTAATGTTGTGTGTTTCTGAGTCGTACGGCTACCGTTTTTAAAATACCATTTTAATTGCTTGTAAAATTTTTCGTTTTTTCAAATTTGATGAGCTGTGGCTAGGTTACATTTCGATATTTTTCATTATTAACAGGGAAATCAAAAACAAAAGGAAGGAATAACGCCTATTTGCATTTTCGTTTACCGGGCTTCTTATATCATTTTCAGCGACAATACTGTTATAAAATATTTTCTGTTATAAGCTAACATGACTAACTAACTTTTGTGACAACGCTAGATTAATGAATCGATCCTTTAAATCGGAAAAATAGCGTGAAAGCACAATTGTTTTCCCCAAAAATGTTTTTTTCATAACGCTGAACCACGTATGTGCATAAACTGCTAATGGTTACAAAAATAATGTTGTTAAAGTAAAAATATTATCTGATGGTTTTTGCGAAGGAATTGAAGCCTGAGAATCCGGTTTGCTTGAGTTGTTTGTAGTGAGTCACCTACAATTTTACTAGAATTGTCAAGAAATGTTTTCGCTATCTGGTTCTTTTAAACCAACGTGTTTTTCATACATTGTTTTTGCGGGTTATCTGAAGTTTAAATTTCTATCCTTAACTCCATCGAAATACACCAAATTGTTTGGAATCGATCATTAACTGGTAACTGGCGGGTTTTTTTTCTTTATTTGAGTTCGGCGAATTTTACTTGTATTCACATCACTCCTTCAGCTTCTCCGCTCCATTCTCTCCATCACCTCCTTCCAATTTATTCTCTATCACTTCTTTCCTCTTAATTCTCTTCATCCTCTTTGTCCTCTCCATCGTCTCTATCCTCTCCATCCTCTCAATCGTCTCCATCCTCTTCATCCACTCCATCCTTTTCATACTCTCAATTTGCTCCAACCTCTCCATCCTCTCCATCTTCTCCTTCCTCTCTTTTACCTTTGACCTCTCTTTTCTTTTATAACAAATATTCTCCACACAGCTTACCTAAAGCTTCCTCGTTGTTGAGCTAAGGTAAAAAAAATAATGTAAATGACTGTTCTTAAAATTTTCACATTCTCGATTCTGAATAGCATGATGATGGTCCTTTCACTACCGGTTCATAACCTTAAGAACTCGGTAGTAGGTGGAACGACTTTTAATGGGATTTTTTAACTAAGAAATACCTAACGTCTTGATTCAATCATAGAATTCTCAGTCTTGTGTTTACGATGTCGATTATAGAGGGATGAGGTTTACATGAATTGGCAAGGACATTAAATGTCGTTACATAAACCTGGACAACGAATCGCACCCAGGAAAAAAGCTTTTTTATAAGCATTGCATTTCCCCAGGTAATTCACACTAATACTGTTGTACAATGTACACCCATGCTATTGTTTCACTGGTTACAGCACAGTATTTTTTTTTTTCAAGACACAAAACTTAAAAAAAAAAGTTTTTCTTGGTGATCATAAAAGATTTTAACTATGATAAAAATCGATAGAAAAATAGTGTTTCGATGAAAAATTCAAACTTTATTCCTGTCCCATTACCAATACTTCAACGTTCCACATTATTTACCTGAATTACTCGAATTTATCATTTATTTAATTATTGAACATTTGATGTAGTATGCGTTAATTTACATGAGTTAATAAATGATAACTGTTTGAATAGGATATCATGTTGTGGCTGTACAATTAATTCCTTTCAACCACAAATTGCATTACATTATGGCCTAATCCTCATTTTAGCCTGCAGGTGAGACCCTATTATAATAATATGAACATCATATTTCTCCTTGCGTTGCATCGGCTGAATGTTGTGACTCCTGTAAATCCCTGTCAAGGCTCTGAGTACTCTAATCATTCAGCCAAGGGGTCAACCGTATTGTTTAGTAGTTTAGAGGCCGACTCACTACTCGTTTACCCACAGCATTTGCAATCAAAATAATATAAAATTTCAGTAACAAGTTCTTAAACAATGTGGATATATTTGACAACAATTTAAACATGGCAAACTACAAACGTCGTATAATAAACGTCGTGCTAATTTCTACCTATTTCTTAAACTAATGTGAATACCAATTTTAAACATTTTTATTAATATTCCTGTTGACTTGGAGGATATTGGCAGATTATCCATATGTACTTAACTTCATCCTTACTTGGAATTTGGAAAGTAAGATAAATTCTACTTTCTGTCAAATCTTTTATTTGATTTTTTCGAGAGCTCCCTGGTGAAAGATCACCTTTCTTCAAAATCTACATCCGTAGTTTCCCACTTACCACCCAAGGACAAAGACATTTGTACTAAGCAATTAACTTTACAATCATTACATGCCTACATAATTGAAATGAATCACATAGAATACACCAACAATATTCAATATAATCATACATAATGTTTCTTCCTGGATAAAAACAGTTTGAGATGCGGGTATGGATACCGACGCCCGGGAACTATTCATCTGAAAACCAACACCTCCGCGATATGTCTTGGGTTACTAAACTGGGATGCCACTTGTCCAGGTCTTGGCGGGGAATGCTTCTGCCTATCTACTGCGTGGCAAGCCGGATAGGGAAAAGTTTTTTTTTTCTTTTTTAAAAAGAAAGACAAACATTCCCAAATAACAAAACAACCCAACAATGTTTGAAAATCCCCTACCGCCACCACAGAAAGTCGAAAATGATGTTGTGTTGTGATGAAGGACTTAGCCAGCAGAGGAATCGAACACGGGACGCCCGGGCGGGACCCAAACGCGTTGCACACTCAACCACTGACCGGTCTGTTGAAAAAGAGCTTTGATCTAGTCTAGATGGTCTCTCTCGACCTATTGCTCCGTTGTGACGGTAACACACTGACACACGGACACAAGATTACTACCTACCTCTCGTACCCTTTTCCTTCCCAGAACTTCCTCTCTTTAAAAATACATCGTTCACTCGTGGTACAGTTCTCAACAGTTTCAACGGGTCGACTTTGACTTCGTTCAAAATGCATGTCTTGTACTACACATTAAAGTTAGTTTTTAATCTTGCCTTTTTAATGTTTTTTTAGTACTTACTTTGAATTATCTATTTTCATCACTGAGATTAATTTTAGTTTGGTTTTTGTTGACGTGATTTAAAAAAAATATATATATTTTAAACTTTGTTTTGTACGTTCGTAATTCCTATTATTCCATTGAAATATAGCCTAGCTGTTATTTTTTTTCAGCTTCTCTTTGGAGATGCTATGTGGAGAGTCTTTTTGAGGAGAAGAAAGGACCCTCCTACAACATGGGTTTTGAAGAGACCCATGTTGTAGGAGGAAGGTAACTCTGAGGCCCGCAAATCGTTCCACATTAGTAAAAAGAAAAAAATTTCAGGCACATGCCAATCAAGGATCAACGTCGCGCCAGTGCTCAAATGCGCCACTGTGCGGCGGTACTCATACCCGCCTCCAAAATTGAAAACATTTTGAATATCAAAATTGAATGTTGAATTGAAGAACGAGTCGTAGAAGTGACTCGATCTCATGTGACAAAGGTCAACTTCGATTGTGCCCTTCGGTATCGATGACACTACGTACTCGGAGTATCTTCCATTGTAATACTGGTAGAACAAGGACAGCATATCTACCTGAAGCCTGTGCTCTAAAGTTTGCAACAAGCTTGTTAAGTTAGGGGAATCCATCAAACGGACCGCCCGTTTCTGCACAGAGTCAAAGATTTTTTCATGTATTTTGGTGCTCTAGGCCAGAGTTAGCTGCCGAATTCAACAGAAGGGTGTACTTTCGATTTGTACAAGGTCAGCAGTTGTGTACTATAAAGCATCTGCGGGCCCTGTACAGTACGCGCAGCTTCTGAGAGGCTAACTTAGCTCAGGCTTACGGTCATGAGGGTCATGAGCCGGGAACGGTGGTAGAGATAATGCAAATGAATTATTGTAACGTGAAATTTATATGAAATAATTAAAAAAAAAAAAAAAACAAATTGCATTTCCACACAGCGGTGCCCGCCTTTATTTCTGCCTGCCCACAAAACGCATTACTCTCAAATCAAACAAAATGTATAATTTTACGCGAATGTGGTGGCGACAGACTTGAAAGACTGTGATTAAAATTATTTAGCGGGTTGAGCGAGCATGCAAGTCGGGATGGTGGTAGCAGATTTCCAGCTTCCCTAAAGCCAGTGCTGTCATACGCCACCCTGTAGCCGGTAGACGGGTGAGGGCTTACACGAGATAATTTAATGGCGAGCTCGCGAGGAGCGCCGGCCACGACATGTGCAAGTAGCGGGTACCGGATGCGGCAAAATTAGTAGAACTGTTTTTAAAAATAATTGATCGCTCCATATCCTTTTAAATATGAACTTATCTGTCAGTTGGCTATATTTTTCTTAAGATGTTGTGTTTTGTTAAATCATTATATTAAACTAGTGGAAGTGAGTACACAAGTAGATTTTTCATTGAAAAAGAAGATAACACTCCTAAATCTAAATGAAAATGAAACAAACAAGACACAGAAAATAAAAAGGTAACGGTCGCAACTTAGACAAGCGCCTTAACCTACTTCGCCGTTGAAACCTCTTGACATTATTATTAATATTAATTAAGATTTTTAGAAAAAGGTCATTAGGTGTCCCGTATAAATAACTTGGTCTAACACTCAACGTCAATAAAACTAAATGGATGACATTTGTACGACTAGATCACTCTGGATCAGTGATACTATCAAATGGTTGCAATGTCGAAAAGGTGGAAAGATTTAGATTCCTCGGTCATTTTCTCACGGAGACTTTTGACCCAGATGTAGAAATTAAAAGCAGAATTGAAGCAGCAAGAACTGCATTCAATAAAATGAAATCCCTCTTCTGCAATAACAATATAGATTTAAAACTAAGGCAGAGAATGTTAAAATGTTATGTGTTAATGCTGTATGCTATGTAAGACATGGACTTCGACAGTAAATACCATGAATAGGTTAGAGGTTTTTGAAATGTCGCTTCACCGGAGAATGCTCAGAGTCTTCATGGACCGACATGATCACAAACACAGAAGTTCTCAGGCGGAATAGAGCATATAGAGAACTGCTCACATTAATAAAAATTGGGAAAATTTCATATCTGGGTCACATACTTTGAGGAGAGAAATATTAAAAAGCAAGGTCACCGATAGCCTGGTAAGAGATAAATGTCTTGGCGAAAAGAGAAAAATGAACCAGATTTTTCTTCGATATATTTTTCATTGAAAATTAAAGGCGTTTTATTACAGACTAGCTGGTACCCGGCATGCGTTGCCATGCCATTTAATAAATAAATTATTTTCTCCTGCGTGGCCTTTCCCATTCGTCCCGTTCCCCTTCCGCCTCCCCTTCCTCTCCCGCGTCCTCTTCCCGTCTCGCGTTCTTACTCCGCCTCCTCCACCTTTCCTCCCCCCACTCCAATACCCCTTTCCCCATCCCGCGAACCCCCCTCCCAAGCTCCCCTCCCCCCTCCCAGATTCCCCTCCCCCTCCCGGGTTTCCCTCCTCCCTCTCCTGCGAACCCCCTACCCGAGTCCCTCTCCCGCATTTCATACATTCTTTCCCGGTACATTCAGTTTTCAAACAGCTCGCATGCCACCTTTTGCATATTTCATAATGCCAGAGCTCACCAGTAGTAAAATCCAATTTGGTGCCGTTGTTCGGAAGTCATGCGCGTAAATACATTTCGGCGATTCATTTTTTAGAGATAAATATTAACTACGATGACTGATTTAAAAAATATATATCAACATGGTTTTCACGGCAACGATTTGTTTTGCTTTTCTTCTGACGTTAGCAATAACTGCCGGCCTCCGTGGTCCCGAGGCAAGACTCTCGACTCACAATCCGAAGGTCGCGGGTTCGAACCCGGCGTGCGCAAATAAATTTTATTTGATTCATTTGTGTTATTTCACAATTTATTCATTTAAAATAAATAGTATATTTGCGGCACGTTCCAGAGTGGAAGATACTATCAGTATCGCCCTGGTGTAAGACCACCATTCAGAATTGAAACGTTGCTTGAAATGGCTTTAGCCATGTTTAGTGACCAGATCTGAATAGCCAGGTACTTCCCCACCTTCCTCTTCCCTATCTCCTTCCCCTCCCCACTACCTTCAGCCTCACAACATACCCCGATTGGGGATGCCATAGTCTCACTGGCTCCACACGGGAGCAGTTGAGACTCTTATGCGGTATTGTAAAAAAAAAAAAAAATAACTGTAAAAAAAAAAAAAAAATATCCCGCCTTTTTCGACAGAAAACGTAAAATAAATATAATATTTTAATATTTTTAATTTCGTAACGCCAGAACTTACCATTATATATAGCCTATATTACTCGCGTATAATGTAGCTTTCTATTGGTGAAAAAATTCTAAGATCGGTTTATTAGTTTATGCGTGAAAGCGTAACAAACAAACACACGCAGTTTCGCATTCATAATATTAGTATAGATTTAGAATTTTAGGGTAGGTACTTTCTATTACATAATTCAATTTACCAAATTCTGACACAGGCATTTAAATACAATAGCGAGTTCCCGGCATATGCTATGCCACTTAATAAAGAAAAAAAATCGCTCTACTTACCCTTTCCCATTCGTCCCAGATGATGCCAGAACTCACTTTACACGTATATAAACCATCGCGGGAATGCGCACATCAAATCCCCAAAGTTTCATTGCAATCGGATGAACGGTTTAGCAACGCAAAACATCTCACAAACATAGACAGAAACAAACACATTTTCTATAGATCAGTAATTTTAATATCAAAAATGTCAGTTGAGTATTTTTAAATTTTTTTAAAGTTTACATTAAAAAAATTTGTATTTAAAAAATGTTTTTGTAATTTCTAATAATACCATTATTTAAGCGTATTTCACCTTTCAAAACCAGTACCTATTTAGTTTTTCGATACTTTTACAAATATTCCATTTATTTGAATTTTTATTGCGAAATCGATATACATCGAAACATTTTTACCTTTTGACAAAATACGCCAAATTTTTGAAGGGTTAAGCTTTGAGCTTTAAGCTTTGAGCTTCAAGCTTTGAGCTTTTAAATTTTTGAAGGGTTAAATTTTGAGCTTTAACCTTAAGCTTGAGCTTTAATCTTTAATATTCAAGCTTTGAGCTTTAAGCTTTGAGCTTGAAGTTTTGAGCTTTAAGCTTTGAGATTTAAGCCTTGAGCTTTAAGCTTTCAGCTTCAAGCTTTCAGCTTTAAGCTTTGAATGTAAGTTTAGAGCTTTAAGCTTTGAGATTAAAGTCTTGAGGTTTAAGCTTTAAGTTTTGAGCTTTAAGCTTTGAGTTTAAAGCTTTGAGCATTAAGTTTTGTGATAAACCTTGAGCTTAAAGCTTTGAGCTTCAAGCTTTCAGCTTTAAGCTTTGAATTTAAGTTAAGAGCTTTAATTTTTGAGATTAAATCCTTGAGCTTCAAGCTTTGAGCTTCAAGTTTTGAGCTTTAAGCTTTGGGATTAAACCTTGAGCTTAAAGCATTGAATTTCAAGCTTTGAGCTTTGAGCTTTAAGCTTTAAGTTTTAAGATTTAAACTTTTAGCGCTAAGCTTTATGCTTTGCGCAAAGCTCAAAGCTTAAAGCCGAATGCATAACGCTCAAATATTAAACTCAAAGCTTAAAGCTCAATCTTAAAGCTTAAAGCAAAAATTCAAAGTTTAAAGGCCAAAGTTAAAGCTTAATATCAAAGCTCTTAACTTGAGTTCAAAGCTTAAAGCTTTAAACTCAAAGCACAAAGCTTAAAAATAAAGCTCAAAGTTAAAGCTCAAAATACAAATCTCAAAGCACAAAGCTTAAAGCTCAAAGCTCAAAGTTAAAGCTCAAAACACAAATTTCAAAGCACAAAGCTCAATACTCAAAATTCAATATCAAATCTTAAAGTTCAAGGCTTAAAGCTCAACACGTAAAGCTTAACGTTGAATGCATAAAGTTCAAAGCTTAAAGCTCAAGAATCAAAGCTCAAAGCTTAAATTTCAAAGCTTAAAGCTAAAACTCAAAGCACAAAGCACGGCTTGCGTTGCAATGCAAAGAAATCAATTGATTCTCCTTGAATGTCCTTTCCCGTGCGTCCCCGTTCACCTCCCGAGTCCCCTTCCCCTTTCGCGTTTCTCTTCTACCTTCCCCGCCTTCCCATCCCTCGTCGTCCCACCCACGTACCCCACCTCCCCCGTTCTCCTCCCCCCTGCCTTTCCTCCTTGCCACTAAAATATATGAAATACGCACATTTTCATTAATACAAATTCAATAACGCCAGAACTTACCATTATAAATAGCCTATATCCTTTGCGGGCGTGCGCACAACAAATCACCAAAGTTTCATCGCAATCGGATGAACGGTATGACAGCGTATAAAATACGAACAAACAATTTTTGATTTTTATATATAAGATAGGAAAGATTTTATTGTTTGTTGGTGTCCTTCCGTACGGCCCGTACCCCAGTGACGCTAACATTGTATAATACTTACATTTTTAAACTCGTGATATCTTTTGAATGAGATGTCCGAATTGAATAATTCAAAAAGTTATATAAAGGCATTGAAGCAGTCTCGTATATAAAATAATTTATATTGATAAGAATTAATATCAAGATACAAATAAAGAGTCTTTTCTAGCGGCGGCAATTCAATTAAATTTTTTAAATAAAAGAACACTTATTGTGGCATAACTATAATAGTTAGACATATGCTGTCGCGACATTTTTTGTAGATAATAATGTGTTCTTCAAAGTTGTACTACATTATTTTATTCTATCATCAATAGTTTTTGTAGCGCACGTGATTTAAAGAATATTTTCGGAAATTTTTTTACACCTTGGGTTACATTATTGTAGTTTTAGTAAAGATCCCTAATTTTTTTAAAAATAAAATATAGCCTATGTTACCCGGGAATAGTGTAGCTTCCCAACAGTGAAAGAATTTTTCAAATCGGTTCAGTAGTTTCGGAGCCTATTCGATGCAAACAAACAAACAAACAAACAAACAAACAAACAATCAAATCCTTCCTCTTTATAATATTAGTATAGATGACTTATATCATTTGTTTATACGAAATGGTTAAAGAATTCACAGGTTTGAATGCCACAGCTTCCTCCAAAAACTCCACACAACGCACTTCCATTCTCAACTATCAAATAAATAATTAAGCAATCAAAAGGCCAAAGTAAAGTGTATGAAATCAATTGTGACCGTTATAATGTTTTAATATTCAAGAAGGTACATATTTATTAAATTACTTGCTAGTTGGGTAAGGCTCACGAACGTTGTGCCAGGACAAAGCCACTGACCTCATCCCACCCAGATCGGGGTTATTGCGGAATAGTGTGGAGAGTGACAAATCTGGCACTCAATTGACCCGATTAAAATCCTAAATTGGGCCCTTTTTTACGAAAATAAAACTTGTTTTTTAAATTACTCACGGCCGTTGTTCCAAATCCTACTGGTCAACTGCTGAGCCGACATTTTGGCCCAGTACTCTTCAAACGCACAAATACGCTCCTCCCAATTTTTCGACCAACAGGCGAATCCAGCGTTACTAAACTATGGCGAACAGCCTTATAATTAACAACAACAAATTTTACCGTCTGGCAACACCACGACCTACCGACAGGCTGAGTGCACGAAATTTGCAAGCTCATTCTATTGCTTACTCCCCGGCCTTCTGGGTGTTATCAATTCCCTCCAGTGTACCACGACTTATCTTAATTTGTGCAAAGTTGTAAATAAAAAAGTGACTGATTAAATCCGAAGTATTATTCACAAACATCTCCTTACACACGATTGCGGCTACGGCAATTGGAAAGGGCTAGCTGTCAATCTGAGGAGGTTTACATACAGCCCACCAACAATAACCACCTTTCCTAAATTGGTGACCCCGACGAGATCTGAACACGCAACCTTCTGATCGCAATCCTTCTGATCTAAATCACTTAGCTGATCGGAGACTTAGATTGAAAGATAGAAGAGAAAGATGGCTGTTAAAAGAAGCTTTTAAAAAGTTATGGCATTCAAGTCAGTTGCCGTTTAGTGAAAAAATTGGAAATACTCTTTCTATCTTTTTTTTACATTAGTTCCACCCAAGAGGTCCTGAGGAAAACAATTTTTCTCTGGGCGCAATTCAATATACCACTACACAGCATTTAAAAGTTGGGTAATATATATTCGCACGTAGATAGGTGGAATATGTCTCTGATACAATATAAACATGAAATAATGAAGTCATTTATCCATGATACAAGTTCTGACTAAGGAAGTTCTTTAGTAAATTTATTAAACACAGCTTTACCTTTCATGTTAATGCATTTTAGTAATTTAATGTATGATTTATAGAAGTATTATAGACCATTAAAACCTGTTATATTATTTATTAATTTAATTTCAAAGCTTTTTTTTTGTTTTCATCATTTCAAATTTGGTCAAATAATATTGCCAACCTGCAAAGGGGGCATTCTTATTATGTCGTTCACAGATTTTCTTAATTTTATTGTTTCATTGGAAATGAGGTTTATTTCCTGTAAAACATAAACGGTAGGTAAACATATTCAAAGTGCTTCGTCTTTATGGTAAGTTATTTATATGTTTTATAAAAATATATTATTTCGTTGTTGCAATTTTGCAGAATTTATTGTTTGGTTTGTAATCTACACAATACTTTCTCAACTTCTGTTTTCTATTTTTTTGCTGTTCACTATAGCTAACGGCCGGCGTAGTCCAGCGGTAAGGTTCTTGACTCGCATTCCGAAGGTCGCGGAATCGAATCCCGGCGTGGCAAATAAATTTTATTTGATTAATTTGTGTTATTTCAAAATTTATTCATTTAAAATAATATATAGTATATTTTCAGCACGTTCCAGATTGGAAAATATTCTCAGTGTGGCCCTGGTGTAAGACTACCATTCAGGATTGAAACGTTGCTTGGAAAGGCTTTAGCCGTGTTTGGTGATCAGATCTGAATAGCCAAGTACTTCCCAACCTTCTTCTTCCCCATCTCCTTCCCTTCCCCACTACCTCTAGCCTCACAACATACCCCAATTGCGGATGCCGTAGTTTGATTAATTTGTGTTATTTCACAATTTATTAATTTAAAATATTACATAGTATATTTGCGGCACGTTCCAGAGTGCCCCCACCATTCAGAATTCAAACGTTGCTTTAAATGACTTTAGCCGCGTTTGGTGAGCAGATCTGAATAGCCAAGCACTTCCCAACGTTCTTCTTTCCCATCTCCTTCCCCTCCTTATTACCTTCAGCCTCACAACATATCCCAATTGGGGATGCCATAGTCTCACTGGCTCCAGACGAGAGCAGTTGGGACTCTTGCGCGGTATTCATTTAAAAAAATAGCTGTCTTTTTCATGTTGTAGTTATAATATGTCATATTATGAGAAAGCCGAAAGGCGTTAATACTACAAATCTATACTAATATTAACATTGACCTTTCATTTACATTGCGGAGGAGTCGCGGAGAGCTCTTACCGCCGACTCAGTAAGGAGCGCCGCGCCCAGATCAAATGCAAGGAATGTTTAACGGTACCACCTCTATCTAATGCTAAAGTCAGCGGTACCGCACCTCCGGAAAGTGAACTACTTGCAAAACTAATGGAACAAAACACTCAAATTCTAGCCACTCTGGAAACAATGAGTAAACAATACCAGGAGATTTTACTTCGTGTTCACGACCTTGAAGATAAAAACAAAATACTTGAAAAAAAGAACAATAACCTCGAAGCGAGACTTGAAGCCATTGAAAACCATATGGAACAGATTGATCGACAAAACAGATCAAGAAATGTGGAGATTAGAGGAATCCCTGAAGCCGACGGGGAAAACCTAAATAATATTTTATTCAATATAAAAAAAACCATCAACTCAAACGACGCTACTAATATCGATTCAGCGCACCGCACTACACTAAAAATCACCAAAGATAAAAGCAGGCCCATCTTGATAAAATTCAAATCCACCATCTACCGTGATGATTTCCTGGAAGAAGTAAAAAGGTTCAACAAGCAAGCTGCCAATCGTGAAGAAAAACTAAACACCTCCCTCATCGGAATGGCAGGACCAAGCTCCCCTATATACATTTCCGAACACCTGACATTTCAGGCGAAGCACCTATGGTTTCTTGCTCGTAAGGCTAAACGCGAAAACCTTTATAAATTTGTTTGGACCAGAGGTGGTCAAGTATATGTACGACAAGATATTGGGACTCCTGTCATTATTATCAATGAAAAAAATAAGCACATATTGTCTCGTTCATCCAATAACTTGTAAACAAAGCTCCTTTAACTACAAAACTTACTTTGATATACTCTTATATTATTCCACTTTTTCTATTATAAACAGCAGTAAAATATTTTTATATGTTTCTAGCACAAAGATACTATTTTTATGCAATGTGTCTAAACCATTTATATATTTAATACAGCTGATTCTGTTAGGTTACAAACTTTATAAATGGAAGAAATAGCTGATCAATTGGATAATTTGACGCCAATTCAATGTAAAGAAACAAACAGTGCTCTAGAAGTTCAACAAACATTATCTCAATCAGCCCTAAAAATCTTCTCAATGAATATTAGAAGCATAAACCGTAATTTTAACGAATTATTGATAGTTCTCACAGACCTGAACTCCAACTTTGACATTATCATTTTGAGTGAATGCTGGATCAATGAAAATTACCTTCCCAAAAACATAATAAACTACACCCATTACAACACACAGTATAACATAACCCAAAATGATGGTGTTATTATATACATAAAAAATCACATAACTCACACAGTAAACGAAATCATAATCAATCAATCCAACTGTCTCAAAATTGTTATAGATAAACACGTAACCATATTTTCTATTTATCGATCACCAGCCACATCTAACATAACCCCTTTTCTAAATTCACTAAACCAATTTTTATCTTGTGTAACTGATTGTGATAATCTCCTTATTATTGGTGACCTCAATATAAATATAATAAATTCCATGCATCCTCAAGCCAATGATTATATAAACCTGCTAACTTTTCAAGGTTTCGTCCCAGCCATCACAGCACCCACCAGAGTATCTGGCTCGTCTGTAAGTTGTATTGATCATGTGTTTTCAAAATGTAAATTAAAAACCACATCTCTTGTATACCAATGTACCGTCACAGATCACTACGCTACCATAACTTCTCTTTCTCACAAAGTAAATAAACCACAACCGCATGAAATTCCACAAAATAAAATATCCTATACCACACTTTTTGAGCTGGTCTCACAAGAAAATTGGTCAAATCTTTACAAAGAAAATGATCCTAATTTAGCCTGCGAATTTTTTGTCCAAACACTACATAACCACCTAACCAACGCTACATCCAACACAACAGAAAAAACAAAACATTATGACACGAAACTCAAACCTTGGATAACTGTTGGTATTCTCCATTCTATACGTAAGCGTGATAAACTCCACGCACTCTGTAAAAAAAATCCCAACGACCACGAATCCCACATATTCTACAAGAAATACAGAAATGTTTGCAAAAAAATTACTTCAAAGGCCAGAGAAGACTACTATAAAAAAGAAATCATAAATGCCGAAAACGACAAGAAAAAAATATGGAATATTATTAAGGACATATCCTACACTAGACAAACAACTACACCCATAAATAAGATTAACATTGAAGGCCGAACACTAACAAATACACGTAATGACTCCGTAAAAATTGCAGACCATTTAAATGAATTTTTCACCTCCGTCGGATCAAATCTTTCCAATAATATTCTAACTAGAAATAATGTCTCGGAACATGACCTTGCTCACAAAATATCCCTGGCTCATGTGAGTTATAACCAATTTTTTTTTCATTTGTTTTCACTCCTACCACCGAATTGGAAATTATAGAAATCATCACAGCATTAAAAAACAGCCACTCAACAGGTATAGATAAAATCTCTTCTAAACTAACTAAGCATTTAAAATCCCTTATTGCCAGCCCTCTTAAACATATTATTAACTTAAGCCTCCAATCCGGAATTTTCCCAAAATCACTAAAACATGCCTCTATCATCCCTATTTTCAAATCAGGTGACAGATCTTCGATAAATAGTTACAGGCCTATATCGTTATTGAGCACTATATCCAAAATCATTGAAAAAGTAGTTAAACTAAGACTCCTCAAATTCCTCGAGGACAATAAAATCCTTTCAAAAAACCAATACGGATTTCGTAAAGATTGTAGTACTGCTGATGCAATTGCAACATTTACCAAACTGATATCAGATAACCTCGATAAAGGCAATAAACCTCTTGCTGTCTTTCTAGATCTGTCAAAAGCCTTCGATACTATTTCCCACCACATTCTTCTAAAAAAACTCCAACAGATTGGGATAGAAGGTACTGCCCTGAAATGGTTTAAAAACTACCTCACACAGAGATCACAAACAACCGTCATCCACTCTAATCAAGAATATAGGAGTAAATGCTTACCTATCTCCTATGGCGTGCCCCAAGGGAGTGTTCTAGGCCCGCTCTTATTTCTCATTTATATGAACTCCTTGTTGAATTTGGATATTGAAGGTAATATAATATCTTTTGCTGATGACACTGTTATCATATTTACAAGTAAAATATGGAAAATAACAATCGAGAAAGCAAATTCTGGACTGAACAAAATTAAAAAATGGCTAGACTCTAACCTCCTCACACTAAATATTCAAAAAACACAATATATACATTTCTCAATCCGAAAACTCACTCTCCCAGAAAACCTTCCTAAACTAATCATTCACTCTTGCCCACAAAATCTAGACACCCCTTCACAATCTCTAATTAACAGCTGTTCATGCCCAATTCTCAAACCGTCAAATGAAGTAAAATACCTAGGGGTCATTATAGATAATCATTTACGCTGGGAGGCTCAAATCAACTCCATAACAAAGAGACTCCGTAAGTTATGCTATGTTTTTTATTCTATTCGATCAATCCTTGATCTAAAAACACTCAGAAGTGTTTATTTCGCTCTATTTCAATCTATAGCAACGTACGGCATTATAGGATGGGGAGGTTGTGCAGCATCCATTATCTACCCTCTGGTGACTATTCAAAAAGTTTTGCTAAGAATCATCTTCAAATGTTCCCCTTCTCATCCATCAGAGCAACTTTTTAAGAAACTAGCAGTCCTTGACATTCGCCAACTGTACATTAAGATAATTCTCATCCATATCTGGAAAAATGGTTTGATAAAATCCACTCAAAAAGATATACATACACGCTACTCAACTCATGCAAAATGCATAATACCTATAACAAAAACCACTTTCTCACAAAGGCAATACTCATACATCGCACCTAAAGTATACAACACACTAGATAACAACATCAAAAGATCTAATACACTTACTCACTTTGCAACTGGAGTCCAAATATGGATATCCGTAAAGGGTCGACAGTTTTTTAAAGAATTTCTTTAGAAAATTTATTTGAAGAGAATTATGTCATTACCAATCTTTGATTTATTTAAATACAAGCTTGGTGGGAAACAAAGGTCAAGTGTCATTATCTGTAATTCAAATTAAATTTTGCCTTTGAACAAAATTATCGTTTTCTGATATTTTCTGCTAAAACAGGGATAGATGGCAAATCCTAGTATGAAGGTCAACTTTTGCCAAAACCGCTTTTGCAAAATGCTAGCAGCTTTACTGCATTTGACTCCTTTAAATGATATATTGAATCATAAAAAAATACTACTTACTACTAGCACACAAAAAGGAATTTTTTCTATTTGTTAAGGAAAAATATTTCTTAATTTTTATTTTAACTTGTTTTTTCGTCTCGTGCATACTACATACTTATCTGTGAAAAGTGCTTTGCCATTGTGGAAGCATCATCTACATATTATTGTTATTTGTACAATATATCATATTACTTCATTTATCTGGAGGAAAGCATCATTTTATTTTATTTTCATTGTAAAAATATATTTAAACTTTCAACTTTTTTGTAAAATGCGGGAGAAGAAAATCATTACTTTACCCTTTCCACTTAAGTCTTTTACTGTTTTTATTACACCAGCACTTTAGTTAAGCGAAATAGCGAAATTTAAGTTTTAGTTATTTTTTGTAAATAAAATTGATATAAGTTTTTATACCGCACAATAAAAGTTTTTGTTTGTAAAGTACTATATGTAATCACTATAATATAAATAGCCGAAAATTTTAATTACTTTTTAAACTAAAATCTTAAAACTGTTTCGCACCACTGTGTACCAGTGCCTACATGTTTCATGGGAGACGTATAGACACTAGTCAAAGAGCCCAATACCACCAGAAATCCACTGTAACAATAATAATTTACTTCAATGTCCAGTGTAATTGACTTGAAACATGAATTTATTCTAACATTTATTGTACAAAAATTGGTGTAAAATAATGTACCTACCAATATAACTACGTACATACGGATTCTCATTATAATAGAAATCCTTTCATATTTGCATGCTCTAAAGTACTTACTTCAACTTTATATATTTTATAATTACATACTTTCTATATTCTTTCATGTACCTACATGCGTTCTATGTTCTATACTTTTCATATTATTTTATTTTGTATTCTACTACATTCTTCCATACTCCTTTATATTACTCTACGGTCATTTACATTCTTTTATATTCTTTTGCCTTCTTCAATATTTTTTAATATTATATTTTTTACTTAGATATATATTTTTATTTTTTATTTTATATTCTAGCACATTCTTTAAATTGCATAAGTTAATGTACTGTATATGAAAATCGACCACCACAACACGGGCATGTGCCTAGTATGGTGGTCGAAAAATCTCCGATTCATGTAACAAACAATTCAAAGAATAAAGAAACTTAAAAAAAAAAATTATAAAGAGGAAAGATTTGATTGTTTGTTTGTTTGTTTGTTTGTTTGTTTGCATCGAATAGGCTCCGAAACTACTGAACCGATTTGAAAAATTCTTTCACTGTTGGGAAGCTACACTATTCCCGGGTAACATAGGCTATATTCTATTTAAAAAAAAATTAGGGATCTTTACTAAAACTACAATAATGTAACCCAAGGTGTAAAAAAATTACCGGAAATATTCTTTAAATCACGTGCGCTGCAAAAACTATTGATGATAGAATAAAATAATGTAGCACAACTTTGTAGAACACATCATTATCTACAAAAAATGTCGCGACAGCATATGTCTAACTATTATAGTTATGCCACAATAAGTGTTCTTTTATTTAAAAAAATTAATTGAAATGCCGCCGCTAGAAAAGACTCTTTATTTGTATCTTGATATTAATTCTTATCAATATAAATTATTTTATATTCGAGACTGCTTCAATGCCTTTATATAACTTTTTGAATTATTCAATTCGGACATCCCATTCAAAAGATATCACGAGTTTAAAAAAGTATTATACAATGTTAGCGTCACTGGGGTACGGGCCGTACGGAAGGACACCAACAAACAATCAAATCTTTCCTATCTTATATATAAAAATCAAAAATTGTTTGTTCGTATTTTATACGCTGTCATACCGTTCATCCGATTGTGATGAAACTTTGGTGATTTGTTGTGCGCACGCCCGCAAAGGATATAGGCTTTTTTTTTTTTTTTTTTTTTACATTTTAATACCGCACAAGAGTCCCAACTGCTCCCGTCTGGAGCCAGTGAGACTATGGCATCCCCAATCGGGGTATGTTGTGAGGCTGAAGGTAGTGGGGAGGGGACGGAGATAGGGAAGAGGAAGGTGGGGGAAGTACCTGGCTATTCAGATCTGGTCACTAAACACGGCTAAAGCCATTTCGAGCAACGTTTCAATTCTGAATGGTGGTCTTACACCAGGGCGATACTGATAGTATCTTCCACTCTGGAACGTGCCGCAAATATACTATTTATTATTTATAATGGTAAGTTCTGGCGTTATTGAATTTGTATTAATGAAAATGTGCGTATTTCATATATTTTAGTGGCAAGGAGGAAAGGCAGGGGGGAGGAGAACGGGGGAGGTGGGGTACGTGGGTGGGAAGACGAGGGATGGGAAGGCGGGGAAGGTAGAAGGGAAACGCGAAAGGGGAAGGGGACTCGGGAGGTGAACGGGGACGCACGGGAAAGGACATTCAAGGAGAATCAATTGATTTCTTTGCATTGCAACGCAAGCCGTGCTTTGTGCTTTGAGTTTTAGCTTTAAGCTTTGAAATTTAAGCTTTGAGCTTTGATTCTTGAGCTTTAAGCTTTGAACTTTATGCATTCAACGTTAAGCTTTACGTGTTGAGCTTTAAGCCTTGAACTTTAAGATTTGATATTGAATTTTGAGTATTGAGCTTTGTGCTTTGAGATTTGTGTTTTGAGCTTTAACTTTGAGCTTTGAGCTTTAAGCTTTGTGCTTTGAGATTTGTGTTTTGAGCTTTAACTTTGAGCTTTATTTTTAAGCTTTGTGCTTTGAGTTTTAAGCTTTAAGCTTTGAACCCAAGTTTAGAGCTTTGATATTAAGCTTAAACTTTGGCCTTTAAACTTTGAATTTTTTCTTTAGGCTTGAGCTTTAAGATTGAGCTTTAGACTTTGAGTTTAATATTTGAGCTTTATGCATTCGGCTTTAAGCTTTGAGCTTTGCGCAAAGCATAAAGCTTAGCGCTAAAAGTTTAAAGCTTAAAACTTAAGGCTTAAAGCTCAAAGCTCAAAGCTTGAAATTCAATGCTTTAAGCTCAAGGCTTTAATCCCAAAGCTTAAAGCTCAAAACTTGAAGCTCAAAGCTTGAAGCTCAAGGATTTAATCTCAAAAATTAAAGCTCTAAACTTAAATTCAAAGCTTAAAGCTGAAAGCTGAAAGCTTGAAGCTCAAAGCTTTAAGCTCAAGGCTTTAATCACAAAACTTAAAGCCCAAAGCTTTAAACTCAAAGCTTAAAGCTCAAAACTTAAAGCTTAAAGCTCAAGACTTTAATCTCAAAGCTTAAAGCTCTAAACTTACATTCAAAGCTTAAAGCTGAAAGCTTGAAGCTGAAAGCTTAAAGCTCAAGGCTTAAATCTCAAAGCTTAAAGCTCAAAACTTCAAGCTCAAAGCTTAAAGCTCAAAGCTTGAATATTAAAGATTAAAGCTCAAAGCTTAAGGTTAAAGCTTAAAGTTTAACCCTTCAAAAATTTCAAAGCTCTAAGCTTGAAGCTCAAAGCTTAAAGCTCAAAGCTTAACCCTTCAAAAATTTGGCGTATTTTGTCAAAAGGTAAAAATGTTTCGATATATATCGATTTCGCAATAAAAATTCAAATAAATGGAATATTTGTAAACGTATCGAAAAACTAAATAGGTACTGGTTTTGAAAGGTGAAATACGCTTAAATAAATGGTATTATTAGAAATTACAAAAACATTTTTTAAATACAAATTTTTTTAATGTAAACTTTAAAAAAATTTAAAAATACTCAACTGACATTTTTGATATTAAAATTACTGATCTATAGAAAATGTGTTTGTTTCTGTCTATGTTTGTGAGATGTTTTGCGTTGCTAAACCGTTCATCCGATTGCAATGAAACTTTGGGGATTTGATGTGCGCATTCCCGCGATGGTTTATATACGTGTAAAGTGAGTTCTGGCATCATCTGGGACGAATGGGAAAGGGTAAGTAGAGCGATTTTTTTTCTTTATTAAGTGGCATAGCATATGCCGGGAACTCGCTATTGTATTTAAATGCCTGTGTCAGAATTTGGTAAATTGAATTATGTAATAGAAAGTACCTACCCTAAAATTCTAAATCTATACTAATATTATGAATGCGAAACTGCGTGTGTTTGTTTGTTACGCTTTCACGCATAAACTAATAAACCGATCTTAGAATTTTTTTCACCAATAGAAAGCTACATTATACGCGAGTAATATAGGCTATATATAATGGTAAGTTCTGGCGTTACGAAATTATAAATATTAAAATATTATATTTATTTTACGTTTTCTGTCGAAAAAGGCGATATTTTTTTTTTTTTTTACAATACCGCACAAGAGTCCCAACTGCTCCCGTGTGGAGCCAGTGAGACTATGGCATCCCCAATCGGGGTATGTTGTGAGGCTGAAGCCATGGTAAAGCCATTTCAAGCAACGTTTCAATTCTGAATGGTGGTCTTACACCAGGGCGATACTGATAGTATCTTCCACTCTGGAACGTGCCGCAAATATACTATTTATTTTAAATGAATAAATTGTGAAATAACACAAATGAATCAAATAAAATTTATTTGCGCACGCCGGGTTCGAACCCGCGACCTTCGGATTGTGAGTCGAGAGTCTTGCCTCGGGACCACGGAGGCCGGCAGTTATTGCTAACGTCAGAAGAAAAGCAAAACAAATCGTTGCCGTGAAAACCATGTTGATATATATTTTTTAAATCAGTCATCGTAGTTAATATTTATCTCTAAAAAATGAATCGCCGAAATGTATTTACGCGCATGACTTCCGAACAACGGCACCAAATTGGATTTTACTACTGGTGAGCTCTGGCATTATGAAATATGCAAAAGGTGGCATGCGAGCTGTTTGAAAACTGAATGTACCGGGAAAGAATGTATGAAATGCGGGAGGGGGACTCGGGTAGGGGGTTCGCAGGAGGGGGAGGAGGGAAACCCGGGAGGGGGAGGGGAATCTGGGAGGGGAGAGGGGAGCTTGGGAGGGGGGATCGCGGGATGGGGAAAGGGGTATTGGAGTGGGGGGAGGAAAGGTGGAGGAGGCGGAGTAAGAACGCGAGACGGGAAGAGGACGCGGGAGAGGAAGGGGAGGCGGAAGGGGAACGGGACGAATGGGAAAGGACACGCAGGAGAAAATAATTTATTTATTAAATGGCATGGCAACGCATGCCGGGTACCAGCTAGTAAATAAATAAAATGAGAACTTTACTAGAGGAAGCCACTTTTCCGCTCGTCTGTCGCACCCTGTAATTGGAGCAAGGACCAGGTAGGTAGCAGGTAGTAAGAGGTAGCTTGTAGGGGTAGCGAATATGCAAATTCCGGCGCAGGTGGCACTTGAACCACTGGTGGTTTATAGCCCGCTGCTACTGTTCACCCGAGCCCGCTCCTCGGCTGAACTGGCCGTAAAAATGACAGTTACTGAAACTGCTATTAGTCGCTACTGCACTTTTCAATATTTCAAGTGTGAACTTTAATTTATTAAATACTTCAGGTAGTGCTATCTTGCCAGTTGGCCTTTAGCATTTAAAATACTAAGTTACACATTAATTTCTTGAATAGTTTAGCTGGCCTTTAGCATTTAAAATACTAAGTTACACATTAATTTCTTGAATATTTGGCTATTGGGATAAATTTGGGAGGCTAGTATCGGTATCACCGCCCCAGGAACCTAACATTTATTGGACCACCAACACCTCTGCCATAGGTCACCCCAAGTGGTTCACTCCGTTTGGTCACTGGTGCCCGGGTTTATGGGGTGCGATTAGTCCGGTTTTTGGCGGCGGATGCGTCTACCCACTAGCCGCATGGCCGGCCGGATTGGGAAAGAATGTTTGACGGTGACCTTTTAACCTCTCCAGCAGAACTATCTCGGAACATCGCCTTGCACTACGGCTGGAGGAATGGATTCTTACATTCATCAATCACTCCTAGAAACACTGAACCCAGGATTACTAGCCATTACCATTTCTTCTTCCTTCCCTTTCTCCTTCCTTTTCTAAAAAGACCCTTCATGCAGCTTCCCCAAAGATAACTTAGTTCCCGAGGGGAAAAATTTTCCTCAGGGCTTCCTGTGTGGAGCTTATGTAAAAAAAATGAAGGAAACCTAAACAAACTTGAGATTATTCTACAAGATGTGTGTGATAGGTAAATATGTATCAAGAAAAAAAAATCGAATGAGGGAAAAGCCAAATTTGTGTTCGATAAAAAGAGTCTGCAACACAACGTGAAATTCTAAGTAACCAAATGCTAATAAATACTTGATGGATGAAATTGTTGGCAATAAAAATATTCATAATAATGAAACCAGAAATGTAAATAGAATCAGATTGCTCCGTCTGAGAAAAAAAAGGCAGTTCCTTGACTCCGTCTGAGTCAAGGAACTGCCTAATGAATAGAATCTAATTTGCTAACTATAAAAATATTATATTATAAACAGTGACGTGTAACTATGCACAAACGCATAACAGTTTATATTCATAAAATATAATATAAACCAACTCAACAATAAATAATTTAACAAAATAAAACTCCAGCTTTTATCCATTTGGCTCCACAATAACAATAAAATTTCCGAACTTAAATATATTACAAAATCTACGATTCATCGATGTTTAGCTAATGTCAAGCACATTGCCTTAAAAAAATGCAGCTCTGCTGTACCAATTTCCACGCCCAATTGCACATTTTTTACTATTCCACTTACATGGTAGAATTGTAAAAAACACATTAACTCTTATGTGGAGTTAATGTAAAAAAAAATTCGTAGTGGGCTTTTTTCTAAAATAAGCTTTGGAAATATTCAATGCTTTGCAGCAATCTAGTTTTTCAAAAAGCGTTGATTTATTCACTTTTTGCAATCCGTCATCCAAAGGGTTATAATTTATAATCATCGACCGTTAGATATATTGTATCGACAGAAAATATATTTTGAAATTTAACAAGGGGTCTAAGGACGGGTCATTTTACAGAATTTGAACAATTCATCAAGTTTAATTATTTAAGTTCTGTGAAAGGTCCATTCAAGTTTACGGTTGGCGTAATCGAGCGGTAAGGCTCTTGACTCGCAACCGAAAGTCGCGATATCGGATCCCGGCCTGGGCAAATAAATTTTATTTGATTAATTTGTGTTATTTCACAATTAATTCATTTAAAATAATATAAAGTATATTTGCGGCAAGTTCCAGAGTGGAAGATCCCCAGTATCCCCACCATTAAGTATATAAGACCACCATTCAGAATTGAAACGTTGCTTGAAATAACTTTAGCCTTGGTATGTTTTTAGGTTTTCACGGCCAAAAGTATTTTTCTTATTTATTTTTGGGGTGTTATGCCATGTTTCGCTACCTCCTTCTTTAGCCAACGTTTCGGACAGCGTTACAGTGTCCATCATCAGGGCAGATGGCTCATCTGTAACGCTGTCCGAAACGTTGGCTAAAGAAGGAGGTAGCGAAACATGGCTAACACCCCAAAAATAAATTACAAAAAAAAAGCTTTAGCCTTGTTTGGTGACCAAATCTGAATAACCAGTTACTTCCCTATCTTCATCTTCGCCATCTCCTTCCCCTCCCCACTACCTTTACACTCACAACATACTCCAATTAGGGATGCCATTGTCTCACTGGCCCCAGACGGGAGCAGCTGGGGCTCTTGTGAGGTATTCCACATAAAAATACAAATAAAATATACATAAACTACTGGCCCGTGATGAAAACACCAAATAACTTATATTTAACTGTGAAATTTGATTAATTCATCAAATTCGTAAAAAAACCCGTCCGTGTTTTAATTCTTCCTATAAACTCCCGGATATCTTTTCGATTCCAACACTTTATTAATACTCTACTAACGGTACTCTAAAAAAAGTTTAATTTCTTTAGAACTGTCGCTTGAAATGAAAAGATGTTTTACGACTATTTTTACACTACCACTTTAAAAAGCGATGAAAATATAAATACTTTTCCCATTAATATAAAAACACATGTATTTTTAACGCTTTAAGAACTACATAACTGATCGCATAATAAACCCACTCCCCTTAAAACCTGAGCGAAGCCTTTGGTAACCGGATACGGATAAATGAGGTTCGATCAAACGGAAGGAAAAACAATACACCCTCATTCGTTAGTACTGCGAGTTATTTTAGTAATGAATTAGTTTTTCTAGTTACTATATATTATTTCTTACCTGCATGTTTGTAGATTTTCACGGCCAAAAGAATTTTTGTTATTTATTTTTGGGATGTTATGCCGTGTTTTGCTACCTCCTTCTTTAGCCAACGTTTCGAACAGCGTCACAGTGTCCATCATCAGGGCAGATGAGCAAATGATATTGGTGAAAGTATTTACGTATCTATGTCGAAGCGATACCGTGCTGCCAGCTCCATTTCTCCATGAGCTGTTGTTAGAAAAAATTCAGCACGGATTTTTGCGTTGCGCAGATTTGGTGTAGCCGTCAATTACTTTTTCTAACACCAGCTCGTAGAGAAATGGAGCTGGCAGCACGGTATCGCTTCGACATACATAAGTAAACACTTTCACCAATATCATTTCCTCCAGACGGGAGCACTTGGGACTCTTGTGCGGTATGTAAAAAATGTATATGTTCATATTCCATAAATGCCTTGACCATGAACATTGTGCCAGACTCGATCAGTTAAAATGCTTAAATATTTATAGTACCTACCAGCAAACGTAATTAGTGAAGGTAAATTTTGAAAATAAATGTGTGGAAATTGGTAAAAAATATGTTTCACAGTCGTATTTTGCGACTTGTATGTAGCTTAGATAGAATCTTATAGCGTAGATTTTGAATCATAATATCAAAATTTAAAATGAATTTGGTCGCTTGTATGTAGGGTCGTGAATGTCACGACAGAAATTTTCGTGCATTGTGTTTTATTTTGTCGTAAAAGTCTTCATTTTTCTAACTACACAAACAAAACCTGCATAACTGAATTGTTCACAAAATTGGGAACAAATTTTCAACAAAAGTAATAATAAATTTCGTCATCATTCTTAATAAATCTCAGTTGTCTTCTTCATACACTCATAGTGTTGTGTTCCTTTCTTGAGTGAGGTATGCCCGGAGTTGCCAGTGATTAATAGGCCCGACGTGTCAGCTGGAGGATTGACGAATGGGTTCCTACTTCTCAGGTGTGTTAACCGGGAAAACGATTGGAGGAGACGATTTGTCTGTAGTTTTAATGGAATTAAACCATGCTCATATTACACTTTATGTAAAAACTGAAGAGTACATGCATACATGTTTGTAAATACATAAATGAAGTCTTTTATCAAAACTTAAAAAAAGTACTGTGGTGGAAAACCTAAAATCTGCAAATACAAACGCATTTTTCAGGGCAAAGATCATGGAGCGGAAGGCTGAAAAAGATAAGAAACAGAAAAAGAGAAAAAACTCCAACGACATAGTTAAAATGATCCAACTGCTCTCGTTACAGCTAAAAATAATCCACCAAAACACACGCAGCAAAACAACAACAAAATATGACGATACGCTGTCGTATCGAAACAATTGGAAACAGAATTTGACATGGTAATCTTCAAACAATGTTGACTGAATAAATACTTCGTACGAAAATAAATAGCCTATAGGTACTTAGCTTGAGCTTTTTCAATAACTAGATTGTTCGCAGCTATGTAAAACTTCTGTAAGAACTAAATATAAGTAAATAAACGGCACAACCCTCAACGAACATAAAAAATCAAAATGACGATGTTGTAATCTTAAAATTTTACGACCACCTTTAAAAGCTGTCAGATTTGAGAAGTTAATTATGAGATTATCAAGTCGATAGGTATTTAAAAATGTTTGTCAATTACCCACAGTATCATAAAATTCACTACGTTTCGGGCACACAGCCAAGCCCGTGACCCGCTTTTATAGATTCACCTTTTCAGCGTTCTCGAGTAATGACAATATTTAATTATTAAGTAATTTAATAGTACACTAACAAGTATGATTTGCTAAATAATCGCTTTCCTAAATTTTGTCCAGTGGATTAATTAAGTAATATCCTAACAAAATAATGACCTAACTTTATATTAAAATTTTTTTGGGAAGACGCTGTCAAACTAAAAGATCAGATCTTATTTAAAATACTGAGCGAGATTTGAAAAAAAAGAGCTTTCATCAAAACCGATATGTCTCTAAGGAGCTTATTCCATTCAATCCGGAGCTTTCGAATTCGATATTGAATATTTCATAATGAATCGGCACCCAAATCCCAGCTTACATTCGTTCGCGGAAATCCTAAGAGAATACCACTCGTTTGTTCATCCGATGAGCTTTGCTTTATTTCTACCGTTGCGTTGTTTCGTAAGGGAAAAGGAGTGATGGAACGGAAATGAGAAATGAAGGAAAAATTACAATGGATAATAGAAAGAATTCTGTCCTAGAGGTCCAACATGAACGTCGATAAAATCCTACATCAATAAGATATTGATTAAATCCGTCTATCTTTGGTCAGTTAACAATATTTGCGATTGCGGTCAACAGTTGGTAAGAAATAAGAAATACTCTGACCGACGATTGATAAATTTTACCCCGGACTCCATAGTATCAGTTTTGCTAAATAACTGGCTTGTTAATGAACGGAGTTCAACTAAAAAAGCTCTTATAATTAAAAGAAGTCGTTTAGCGAAGCTGGTTAATAGTCGAAGCGATTTAATTAAACTGTCACGATACTTAATTAAACTGTCACCAATTTATTCCGTTCGATATTAAATAAACTAAAGTGGTTGAAATCTAACTCAGAATCAAGTCAACCCAACACCTCTTTGAAAAGCCATTAAAAGCTGTGAAAAAAAATCGAAATAACCCATAACCTTACCTAACGAAACCTATTAAAAAAAAAATTAATGACTTTTCAAAGGAGGTGTTGAGTTGAGTTCATTATAAGTTGTCCGATCACCGTTGAAAGTATGTTGAAGGTATGATTAAAGACATGCTTAACTAATTAACTTCCGTTTAGTGTCAAAAAGTAAATGCGGACTGCCAATGCATTTTCAGGTTTTTCAATTCAACATTGCCGATGTATTAAAATTTTTACGTAATTGCTTGGCGTTTGACATTTCGTATCGTCCATTAATAGAAAATAACTTCTGTGTTGCCAGCGTATACCGATTTCTTATATATTCCTCGTCAATATCGGTTCGAATGTCAATGGTGAAACTGTGCTCGGGACATCAATATATATAAACACCTGAAATGACGACTATCGATCGGATATTATAAAGTTATCGATAGCTGATATTTCTATTTTCACACTAACGGCCAAATTTTTATAAAAGCATTATTATCTTAATTTTTTTTCATCTTAAATTTAAATCAACCAATAGTACTTAGAATAAATTGTTAATGTCTTACTCAGTTTGCATAAAATAATAATCGCTCAATAAGTTAATTTACGGTAGGACTCTAATTTAATTTACTAATCGAGTCACGTTGTTGAGTGATTGCGTTACATTAAATTTTATATTAAATAATATACACATATCACCCTTTGGATTTAACAATTTTTTTAGTAGTACCTACGTAACTGATCCATCACTTAAATTATTTTCTTTATGAATCTTTTGTTAGATACATTATCAGAACATATTATTCTGCACGTTGTATTCGTTTTAATATTTCAAAATACTTTCTGTTAGAATCTTTAGGCTTGGTAAAATTCATTTGTCTTTGAAATAAACAGAAGACATTTATTTATTATATAGCACACTAGGTAAGGTAAAATTTATTTGTCTTCAAAAGAAACAGAAGATATTAATTTATTATATAACACACTAGGTAAGGTAAAATTTATTTCTCTTTGAAGGAAACAGTAGACATTTATTTATTATAAAACACACTAGCGAGTTCCCGGCGTGCGTTGCTGTGCCACTGATAAAGAAATTGTTTCACCCTGCATGTCTTTTCCCGTTCGTCCCGTTTCCCTTCCGCCTCCCTTCATGTCCCCTTCCCCTCACGCGTTTCCCCTCCACCTTCCCCACCTTCTGCGAACACTCCCGCGAACCCTCCTCCCGCGATTTCCTCCCCTCTCCCGCGTTCAATGTATTCTCGGTACATTCAGATTTTCAAACAACTCGCGTGCCACCTATTGCAAATTTTTTTTACAAATTTTCTATTACAAACATTCATTTTTGTATATTGAAAGAACAATCAATCAAATTTTGTACCTTACGTATGTACCTATTTAAGAAAAAAATATTTTTTTATTAGATTCAAAGTATTCGATTTCGGTTAATACAGTAGAATCCGTTTATGATGACTCCACCTATATTAACCAACCGCTTAATATGACGTAATTACACAGCGAAGTTTGGTTATCATATAAAATTATTTATAACCAAGTCAAATACAATGACTTCGCTTAAAGTGACGTGTCGCTTATTATGACCAATTTTTAAAAAATTATGTCCTAATTTCATGGAAAATTATATCGGTTATAGTGACCGACATGATTCCTAACACCTTTGGCAGTGTTCGAGAGGGTCACGTGACGCCCGACGACGTTAATATGCCGTGTTTCTCACGATCTTTAAATGCTCTTTTCTTAGTATACTTAGTATGACATGTTTGTCATTTCCCTTCGATGTCATTATAAACGGATTCCACTGTACTTCAAATAAATTCATTAATTTAAAGAGTTTCGAAAATTGAATTTTGATTGAACAATCATTCTTTTGCAAAATGTCATTAAAATGCCACGTGTGTTTTTGTAATGATTAAAAATCTTTTCAGATTTATTGTCACGTGTTTGTAATAATTCAGAAAAACCTTCGCGAGGATGGAAAGAAGAAATTTTGATTTTGCTTAATATTTATAGAAATACAGAGACAACTCACACACACCCAGCAAGCATATTTAAATTTTTACATAAAAGATTATTGATAAAATTTCTACATACAGAAGAAAATATACATATAGAAGAAAAAATATTTTAGTTCAGCAAACTCAAAATAAGAATTTCCGTTTGCCTTACAGATTTGGCTACCATATTTCAAAATTGTCTGCAAATCATTAAAATTATTTCTATTTATATTTATCTCGTATTATAATAAATTAATCTACTTATAATCGTGTTGGTTTGCACTTTAATTAATTGAAGCAAGTTCATTCACGCCGGAGAGTACTTACATAATATGAATGTTATATTAAATACCTAACCCAACTTCAAAAAATTATTGCATCTATCGAAATCTGACTTTGCCGCGTGATGCTAACAATGTGTAGCAGGAAACGTGATTTAACCTTACGATGGCAATTTACTGGACAATAAACGTTACATTTTTCAACTCATAGATTTATCAAAAGTAGATATTTATTTAAAACTTTTTAAACATTTTTTATATAATGCTAAATTTAATGGGGTCAAAAGGTGTAACTTTAAACAATTTTGCACATTTTTTCTTAAAATTTGACAAAGACGAAATAGATTTTTTTTAAATCTGTTGAATTGCAACTTACATAAATTTTGCATGAATGAATTTTTATTTATTAGAGTTGAAAAAAGGTGGTGCGCTTGTATTCAGAGGTAGAGTAATTGTTTATACCTTTGGACAGGGGCTGTTGTTCCTTTGGACAGTATATTGATTGAGCAAATAAGATTTTTGCCAAAAAACACACACTTTTAAATACTAAAATTGTCTTGCCTGGAGGTCAAGCTCGGTTGATCGATAAGTCTATGACTAAATTCGTCATCTATGGTCAGTTAGTGATATTTGAGAGCACGGTCAATAATAATAAGAAATGTTCCGACGGCCGATTGACACATTTTAGGGCGGCCTCCATAGTAGGTAAGCCTAAGTTGATTGTCGATATACACATCTTTTTTCATTCGTTATGTAAAATTACCGGCTTATTGAACTAACGAAGCTCTTAGATTTGAAAGAAGTCGTATACGTGGTGAACTGAATCCGTCCGGGCCAATGACTCGGGCTTGGAGAAACGGATGTTGTTCGTAGTATAAAAGTTGTAAATAAGAACATAATTAACTCCTTTTTTACTGTTTTAAGTAAATGCGGACTGCCAATGCATATTTATTATAATATTTTAATGCGCTTTGATTTTATTTATAAAAGAACCGTCATATATACTGTTTGGTAACTTATAAGTAAGGATTGTGTAAGTCTTATAAATTCCTTTCCTTATAAAAAAAATTTAGAAAATTGACATCGTCTCGGCATCATTTCGGCACAACTTTTTGCTATGCACTTTGGATATGTATTTCTTGCAAGAGCCCGAAGTGCCGTTCTTGTTTGAAATGCATTCACAGATTGATAAAGCAAATAACTTCATTTGATGTAATTTTTTTTTGTATTTGAAGCACTCCGCGCAATTTGTTTTTGAATACGGCTTTAAATAAAACTTTCCTTTTCTCTTCTTTGATTATAAATTTTCGTCAATATCGTATTTCTTGGGCATCTCCGTAAAAAGCCCCGATTTTCCCTTCATGCTTCCATGGTTCATCATTTTCATTTCAGGTTTAAAGGAAAGAGAGGACCAATTCGGGATTAAAATTAACCAAATTTTTGCACGATTGCAGATATCGATGGCAGTTTGGCTAAGTTGGATTTGAAAGAAATTTTAAATTTTAAAACAGAGGAAAATAATCTTAAATTTAAAACTTACTTAAATTAAATGGTCTTAAAAAAACGCGGAGATACATAAAAGATGACCTGTTAGCCGCAATAAGGAAAACGAAAAAAATGTTCGCTTCAGAATTACAGCTACCTGGTGCCAGCAGAATAAACGTTTTTTCATGTATTTTTTAATGTTATATTTGGTTAAATAATGGCTTTTAAACTGATTATTGTTTTTTTTATTGCACCTGAAAAAATACCTTCTATTTCACGCTTCTATTTAGACTAGAATACCCACTTAAATGATCCCAATGACCACTCAATTTTTATTCCTATTTATTATTGAGGCGACTAGGGCAGGAGTGAAAATTTGAGAAATATAGTAGCTCTATTGCACTAGTGACCTCAAATACTGAAAACAAAACCTTAGATTTTTGATTATTCCATCACCTGTGTTCACTTATATTAATCGTACCGAGTTACTGTTTCCGAGAAGGAGTTGAACCGTAGTTAATTCGGCATAAATCTTGGTCCGACAATACAGAGAAAGCTA